>VZDJ01000052.1:1919413-2016703 GCA_008694505.1 Cyanoderma ruficeps
TGACTTACCATCACAAACTGACACAGCTGAAATATCTGAGAGAACTCATTGCACATGCTGTAAAAAGAAAATTAATTAAAAACTAAACATTTCCGTATTTCATAAATCAAGATATCTATGCAAGCAGGACAGGTCCTTAAGGCCTACGCCCATGGAGAGGCATTCAAAAGCCACCTGGCTTATCCCCATTTTGATTGTGATAATGCATATTTAAAGTAGCTCGAAGCTTGTGCCTGCAAATTCTAAGGAAAGAAGGAAATACAATCAATCAGTGCTGAACGCTGTGTTAAAAGCGTAGGAACCTTCAGCCAACAGATGCTACTTGCAGCAAGGCACACTTCCCTGTGTGTACAAAATGAAGCTGGGGATCCCCTAGGGGTACTGCTTCAAAGAAAAATCAGTAACCCTCTTGGGCTCAGAAATGGAATTACACAGCTGTAGGTGTTCACACAAAAGCTCCAAGTGAGAGCACCTATTTAGCAGCAAGCACAGAGTCTACTCTGTTCATTAAGATTTAAACAGATATACTTGCCTGTCTTTCAAATGCTTAGCTTTCACTTGAGTAATCTGGCCACTGGAAAAATCGAACACTTCCTCACTGAGCAGTTTCAGGATGACCATGTTGTTCTGGCAGAGGCTCTCACTGGTCCTGCTGGCTCCCACAATATCGCTGATAAACGTCGGCCAGTGCTTCGGCCACTCCTGTTTCAGGATCTGCCAAGGGAAGCAGCCACACGTGAGGCACACAGCAAAGGCACAGACTTTACTCTAAGGTTTAAAATGTTATGAACTCTGGCTTACCTGAACAAGAATCATATTCAGTTTTCCAATATACACTTTCTCTTTCTGGAGAAAATAAGAGAAGAGTCAGGTTTTGCATAACACTCCCCTCCCTCATCCTCCCCTGAGAGTTCCTCACTTACTTCTACACACGCCGGGTCAGATGAGGTCTTGATAATTAGGCCAACAACGTATTTTTTAATACCTGCAGAAGAGGTGATTTATTTTCAGCTATGCCAGCTATCACAGATGTAGCAACAAGTATTTCTCAATTCAGATCCTTCATGGTTTTAAAGCAGAAACACCTCTAACGGGCCAGATAAGCATGCATCAGTGAGCATCCTTCTTGTGTGCTACGTGGGAGAAATACACCTTCATCAATCCTGACTGGGGATATTCAGATGTATGAAATGGCTTTACACCTAAACTATTTCAATAAAGCCAAAGACTAAGGACTGGAGCGTCCTTGCAGTAATTTGTACCAGATCAAAGTGAACTCAAAAAATAAACAGAACTTCCTAAGTGTGACTCCAGTTTTAACGGCAGCTTTGCTCAAGTGCACGGAAAGCTTTGACACATCACCTGCACTGCATGCAGAAGTTCAGACATACTCCAGTCTACTTAGGTGATCCATTTTAAACACAGGAATTCCTATGCACAGCATTTTAAAGTCAAACACTGTGCCAAAGCTTAACAAAGCTTCCCCTGTGAAATCCTAGAAGAACTGAACTTAAACCTTCATTCACTAATACAGCACAATTTGAGTGTGTACCACTGGGTTTTTATAGCAGATACGGATGCTGTGAGTCCACAAACTCAGTAAACTTTGCTTCATTGCTTTTTCTTTTCCTTACATTGGCAATTGGCCAACCAGGGGCATACAGTGTGCTAAAACTATTTGTTTTGTTGTGTTTCCTCTACAAACGTTTTTAAATTATTTTAGTTTTCAGCTCCACCACAAAACCAGAAAAACCTCAATCACTGTAGGAAGCTATGCTGCCTGAACTTTCATTTTGCCACCTAACCCTCAGCTCACTCCTAATTACTAAATCCATGGCAACAATGACTTTCCAACTGCAAATATCCATTCCATACAGAAACACCCAACTCCCAGGAAAAAGCAGGCACAGAGGGCCTGGAGTCACGACCCAGGTGAACATTCCTGGAGTTCAGCTCTGACACCACACTTCAAAGCAGGCAAGTGTTTTCTTGTCATAAGGAAGTTGAAGAATTGGTGGATGTTTTGCTATTCAAATTCATCAACCCAAAAATCTAATTTCAATCACTTCTTCAACAAGACAAGTCAGCTGACTCATGCAGACAACATGCATATGTTGAAGATTTCAGAAGTTGTCACTTCAAGGAGAAGAATGCCTTCTGTTGAAGACATAATCTGCAGCCTCTGTTCTAAGTTTTAAAACTTGTCTAAGAGTTGACCAAATTTAGTAGTTTGGTGGTTTTGTTTTTTTTTATTTCAGGCTTAAGCAAGAGGATTAAAAGGGACAGTTTATTAATTGCATCCTTGTGAAATCTGGAAAAACTAGATCCAGACTTTGAGCCATTAGACAAATTCTAGACAGGAGCTGTTCTACGGGTAGTTCCAATTGCAAGTGGAACTATTCATCATCATCAACTGGGATCAATCCCCACTGCTGCAGGAGAATGGTCATTGCCAGGCACTGGTAAGAGTTATTACCAAGCACTGGTCTGACATCATAGGCCCGGGCTGATGTTTTAAACCTAAAACACACTCTTTGCTGAAGCATTACAATAATTCACAAATGAGCTATGAAAGCCCCTCAAATAGTGTGGAAATAGATTTGCAGGGCCAGAGACTAAACTATTATAGCCATCTGCCAAACCACTAAGGGAAGCCTACTGCTGCAACTCCTTACATTTCAAAAAGGAATTAAAAATAAGATTGCTCTTAGAGTTCCAACTGCAAATCCATGGTATTTTCCATGTTGGTGCATCAATGGCATTGTGCTATTCAGTAACAATTTGAATACTGTGCTGCCATCGATCCGGCCTTGAGACCAGCAGAGGAGAACAGCTGCTCTGCTTCACAGCTTCTCCATTAAAAAAATAAAAATGAGAGTAAAAATGGTGACCACAGCTCAAAAAACAACCTAAAAAGTTTGCTCCTTTTCACACATCACACTGCAGGCTCCTGAGGTCGTCCATCCAGTGAACAAAGTCGTATTCTTAATCCCCTAAAAGCAGCAGCTATCCAATTCTCTAATGCTCTGTTTGGCTCAGATGTAATTTTCTATTTTTTCTTTTTTTACTTCAAGTGTTATGGTTTCTGCTCCATATTTAACAGCTCATTTATTTATCATTCCATAGGAAAGTTAACTTTCAGCAGAACAAATACATGTCAAATTTACATTCTGACAAAAATCAGCCCAGAGGCTCATTACCATTTTTCAGCAGAACATGTCCAAGAAACTGTTCAGGGGTAGTAATCCATGGGATAAGCTAAAAGCACCGTGTTAGGGGAACTTAAAAGGAAGCGTTATGTTAAAAAAGAAAGCACATGCACAAGCCCCACAACCACTGCCTAGAAGGTGTCCTTCCATCACAGAAGCAGCTGAACAAGTCTTGAAGAGGCCAACACCACCACTGCCAAGTTCAGGCCCTTCCCTGAGCCAAGCAGGAAGAGACAGACAGTGCAGGAAAACAGACCTTCCAATAAAACAAAACAAAAGCCACACCAACCACAACATCCAGGACACACAAAACCTTCTGCAAAGATTATGTGACCTTGCAACTGCACTGATCTCAGGACAACCAAAGGCAGCAGACCATGCTCCAGGCCTGGACCAGCCCTACTGCTGGAATTTTCTGGAAAGCTAAGCCCAAGAAGTACTTTTGTACAAAGTACCATAAAAGGGATGACAGAGCAAGGGCGTGAACTTGAGGCCTTTTGGAACATTCCTGGACATCCATTAGATACTGTCATCCCTCTGTGAAAGTTGCTCCTCGACAGAGAGGCAAACATCCAGTAAAACTGAAGCACTTCCTAGAGGGAAAGTTGTTTTCCCAAGTGACCCCAGCTATGCCATGCTTAGAGTGCAACTGGGACAGTGAGGAACGTCATGTTATCCAACATGAGTAATTTCTGCAGCCTGAAGTTGAGGAAATATCCTACAGTTTAACCTTTGGATGTGCTCTAGGAAGCCATTACCTCTCCTGCACACTCTGTACCCCGAGCACAGAGCTCCTGTCACAGCCCAGTACAGCAGGTAAATAACCATGGACACAATCAGCAAACACACACCTGCAACAAACCCACTTCTTGTCCTCAAGGCACACAAGCACAGCCTTCTGTGCAATCAGAGCACAAAAGTGTCAAAAATTATTCTATCTGGTGCTGCACATGCAAGCTCACTCTCATTTACTAAGATTAATAAAGTCTCTGCTTGTATTAAAGAATAATAGGCACAAATGAATCAGGTGGGCAATGTAACTCAGCAAATCAACATTATTTTGCAATCAAAATTAGAATTTCAAATGCTAAAGCTGAGCTGTCCCCTCTGGGGATGTTTGTATGCATACACACTTACACTGAACTGTTTAGTCCCAAAATGTAGTCAAAATACCATCTTATTTTTAGTGCTAAGAAACAATGCTTTCCCAATACAGCCCCACAATCATCTTTACCCCTCAGTGGTGAACTGAACCAATCCAGGATCCATGCTTTTCAACAGAAAACTCATGAAAAAGGCAGAGTTTTTCTTCACACAGATACAGAAGTGCCATGTAGCTCATCCCCTCTTCCTTACAGAGAACCAAAGAAAAATCTTCCTCATGAAACAGGCCAGGAATTTCCATTAAAATAGCTCATTGCTGCACAGAAACACCTCCTCTACAGCAGCTCCCACTGCATCAAAAGCTTTACACTCAACTCCAGGACCTTCCTGGAAAACACTGAACTGCATCTCTGAACACTCCGCTTTTTCATTCCAGAATGAGAAAAGTTGTACAAGCAATTTGTGTTTCATAATGAAGAAGTGCTTTATCCATTCCAGCTCCAAACACTCCAGACAAGCTTGCTCTGTTCAGGGGAACAGTATTTCATTTCACAATGCAGGATTAATGAAACGTATCACTGCACTGAAGACCAAAAAGCCTTTCTTTCCAGGCAGGTTTTCACACTGCCAGAGAAAATCCTTTTGAGACCACAGCACTTTAATCAAATGCCATCCTTTCTGAGTGTTATTAAACAATCAACTCTAAAGGATATCAGAGTTTAAAGCAATTTAGTATCACACCTCAATAAACCAAGAACTCCAAGTGGAGAGCGATGGCCCAATCCCCTGGCACCCAGCCAGGTTCAGCACTGCCTGGGATGTTCTGGAATACATCACCCGCCCCAGCCGGGCTTCAATGAAAACCACATGACATCATTTGTGTATGTGGAAGAGGCACGATAAATCACCCAGAGCAAGGCTAACCATTGCTGGGGACTATGGCCAAACATGTCTCAAGGCTGAACATGCAGCTCAGGCATCTGATCGAACTGAATTTTACCCCTTCTGAGCCTCAACGCTCCACTTTTGTCTACAGAACCAACTGGTTCCCACTGCTAACTCCAAAAGCAAACCAAAAATCAAGAAAAACAAAAAGCCATCATGTCAGTATTTCAGAATGGTAAATTGACTGTTGTGCCCAATTCTTGTTTCAGAATTATGGGAAGATAATAATGAACTTTTCAAAAGTGCTCACAAACACCACCACGTGAGGAACAGAAAGCTATGTGACAAAAGTTACAACATAGGAGGGCCACAAAAGCTATTTTAAAACAAAAGAAAAACTTCAGAACAGAGCTTCAAGTCTAAAGAAGACATCTGAAGAAAACATTTACCTCCTTGCATTTGAAATTCAAGGCTGGAAGCTGAAATCCTCCAGCATACAGACAGAAGCAGTAACAAACCTCTGGCTAACCTCACAGCCCAACAAGTCATTTTGATGTACAACTTGTTAAAATCAAAAAAGAAAAAACCTGATAAAGGTTACAGTTCATGGTCTGTAATTAACAACATTGCTTTAATTCTCATAACGAGTTTCAGGGAAGTAGTTTCAAAACATTTTTTTATACACTGACCATTTAATTCAGATCAGCTCTTGACTTTAACTCTTAAGCACTGCTGTTGTCACAAAGGGGAACAGTGTTTTTCTCTAAATGCATTTCGTTTCCTCTTAGCCAATAGTAAGATCTGTCAGCTGTATTTGCTACACAAACCAACCAGCCATGCAGAAGACATGTTTTATAAATTATGATACAGGGTAAAACTGATTTGAAACCTGCGTGATTTGCTTTGTCACTAAGCATTCCATTGTACACCAAGTTTCAGTTTCCTGCACACACATTCCACCAGTTACACTTCAAACAGGAAAATCCTGTCACCCAAAGAATGGCTGGAGTCAAGGAAACCTCAATTTAGCCAGCCTTACTATCTCCCAGGTAATCAAGCCACCTGAATGAGCTTTGGAGCAGCTCTTTTGTACCAGCTAGTATCATCAGCCAAATAAAAAAATTAGAAAAACAACTACCACAGACCAGATCAAACTGGATTAGAGATGAAACAGATTCTCCCTCCTACACCACTGAGGCCAAGCTGGATAAAATACCATGGTACAGAAAATACATTTGGTTCCTCTTCTACCACACAAGTAAAAGCCAGCTAACCCAGTTTCTCCTGACCAGGATAAAAGTCAATTTCACAATTTTAGTTTGCCTCTGTCAAAGGGAAAATATTTTAAAAGATGAACAAACAGCACTTTTGTTAGTATAAAGGATTTTTTTTATTTCCTCTGGAGTTTTCATAGATATGTAAGTCAGAAAAAGTAAGAATAGGATACTTCAAGATGATTACACAACCACAGACACTAACTTTATTTTGGCTAGTAACATATGGAGGGAGTTATTGCATCTTCTTAGATGGCATGAACCACTCCAACAGCACTGTCAGAGATAAAATGACCCAAAGCACAGCCAGCAGCAACCTCATCCCACCACCACTGTTTCTCAGCTCTCCTCTGCATCAAGAGCATGAATTTCAAGACTTTAAATCCCTGAATTACATCCTGTATTTGGCACTTGTTCAGTTCCAAACTATCAAGTTAGGTCCATCTCTGTGACATCTGTTCTACATCTCCCTTCACCAGTGGGCAATGCTCCTAACTCCTTTTCCTCCTGCTGTGCTCCCACAGCCAAAAACTTTGGGACAACCACCTCAAAGTGCTGAAACTAAGTGCTCATAGTCAAGGATGTAACAAAGTACGAGTGAGCTGAGATGCATCAATAATTAAAAGCACAATGAACAGTTCACTTCAGCTAAGGTGGCTCTTTCAGTTTCTCAAAAGGGCATAACTGTGTCCAAGGCTTAGCTGAAACTGTTTCCTAGAAACCTCCAACAGCAGAATGAATGGGAAGTTCACTTTCAGTTTTACTTTCAAAGACAGCTACCCTTTGCCAACCTATAGCTGGAAGGGATAAGGGAAAGGCAAGGAGAAGAATAAGCACAAAACTGTAAAAGTCTCTCTATGCATTTGTTTTCATCAACACTTAAAATTCCATTTTAATTAACAGCTTCAGAACCTAAGCACTGACAGTAAAAATTTAAAGCATGTCTCAGCATGGTTAATAAAAACTCACAGCAGAACACAGAAATTTGGAACTTTTAATTAGTTCCAAGACCAGCTTTTTAGTAAAAACCCAAGTATAGAAAAGTGACACCATTTAATGTCAAAAATTTGAAGTGGTTGCACTTAATGTTTTGCCCAAGTTGTGATGGCTTGACAGCCAGCCATATGAAAACTAACCCTGTCACCACAGGGCTACCTCCATTTAATGTAGCCAATGTCTAACAGCAACATTGCAAGCTACAGGCGAGGGGAAAACCCATAAACTAAACACAGATTTTATTTAAAGACTTCCAGCTTCCCAGCATTGATGAAAGACTGGGGCTTACCCTACAGTGCAGCAGTTACAGCAATCTGCCTGTTTCCACACTTCATTAAATAAACACAACTCACACTACCTCCCTGCCTAACAGAATGAGTGTACCATCAATAGGTAAGAAAGTGCATTTACTTGTATTTCTATTTTAAAATCATTCTAACTTCTTACAACTTCAATAATTACACAAACCTACACAAGGTAACAAGTACTTGGGGCAGCACTCACAGCTCAGCTCCCAGAGGGTGAAGAAAACAAAACCTCATGTGTCAAGCACAGAGAACGAAAACCTCTACCTCAATGCCAGGGGTCACTTCAGATGTTTTAAAA
Source organism: Cyanoderma ruficeps (assembly GCA_008694505.1). Classification (NCBI taxonomy): domain Eukaryota; kingdom Metazoa; phylum Chordata; class Aves; order Passeriformes; family Timaliidae; genus Cyanoderma; species Cyanoderma ruficeps. Next base: position 1,927,488 of record VZDJ01000052.1, read on the forward strand.
CTACCAGTCACACCTTTTCCACAGATTTACAGAATTTCAGCTGCTCACAAAGCCACTGAGACCACTATCACAAAAGTGAAAGATGTGGTTTCACCATTCAAGATATCGTAACACGTGACAGAAAGTAACTTAGAGACTGACAGGCTAAATCTAAGTTAATACACAAAGTTATAAGGAAGAGACAAAAATCCCTCCCTACCTTCACACTGGTTCCTTGGAAGAATCTTCCATCTTGTTTTTATCACATTTTCCAAGATCTGCAGTCCATAATACTGAAATCGGAGAAGAACAAAATGTGAGTACATCACTGTAGGACTGACTAACTTGCAGGACTCTCATTCAATCAGACATTCACACTTAATATCTAAGACTTCAAGATTATTAAACTAACAATTGCATTAAATATATGTCTATTAAACCCATTTACTGAGGTTTCATGCATTGTATTTTCTTGTTTTATTCTTGGCTATACTAAGTCCTGCTGTTTGATCATGCTCACACCAGGAGGGAAGAAAAAACAATAATGAAAAGCCCTCTGGCAGACAATTTTGGCTATCTGGAAAAGTAGCAGCCAGATATGAATTTGTATCACAAATGACTGCTCCTCCTAAGTTTGAGTATTAACACAACCAGGCTCCTAAAATATTTAGCAGCTTGGATGGTGTCTCAAGCTTCCTATTGTTCCTCTAAAAGCTGGAAAAAAAAAACTTGTCTTAGCATCACATGTCCTGACACTGGCACTTCCTAGAGAAAAGTATTTCCCAAACTTCACTGGTGTGTTACTTTAGGAACAGCAAGACAACCCACAGGTTTATTTAATTTCAATCCCCACCCCAATATGGCAGCTATTTCTACTATTTAAAGATGAACTTTTGTGCTCAGTCAAAGAACAATAAGAATGTGAATAAGCTCTTGGAAATCATTTTACCTTTCAGGAATTCCTTCCTATGGTCTTACCCAAAACCATTAACGTTGCAAATGGCCATTCCCTCTGCCCATTTGTCCCTACTGCCAACTCACAGTAACAGGGAAAGAAGTTTGTCATGGTATGACCAAAGAACTTTAATATGTAAAACCCCATTAGCATGAATAGACAGGAGAGAAAAGGGGATGAGGAGTTTTACTTTATCTACAGTGGATTAGGAAGAAAAAAAAAAAAAAATCAATGCCTGAAAGGTAAACTCAAGTTTTCACAGTTCCAAGTTTGGCTGAGAATAAGAGTTCCTCTTTAAAATGGTTAGTTGTTACACAAAGTAGGATCATTAACATTTCGACCAAAGGGATCATACAGAGTTCAAGGTAATTAAAAAAAAACAAACCACAATGTAGACTGTCCCAAGCTACATTGTATTAGAAGAGCATTTTTGCTGTTCTCATCTTAACATAACCTGCATCCCTCTGCTTCTCTATCTGATCCCAGTTCCCAGGAGATTTCAGGTGCACATCCTGCATTTGCAAAGTATTCTGTACTCTTCCAGAACCTTGAGCACCAAGAAAACTTATGAATTACAAAAAGTTGGCAGATGATTTTTATTTCCTCCATGGTCAGCAGCAAAAGCTTACCAACTAGATTTTAACCTGTAAATTGATTTAATTACATGACATAAAAGCTAAATGAAATCAAGGGAATTTTCATGAAAGAAAACGTACAAAAACATTCTTAAGCAAAATGCTTCACAGGAATTGATTTCAGCCACTGCTCTAAATTCACAGACACCATCTGCAACTGATCCAGGCTCATGACATAAACTACACTTACAAAAGTTCCTAACAATGTTGACACTGTGAATATTTATATCAGAGAGCGCTAACTTTCCTGAAGCTCATCTAAACTCTAGTGAAATTTCTATGTTCTACAGGCACACACATTAATTTTTCAGGTATCAACTAATGAGAAATGTTAATTTTCTCCACAAGTGAACTTATTTAGCTTTACACCAGAATAGCAAGTCTAGTTTCATTTTAAATAAACACTAGATGACCAGATGAAACTCAAAAAACCAAACAAGAAACTAAGGACAGACCTCCTCTGCAGTGGGTTTTTCCCTCACTGAGAATTTCCTGGAGTCAAAGAAAAAGACACCTCTAGCAATGTGCCACACCTATCCTTCATTACCTGCTCAAACATCTCATTTGGGTTCATGGACCTTGAGCTGTTCAGGTTTCTACTCTTTCCTGACTTCAGTTCTCCCCTCTGCAGTGCCTTGTCCCCTTCTTCCACAGTCCCCAAAACACTCCTTTTCCCTAAGGCTCACCCGTGACACTGAACAGCAGCAACATCACTGTGTACAACCCCCACCTGCACATCCTCCTTGCCACACCACACTGCAAGGGCTCCATCAGCCCCAACATCCTGCCAGGGGCCTTCGGGGGTCTTTGTTTCATTTGATTTGATGCTTCTAATCACACTTATTTCTCTGATAATGAGAAACACCACTCCCAAAAAAGTCACTGATACTAACTGCAAAGTTCTGCCTTTTTAATCAACTACTGCAGCAGCACGTGTGAACACATTTCAACTTTGTGTAAGATAGAAGCATTTCAAAAATTAATCTGCTCTTGGTTTGCTCATTGCTAATTGTCTAGCACTAATTCACTGCCCAGTTATGAAGATGAGGGACAGGCAACAGCAAAAGACTCAAAAAAAAAAAGGCATGAAATGATCCCTATGGTAGAAATTTCTATGGCACCCTTATTACTTATTTTATGCACCGAATCCCTTTCCCTCCCACCTCCCAAGAAACAAAAAACAATTGATGAACAGAATTCAGTTAAAGGGAATCAAAAGGGTAGACCTTGTGGAGGCCTGCCGTCAAAGCCTAGCTGTGTCAGTTGCACAGGAAGACACCCCTTTTCTTCCTATTACAAGCAATCAACATAATGGAACATTATGATTAATATCAGGTAGTGTTAACAGCTTTAATTAAAGAAAAAATATGATTGCATAAAAGCCAAATGTCATAGTGCATAAATTTAGCACCAAATCATTTGCAATTTATGTAAATGGAAGAATTCTTTACCTGTTGCTTTCTTTCTGTTCCTCTAATCATCTCATTTTTCACAAGACAAATTTGAGTTTTTAAAAATACTGTTGATAAATCAACTTAAACATTAGTAATGTCTGTCAGTATAAAAAGCAAAGTTTACCAGGCAAGCAAACAGGCAAACACTGTTACTTAAAGGTGCTTAAAGGTGTTTACTTTGAGGAAGTTCTTTAAACTGCTTTCCCCTCAACTTCAGAGAGCAATGCAAAAAAAAATATGAACTGCTTCATGAATACCACATGATTTCAGAAACCATCCAAACACAATTTTTTTTTCTGTTTGAACACAGTGTGTATCCAGCAGAAAAACATGCATGTCAGTTATTTGAGATAATAATCATCAAACTTAAGACAGTGAAAACACATTTTGATCATCTTTTTTGGCTTAAACTTCACAAGTCTTAGGTAAAGCATTTCAAATTGCAGAAAAAGCCCTGGGTGCTGCCCATTTTAGCCTCTACCACGATGGATGGATGGATTTCCAACAGCAGTACAAAGCAACTGTATTTTGCATAGTAGCAAAGAGCTGAGGTACTACAAACTTTGGGGCACTCAACCTTTTTTGATTGCTCAAAACCTTGGCCTAATAAGGTTCGTTTTGTCTTTAACACACCTAGGGACAAATTTTCTCCTCAGTTACATGCACATGGCTTTCATTATGATCACACACAGCCAAGCACTTACCCAAGGACAAAATGTGGCTCTAGGAGACTTTTCATTACTCAGATTTATAGACACAACACCAATCTTGGGAACTGGCATAATGCTTGAATGTGCCTTGAAAAAAATTCTGTGTATCCAAATTAGCTCATCCTCAAGAAAAAAAAAGGGGGAGGGAGGGAGAATCTCTTGGCAATGTAAAAGGAGTTCTGAATATTTTTTTCATTTACAGTTCTTGCTTAAAGCCAACTTTGCAAACAAGACAATCAAAAAAATATGGTTTGAATCAAGGAAGTCTATGGCTAAAAATGAGATACCTTCCTCAAAGTTTATGAATGGAAGAAAGAGGAAAACCAAATAAATAAAAGTTAATTTGCTTACTTTGGTATTCATGTTCTGAGAGAACTCCAAAATAGTATCAACTCTTGTCCAGGCATCAGGATGTTCTTTTAAGTGAGTCAACACTTCTTGTGCCATTCTTTGCTGAAAGAAAAATTGATTTGAAAGAAGTGTTAGGATTAGATTATTTAAGAAGTTCTACACTGTCACTGAAGACCTCAATACGTAACACTCTATTTAAATTAACTTTTCTAAGAGTTAGGCAGAACTCAACCAGCAGCAACAAGTCCCTTAAGCCTCCTCCTGTGACAGCTGAAGTTTAGTAACAACCAGACTCCAAAAGCCCACAGATGCAGGACAGTAATCACTCCCTTCCACTCTTCCATTGTGAATAATTCATCCAGACCAGCAGCAAACATGCAAGGACAGCACACATGATGGGGAAAACCTACTAAGGAATGAAGTTCTCTCTGCTTCCACAAAGTCACCCAGAGAAAACTTCATTCTAGGGCACCCAAACTTTCTAGTTCCAGTGGAAGCACTTACACAAAGTGCCAGCTTTAAGGAAGGCTCTTTTGTGCTGCAGAGCTGTTGATTTTATTTTGAAGAACCACAGAGCAGAGCATTAGAGGTCTCCAATCCCTACTTCTGAGGGATCCTTGGTGTACCTAACAACCTATAAAACCATAATAAAAACCTGCTGGTGGGAGGAAGGGAGCTGGTCATGCTAATGGTTTGCTCTTCCTTGGAGACTGACATTATCAATTACTGTCCTAGATGCTGTGGTTTCTTGAAAACCTCATCTGAAGCAATTACACTTTGAAATAGCTGAATTCATTTTAGCCATCCTTTTCAAAAGCCTGGATGTCCTCAAGAATTTTTAGGGTGCCAAAGTGATGTCAGCCATTTCCAAAAGTGCTGTGTACTGACAAATCTTACTGCACATTGTGCCCCTGCAAGCATCAGGCACTGCCTTACCAACAAGGTGGACATTTTATAACACAATTAACAGGACTTAGTTCACTCTTTCACTGCACTGGAGAGCAAACTGAACAGAGTTATAGAGCAGCTAAAGCTTTGCTTTAGGATTAACTTCAACAGTTAGAACTTACTACAGCTTTCTGGTCCCATCCAAGTACATACTTGAGCTAATCAGCAACTGGTGTAAGAAAACATGTATTCTCAGCAACTCAAACCCAATCAAGACCCCAAATCTATACATATGAAATACAAGAAGCTGACAAATTTGGCATGTGATTTCCAAAATAAAATTAGAGGTTCCAACAGGAAAGGGCAAGGATGTCTAAACTATCTGTACAACACTACTTGCACTCCCTATTGATATAATTGAGCACAGTGGAGCAACTGGACCAGCAAGTCCCTGCAGACTTGATACCAGCAAAGAGACAAGTACCACACAAATATTCTGTTTAAGACCATGATCAGTACAGCCAGATTGTTCCAGTGTGACACCAGTTAAAAAAAAGCAGAAAAACCAACATTTTAATACATTTTAGTTTTAAAAGGGAAGGAATAACTGTATTACTGCCAGGTTCAATCTGAAAGTGGTTTTATATTGGCCTCCTGCTTGCTTCTAATACTGGTGACATATCCCAGGATCAAATTTCAACACCAACAAAATACAGACAGTCCATATCCTTCTCCCAGTGCTGAAAGGTTTGCTCCCATACCCACTAACCCCTCTTCTGGACATCAAACCCTGTACTTTCATAAACAGTATGAATTTAGTAACATTGTTTCAGTAATAAAACAAAGCCTCATGGTGTCACTGCTACCAAAAAGAAATTTGCAAATAATCTTTCTGGATGTGTGAGGATCTTACAGATCAATGGAATTAAGAGGCTGGGATGAGTCCAAGTAAACATTTATGACTTGCATGAAATCTCCTTAGTCATGTGTTGCACTTGGGGTGGGGACATTCTTTCCAGAGAAGTATACCCAAAAAAACTAAGAGAAAAAAATTTAAATCTCCAGGACAGAAAATAGCTTCTTTCTTGCCTAATATAGATCAGCAGATACCAGTTTTGCAAGCAGAGATAAGAACTAAGCAGAAGGAGGAGGCAGGTGAATCTGAAAGCAAGTTCAGCACAGGCCATTCAGGTTGCATCCTAAACCTGTTTTACCCTGACATTACCCTGACCTACTCCAGGAAAACCACTGGTAATCTCCCAATTTCAATATTTCATTTCCTCAACTCCTGTTATTCCTGTCACCCTTTAGTAAAGGACTTGAGCTGTCAGACTCCATTGAGAACCATTTTTTCCTGTATTTTTTTTAACCCCCTGGAAGAGGGAAAAGCTCAGACTCCCTGAAATGTCTCCAGTCCGGAAAGCAAAATAGCTGACCAAAGTTTCACTGAGGTGTAAGTACATGTGTTTAAACAAGTTTATATCAGAATTCACTTTTGCCAAACATCACCTCTTGAATTTTTACATCTTATTGCATTGATTTTCTAAATACTAGAGACTTGTCCCAGCTGTTTTAAGTGAAGCAACTTCTCACAAAGCCAGAACAATAGAAATTAGATCACTGCAATTAGTGTTAATCCTCTATTTTGCTTATAAACCTTCTCAATCTTTTCAACTCTTCTCAAACCAAACAACATCATAAGCATCACCTGTTTTGCAGGGCAGTAAAAGATAACAAAACAAGTGCCACAGATGTCCATATTTTTAAGGCAAAAGCCACAAGGAGTTTTCTGTCATTCAAGCACTTAAAAAACTACAGCAAGCAACTATTCGAATTTAGGACACTCAAAATGCAAGTATTTCAAAAAACAAGGTATTTCAAAAAACAACAAGGTATTTCAAAACCTATTGGAATTCACATTAGTAAGCTTTACAAAAGTTTGTGGTTTTTTTCCCTAAAGAGATAGACAAAGCAAGTATATGCAAGTATATCATTGTTTATTCTAACAGCTGGAAAGAATAGAAAAGCATCAGCTACTTTGTCCCATTTAATTCACTTATTGTTGTGCAAGACTGTCTTAGTAAGAGATGCCTGACACTGAAACTCCCAATTTGTTGAGCCTGAACAATTAAAATCTGCCAGAAGAGGAACCATGCCAACACCCTTTGTAGTAATACTTGCTCTCAACATTTAAGTCCTGTTTCCAAAGAAGTTCAAGAAACAGATAAAAGCAATACAAGATTCACTTTCGAGGCAATATATGCAAACACACAAATGCACAGTCCTTCCATTTCAGCTTAGTACTTCACAATATGCACTAAGTCCAAAGGAAAGAATGCAAGAAGAAGCTGTGCAAACTGTAATGGGAAATAAAAAAGACCAGACACAAGAAAGGAACAAACTCTTCTATTAAATATGCATGACGTGCTTCTTTATAAATACAAACACAGTAATAGCACCACTAGGATTTTTCTTTTCAATACAATTCTTCACTGAAGTGACCATTACATTTATGGCTTCACAATTCCGTCCATAATAAGAAGTAAGAGGTAGCTCAGATCTTCCTGGAGAAAAGGGGAGCTGCACCAAGTGTCCCTACCAATTCATATTTGCTAATAATTCTCAACATCAGAAGGCAAGCTAGAAATGAACACACACCAAATAAACATTTCTCCAAGTGTCATTTCAATGTGAATTCACATTCCATGTGACTGCCAGTGATATTCCAGTCCCGAGCTCAGTAAATTCACTAACATTACTAATTGTTACTGAAGTGAATTGATTTTGCTCAGCTGATTTGCTGTAAGGTTAAACATGGTCAATAAATGCATGCTCCAAGTCACCTTACCTGTGCACCTTCTCCATGGTACAAGCAGTTCACCACATTGTCCAAGAGATTGATATCCAGTTTCTGGTTAAAATCCAGCAGCTGACGAGCTGCATGGTCTGCTAACATTGTCATAATTGCTGGCATAGATTACTGCAAAATAAATTTCAAAAAAATTGATCAATTAGTAAGAAATTATTATCAGATGCAGCTGCAAAGCAAGTGCTTCAACTTAGCTCATTTGTCTCATTGAAACAAGATGCTTATGTTAGCAGTAACAGATAACACTGCTTTGATTGTGGGGCACGTACCAGGACAAACTTTTCTGAAAAATTCATCCATCACTACCCCAGCTCAACCCTCAGGCAGGGTCTTCAACAGGTAAAACACATAATAACAGTCTGACCAGGGAATGGGCTGTGTTACCAGCACCCTGGGGCTCATTTCAAAGCAGGTACCAAGCCCTACATGTTTGCTGGTCTAAAAGCCTCGTGTCACTACAACCCAAACCCATACTGGCAACCTCAGCCCAGTATCGAGTTCCCAAGGCCAACATGCACATTCAGGAGATTCAGTTCCAAAAGCTTTTAAACACTTGGGTATGGAGGTGAAACATGATCTACACACAGAGTAAGAAATTAGCCACAGGGCATTTTTCAAATAGTTGGGGAAAAAAAGAAAACCACCTTACAAGTTAACCACATGCAAGTAAAAAAAAATTACCACTGAAACTAAGTTGACTGAAAGCACTTTGAGAACATGAAGCAGAGGGACTGTTCAATCAGCAGGTTACTCTGTGTGCCATGTGAGATCACTTCAAACTGCAGTGGAATTCTACTGGAGGTTTCAGGTCCCCTAAACCCAGGGACACATGCATTAACTCTTTGTCCTAGATAGAGCAGCCTTGATATTATGCAAAGGGAGTCAGGTGGAGTGTGAATGTAAGATTCTTTACCAGCCAGAGACTGGTGCAAGATAAAGACATTCACAAAAAGCAGGAAAACAAGCCAGAAGCCACGGAATTTTTGATGGTAAGTTACACTCTACCTTTTTCACACCACCCTCCCCCACGTTGCAAACACCTAATCAAGTTTATTGCTCGGTTCTCACAGAAAATGGCAACTCTAACACGTATTTCCTACCCTGCCATCTACAGCACCTGGGTGCCAGCCAGTGTCCTTTTCAAACCCTGTAAACCTAAAAATCTCACATGAAACTGCTCACTTAAACAGCCAGAAGTCTGGGCAAGTGCAAGATCAATCAAAAAGTTACACCAGAGCCATCTGCATACTCAAAAAGACACAACCTGAAACTTTTCCAGGAACACGCCCCATAAAGTCAGATATGCTCTTACTAAACATCTCCGTGTGTAAGGAAGAATTTGTTTTATGCTTTATGTATTTAAGTCATGCTCAAAAGTAAAGGAGCAAGACAAACCTGTGCCTCAACCCAAGTAATTACTAATTAAGTGAAAGTTTTACAGTAGCATCCAGACAAGGAAAATCTTTTTTTTAGAAATGTGTACATGCAAGTAGCATCAAGTAATTTCTTTTACTTCTATATATAAAAATAGCTTCAAATCCAAACATTCTAAATGGATTTTAAAGTAGAAAACTCAGTATTACTACACTAACACCACCATTTTAAAGGCTTCATCTTAACATCCAGTCAAGTCTTTTTAAAACGTGTACCTGCAAAACCAGGAGAAAATAAACACCAAGTAGAGAACAAAATAAATTAAAATTAACACTCCATGTCTATTCTTCCCTCCTTCAACTCCTAATGTTTCCAAAACCGCGATGTTAAGTTTGGAAGCGAGAAACACAGCAGCAGAAAAGCCTTGACTTCATTCTTCATTTCATTCTTTTGGCTCATGAGGACGCTGAAAATGTCACCTGGCAAATGAGGGGCAGTGGAGCAGCACCACTGGAAGGAAAGTGCAGCCGTGCAGAGGCTCAGAGCAGTTAACGCTGGCCCAGCCACTCGTGCTCCCAGGCACGCCCCTTTTTGTCCACATCTGGCCTCCAAGGCCGAGCCGGGAAAGCGGATTCCAAACTGCAATAAACGTCGTGAACCAATCGCTCCTCAGGTAGGGCCATTCATTTCAGACCTGAGCCTCTTTCGGTGGTTTTCAGGCCGCCCCGAGAGCGCCGAGGAGGAGCAGCGTGACCGAGAGAAGTTATTCAACACATGGAAGCCGAAAGGAAATGTTTTGAATAGGGCCCTTCGCCACTCCCAGCATTATCTTCAAAATGACCTACCTACTTCGCCAGCCGAAACACAGAAATGGCGGCTTTGTGGCCACCACCACCTGCAATCGACTCCATCTCCCACTCCTAGCACTGTACCCACATGAAGCTCATAATCTCTGATTTACTGTACTCCTACACTTTTCCCTCCCCCATCATGCCTGAACTCCGGAACAGGTTTAAGCCTCGGCTCCAAGAACCACCACTGATCAGACCTTCAGTAAATGGGCAAACAGGAACAAAAGAGAAAAAGTTTTTAAAAAAATAAAATAAAAACCAAACCAGCAAAAAATCTGAACTACAACACAGCAAGAATGTGACATCTACCGAAGGTCAAAAGAACTGCATTTACAGCACTGTTTACACAGTTATCCCAACTCTCGATGACCCTGGACCTTTAACACAACAGTTAGCTTGTTGTGGTAGACCCGATTCATTTTGGCATGGAGCACACGACAATAACAGCAGCCTCTTAATAGTAAGAAATGTTGAGCATTTACCATGAATCCTACAGCACCTTTAACCCAGATACTTAAAGCTCATTGGGGGCAGCGACTAAAAAAAAAAAAAAACCACCAAAAACAAACCCACCCTGGGAGAGTCACTGCGCTCCATTTCTAAGCACGCAATGCAAATGAATCGCCTCCCTCTCCCAAGGAATTAGCTGCATCACTTGTAAATCCCACCCAGGAGGGGTGAGTGGCTCCGAAACGCAGCGCACGACAAACGCGTTCGCATCACGCTCCACACACCAGCAATGGCAACGAAACCGCCCCTTCCCTTCCTCACACACACGTGAAGGAGAAGGACGAGACGGATTAAGTAACATCTGCCCGACACCTCGGAGCGTTCGTTTTCGGCTGGAAATAACTCACACCCACCCAGCGCGGCGGCCCTTCCCCGGCTCCTGCCGCAGCGCCCCGGCGGGCGGGCAGCGCCCGGGCTCTCGGGCAGTCCCTGCGGCTCCCGGCTCGGGCCGGCAGGGCCCCGGTTCCCGGCGGGGAACGGGCCCGGGCGGTGGGTCGGGCGGGCTGGGCCCTGCGGAGCGCGGTGGCCCCGCAGCCCCTCCCTCCTCCTCCTCCTCCTCCCCTGGGCTCCAGCCCTGCGCTCTATACAGGGCTCCCCACGTGATCCAGGCGGACGTTTCAATACTGCTGCACAGACACACACACACACAAAAAAATATTTCTGGAAACTTCCACTCCTAATAATTTACAGATTATGTTGCCGGATTTGCCCGTACCCGATCCCAGCCTGCCCGGCCCCCTCCTAACGAGGAGCATCCCCCGCAGCATCCGTGGCTGCGCTCGGCCAGGCCGGGGATGCTCGTACCCCAAACCCCCTCCAAGCGCACCCCCGCCCCTCAGGGCTTCTCCACGGAGTGCATCACATCCCTCCTAGCAATGGCGAGGCTCTGTGCCCCCCTGCACGGGCACATCCCCCCGTTCTGCCCCCCAAAATACCCCACTCTCCCCCCTCCGCGTTGCTCATCGCGACCCCCCCGCAACCCTCGCTTACCTAGGGGTTTCTCACAGCCTCTTCCTTCAGAAAGTAGGGGCGGGCGAGCCAAGTTTCTAACCACCACACGCCACAAGAAAAAATAAAATAAAATAAAAAAGCCCACCAAAAATAACCCCCTCCCAAAAAGAGAAAAAAAAAGAAAAAAAACCACGGAAGAAGGAGAAAAAAACCAGCACGGAAGGAGGGAAAAAAACCACCACGGCAGGAGGTGGGGGGGGGAAGGCGAGCGCTCCCTCCTCGGTGGTGGGTCGGGGTTAGTGGCGCCACTCCTCTCCTCGCAGCGTGCCCGGCCTGGCTGCACCAGGCGCCCGCAGCGGCCCCCGGGGCTCCGCGCTCGGCTCCACGCCTTCCCCTCAGCCCCGGGAAAGCGGCCGGCGCGGCGCTCCGGCCTCGCTGGTGCGGGGGGATCTACCCGGCTGCGCCTCCCGCGCCGCCCAGGCCCGGCCCCACCGGCTCTCGCTGCCCCTGCGGCTGCCGCCCTCCCCGCCCGGCGCTCAGTTCGCCCCCATTCCCGCCGCCCCCCCTGCGGCTCGCACTAAACTTCGCCCCCTCAGCTACGGGTCCCCTACGAGCAGGTCACACACGCGGTGGCGGCGACGGGGACTGAGCGCGGCGCGTCTCCCCCTCCTAATGCCACAGGCTCGGAACCGGCTCAAACCGGTTCAGACTGGGAGATTCCATCTCGGTTTAGTTTTCAGCCCATGGCGCCGCGGAGCGTTTGGAAACCTCGGGAGCCCCGCCCAGCCGCCGCTCCCATTTGCCCCGGGATGTGCCGCCGCGAAGGCGGCCGCCACGCTGATTGGTCGGGCGGGCTGTCAATCCGCTGCGCGGCTCGGATGGGCGGAGGGAGCGAGCCGCGGCGGGGGGGGTGAGCAGAGGGGACCCGCCCCCTCTCCAGCAGCGCTTTGCGCGCTAAGGGGGGGGCCGCCGCTCTCCGATAGGCCCAGCCGAGCTGTCATTCAAACAGGCCCCGCCTCCCCGTTCGCAAAGCGCGGGCGCAGGCCTGGCCTCGCTCTCATTGGGCCGGTGGCGGTGGCGGCGTGACGCGCGCGCCGGAGCGCGGCATTCGGGGCTGCGGCGGGAGGGGGCGGGAAAAGCGCGGCCGTTGGGCGCCCCCGGGCGCGTGCCTGAGGCGCAATGGCGGGAGCGGGGCGGGTGGTCCGTGAGGGGAAGGGGCTCGGGGAGGCTGATCCGTGTGAGGAGAAGGGGTTTGGGGGCCTCTGCTCCTTGAAGTGTAGGGACTCGGGGAGGCTTTCCTCAGTGAACTAAAGGGGTTTGAGTGAATGGGTTCGCGGAGCTCTGCTCAGGGAGGTGAAGGGGCTCGGGGGTTCTGGTCCGGGAGAGGAGGAGGTTGGTGGAATTGGACCGTGAGGGGAAGGGGTTCGAGCACCATCCCGCTTGTGCTAAGGCGCTGTTTCCGAGGGAGCGTAGCGAGGAGATGGGGGCACCCTCTGTGTGGGGCCGAGTGGCAATGGCGGGCACTGCCCCACAGGTCTCTCAGGGAGGGCGGGGAGTGGAGCATCTCAGCTGCACAGTGGGCCGTGTGAGCAGCAGGAGCACCAGCCCTCGGTGTGTGTTTTCTGTCCCTTACCCCAGCAGTCCTGTGCTCTCCACCAAAGCCTGTGCACATTGCAAGTGAGGAGCGTGTCCCCGCCTCTACGGTGTCCGTGGGATGCCTAGCTGCCTGCAGCAGCCCCTTGCAGCTTCCCTCCAAAGTGTGCTTCAGGCAAGGCTGGCTTTAGATTTATCCAACTCCTGGGCTGTGTGAGGCATGTTGGTTAACCAGACAAGAACGGGGTGATTTTGGGGCTTTTCTGAGGAGGCACAAACTCAGCAGGCTATGGTTGCTCATCTCATCGCTGCAGGAGCAGAGGAAGTGCTTGCCAACTTTCACGTGGAAAAGCTCCTACCAGTGAATGTACTCTGTACTTACGTATGCATTTCTTCAGTCTTACCTCCTTGTTTGAAAAAGCCATAGCTGCAGAAACTTAGGACTTAATTCTGTGAGGAGGTTACTGTTAGGAAGTATTTTAATACCCTTCTAGGAACAAACTTTTTTTTTCATCACTTCACTTGAAGCAGTTACTTTGTTTTTGAGATGGCATTGCACTGGTCAGTGAAACTTGTAATAGAAGTGATACTTTTGATTTGTGGAATGCCCTCTGGTTGGTTTCCGAAGGAAGCCTTCTCTGCAGCTTTGTTGAGGTGGTGTTCACTTGTGCTATGGCTGGGAGTATGGAAGGGATGCTTAAGCACTTTTGCGCAGTTTTAAAAGGGAAAAAAAAAAGTTTTGTGGTGTGTAGACTGCTTGGCTAAGTGACTATTACCACTGGTGTAAAGTTTGAGTCTAGCAGGCAGGTGCTGTGCTGTTGCTAATAAGTCATAAGAAGAACACTTAAGTATGTTTTTGAAGTCTTTGTTGGCTTTCTAACTTTACAGATACTGTGGGCTCAGCCATGTAGCTGCTGGATGGGGCTCAAAACCTGTATTTTTTCCATATGATTTTTTTAATCTGTACCTTCTGTGGAACGCAACAGTTTAAAGCTAGGCATCTGTAGTCATCCCCAAAAGATTACCAGTGCAATGAAAACCATAACATACTTGAATAAATAAATACAATTACACATACTTACACTGTTCTGATTGCCTGACCAATTCTGTGGGGCATTCCAGCTCCTCAGTCTTCATTTTGTGGGTGTGTGTTATGTGGTTTCTTTACTTTGTTTCTGGGACAGCTGGGGAAATCTTGTATTCAAATACATGTTTGTGTTTTGGGCGGAATCTCAGAGGATGCAAGACGGTGTGGTGCCAAATCAGATCCTGTGTGATGTAATGCTGCCTTAATGTAATATATTACTGCACTTAATTCCTCAGTTAAGTTTCTTGGAAAGAATTTCTGCAGCATTTAAGGCTTGAAGACCTCTGATGTGAATGGTCTCTTTTATTTTTTATCAGGCCTAAAAGGAACTGCATCCTGTTAACATCTGTGTCAGGGTGGTAACAGTGCTTTGTTTAATTCAGCGTGTTTGTCTTGCTCTGGTGGGTTGGCCTTTGCAGAGTGACTGTAATTGAAGCTAGCACTGGAGCTGCTGGGATTGAATTTGGAAGTGATTCCAGTAGAATGGACGGGCATGGCAAGCTGTTGGTGGGTTAAAAGCAGGGCTGAAACTCCAGCACTTAGAGTAAACAGTTCCTATGTGTGTTTTGATGTTCTAGCTAGCTCTGGTGTTCAAAACAAACTGATGTAAGAGACCAAAAAGTCAGATTCTTTTAACTCCTTCTGCTTGTGCAAAAGGTTCACTTCTGTTTTCTTTGTGTGCAAATGTATGTAAGAGACAAATGTTTAAATCCTCTAATCAGTTTGTTAAATGAATATTAGCTATTTTGGGAGTCGATGCAGCTTCACAATTTCCTCAGGTGTTGGTCATGCCCCAGGTTGCAATGTGGTTTTCATAAACTGCAGGAGTAACAAACACAGCAGGGGTGGGCTCTGCCTGTTTGCTAAATCCTGTGCTTGGGGAGGGGAGAGTTCCTGTCCTGCCTCATCACTGTGATCTCAAGTAGCACTTAAATTTTTTTTAGGAGTAGCCTTCCTATCTTCCTGCGAGCTGTGGTGTGGGAAAACTCAACTCTTCCCATCTCCCTTCTGTGAGGAGCCAGGTGAAGGCTGGTACAGAGGCTCGGGGCAGGCAGCAAAAAGCAGCTGTTTTAGCAGAGTGCCTGTATCTGATCACAACTTTTCTCCCACACATGCATCAGGAGCTGTTGTAAGCTTGTGCTTGCTGTTTTGTTGCCACTGTTCCCTGTCTGATGGCTCCTTTATTAGATGTTCAGTCTGGTATTTCAGCCTTGCTGGGATCAATAGAAAAATTTGCTTGGGTTTCAGGTCAGCAGTGTGGCCTGGTAGTGATAAAAGCTAACTGCACACTAGGCTGAATCAAAAGGAGCATAACCAGGACATCAAATGAAGTGATTCTTTCTCTCTGCTGGTCATTCAGCAGCTGCATCTGGCACACCGTGCCTGGATTTTGGTCCATCACCACAAGAAAGATGTGGAGAACCCTGTGCCAGTCCAACAGAGCACATCTTCGAGGTGGAGAAGGGACTGAGGGAGCTGGGCTTCTTCAGGCTGGAAAAAAAAAGGGTGAGGGGGACCCCAGTAGCACAAACCAAAGCAGGAGTGGGTATGGGCAGAATTGAGTAACTAAGCATTTTTGTGGTCTATTTGTTCTTCACAAGGCCCCCATGATTTGTGGGGGTTAATATATTTTAAATGCTTGTCTATTCCCTGCACACACTGTTCAGGGATGATGGGACGGGCCACCAAGGCCTGAGAGTGTCACAAAATAAAGGTTATATGACTAGGCCAGCAGTGCTTATTAACTTTCACCCTGAAGTTAGAGAGCTCTTCCTTTTACCTTTAATGCAGAGGTTTTGGTTTGGTTTTTTTTTTTACTCTTTAAAGCTTTTTTGTTTGTTTTTGGATACTCTTCCTATAAATTTGCTTTAGCTGTGGTCAGTTTGGTTTTTCAGAGCCAGAATGGTTTTCTTGGGTGGTGTGCCAGCATTAGGGGTTGTGCAGCTGGGAAAGCTGAGGTTCTGATACAGGGAGGAGACATACAGATAAGAGAAGAATATCAAGTTGGTGTCATAATTTCTTGACTGGTGAAGTAGGACTTGTAAATGGAAAGACCAGGGAAGAGAATAAAATAAAGCTGGGGAAATAAGGCAAAGAGAAGGCAGGTGTTGAGTGAGGCTGAAGTGAAAGGAATGAGGCATTCCCAGGAAATTGCCAGCTGTAAATTTTCCAGGATGTCTGGGCAACAGCACAACTGAAACAATCTGGTGATGTCGAGTGTCATTGTAAACAGCTCCAGCCACCACCTGATCCTTCAGGAAAGGCTCTTGCCCCATCCATGCCTTTATGGGGGGCGTGTCCTGCCTGCAGAGTCTTCACTTCCCCACGCTGTGTCCATTGCCAGAGCGTTCTTCTCAAAGCAGGGAATGATGCCTTGTAGTTTCCACTTTCTCCTGCAGCTGTCCCACTTTGTTCTGGGATTATTGACATGATGGGACCAGGAAATATGTTTGGCTAATGAAAGGAATGCAGAGAATTTGTTCTGTCCTTCCATTCTTGCTTCATGTCATTCTAGAAATGGCAGAACTAATCCTGCCTGAGCATCCCTCTTCTCATTGAGCATTTGCTGCCATTCTTAATTGGTTTTTTTTTCTTTGGGAGAGCTTCTAATGTACTTTTTTTATTCTTTAATTGCTTTTGTTTGACTCCACCTTTACCGTGTCTTTGGCCAAACAAATTTTGCATTTAATTTAATTTGTTCTTTGGAAGAAAGCAACTGTCTGTTTTGATGAATGTCCCAGATCAATGATTTCAGGGAGGCTGGGTGTAAGGAGAATATTAACAGCATTTGCAGATAATCATAAGTCAGGTGTTACAAACACAAGTAGGAAGAAATAATACAACATAATCTAAAAATCTTGGAAACAGGAAATTGAATGTAACTGAGTGGAGAGGAGAAATAAAAACTGATGTGTCCTTGGAGGAAAAAAATAAGAAGTTCAGTCCAAGGGAGAAAGTGGAGAGTAAATTAAATATTCCTTTGCTTGGTGACAGGGCAAAGGAGAGGACAACATAATTAGGGAGTACCTGTGGGCATTGCTTGGAACAGCAGCAGGGGAGTGGCCTGAAGTAATTTCAAGAGCACTCATAGACTATTTAACTGAACCCGGGTATCTCATCATCAATGTGCTTTAAACAGATGGGCACCATTTCAGAGACAATTGGTGATTAACAACTTGAGAGGGTAAAGGTGTGAAAAGTGTAAATCAGGACTGAGGAAAAGCCAAATAGGGATATATTAATCAATAAACTTCCTAAAGTGATGAACTGTTAATCAGTTGATGAATATTTTGACATAATTAAAATAGCCCCCGGAAAGGTTTAGACATAAAACTGCAAACTGTAAAATAACTTTTCACTGTAAGTACAAATCCATGAAAAACAGATTCTAAGAAAAAACTGGGGAAAACCACTCTGTATTACAGGGAACAAATTCTCCATCTGCAGTCTTTCAAAGATGCCATCTTTTTTTGTGCCCCACTGATAACTGAATTCTTCTGTTAGCCAAGCCTTGCTTGCCATATTCATGTGAATTGTGTTGATGCTGAAATGAGGTCAGAAAGTAAAGGTAAGAATTATTCCCTTTCCTCTAGTAAAGCTCAAATAAGTGAGTTTATAAAGTTTTTACTGAAAAAAGTCTGTAACCATGTAATCAAGTGAGCACAGCGAGATATAAATACTGCTTTTGCATCATATATCTACAAAGTAATACTCAGAACTTAAGAGAAATCAGCTGTTCTTCAAGAAGTGTTTAACTGTAATAAACTTAGCACAAATTCTGTTAGGCTCAGCTCTAGGAACAATTCTGGAATCTGCAGCTGTGAACCATTTTCTGTGATGCTGAAACTGTCAGGAAGATGGTGTGAAATCTGCTGACACAGGGACTGCCGTAATGCCATGTCAATAAAAATCTTGCAAGGAGGCAAACCCCAAGTCTCACCCTTTTATTAAACCAGATTTGGTCATCTCTGAAAACATTCATTAGTTCTGAAGTGTTAGGGTTTTTGCCTTTTTGTGTTTTGGGGTTTTTGGTTTTTTTTAAATACCTGCTTTTTATACAGTTTCTTAGTTTTATTTTTTGTCTAACCCATTGCAACTTTTTAAGGACCTTAAGAATTTGGGTTTTTAAAGGAAAGGTAGTAGGATTTGTGTTCCAAAACAGCAATCAAACTGTAAAATTCAGGAATCTGAGATAAAATATTCTCTAGTGTCAGCGCTCCAAATGCCATCGGCAGAGACTATTGATTCTCCCCAATAAACTTTACACAGTGTTAAATCTAACAATTGTCTCTGTGCAATTGCCTGCTACTTAGGTCCACTTTGTATTTAAAATGGAGCTGTTAACTTCATTGTGGTAAGGTCTTTATTTGGAGCATTACTTGCTCTTTCAGCTTTTGAGGCAAGAATCTTCTCTCTCTAATGAGTAAAATAACTCCAGATGGCAATTGAGGAATAGCTCCAAAATTGATTAGGAGCTAAAGATGATTGTTTGTCTTTAGTAAATTATTGATATTTACAAAATTGGTGAAGCCCTGTCATCTCTATGATTTAGTAAGCATGTGATAACTTTCAGTCATTAATCTGATTGAAACTGAAAAAACTCCACTTTATATCCAGAGGTAGCAGTAATGCCCCTTCTGGAGTAGCAGTCAGCCTCTTGCATCCTTTTGTGGCTCACAGGATATGGGTGCCATGGTATCAGTATGAGTGTGGTGGTTGTCATTTCCATGACAATCAGTGGCTTTAGTGGCTGCCAAGTAAATAAACACATCAGAATAAAATACAGGTTATAGCTCCAAGTGAGACTGGTTTATAACTGATTGGTCTAAGTCTGGTCTCAGCTTTTTAACTGAGCCCAAATTCCAAACTGCCCCTCAGCACTTCCAGGTGTTTTTAATGCATTGCCTTTACCTTCCATGCTGTCCTATCAACAACTTGGCTGTCCCTTCCCAGTTCTCTAGTGAACAGCTCTGAAATTAAAATGTATTCCCCAAGTGATGAGCATGGGGCTGTAATTCTAAAACAAGCTCCTTTAGCTTGCTCATTTTGGAAATCAGCAACATCTTTTTATATCTTGGGAGAAGGAAGAGGTAGAAGGATGGAAGGAGTAGAAACCAAATCATCATTGAGGTTTTTCTTGGAGAGGTGATACTAAGAAACAATTTGGAGGAAAATGCAGCTTTCAGTTTTGGGCAAATAACACTGTGCTGAAGGAAAAGCTCTCACATTCTTCCCAAGCCTTTTGAAGATGAGCTTGCAGCTTTTTTGAATGTACATAGTATGTACACAATCAACTTCCAATTTAGTAGGATTCTTGGTTATTATTTTTTCATGTTTTCACAGTGAACTCCTTGATTTTAGATGTGGGGGTTTTTCTTCTGTTTAAGCTTTACTTGTTTCTTCACTCATTTCTCTATTTCAGTCCATAAATTATTGTTCAGCCTTTGGCAGACTGTATTTTTAAACTGCTGCTCTCTTCTGTCATACCTGTGACTAAACTTAGTCTTTGATCATGTTCCTTTGTGGCTGGTCTTTTCCACTGTGAAGGGAAAATTAGAACTAAAAAAAAAAAAGTATTTCTATCCTTAGAATCCTTTTTCCCCTGTGAGCATCCTTTGGAGAATTGATTTTAAGGGAGCATCCCTGCAAGCTCTGTGTTCAGGTAGCAGAAAGCAGTTTTGTAGGCGTGGTAAAATGAGAAACTTTAACATCACAGACTGAAAGCAACAGGGCTGCTGCACATTCCTTGTGTCACAGAGGTCACCACACTTCCCAGGGGCATGTCAGCAACACCTTCCATGGCAAAAGCCAACTTCACTTCCCCCTGCAAGGGAGGATTTGGTCCAAACACTTCCAAGTGACTTCCCAAAACATGAAAGACGCTGGTGTAGGTGACCGATTTGTCTGTGTGGATGGACGGGCCCTATGTCATTCCCTCTTTCCTTCTAGGACTGCAGCAAAAATGCTGCATGTATTTTCTTCCTGGGTGATTAGACTTCAAGGATTTGGGAAATGCAGGTCTTGAGAGCTGCCTGCACAGAGCAAATGGGTAATTAGAAGCATGTGTTGTGCTCTGAGTGTTCCAGGGAGCTGTCTGGGCCACAGTGAAAGGCTGGATTCACACAGTGTGACATTGCTGTGCAGATGCAAACCTGGGGTGCCTTTAACCATTCTAACCCCATTATAAACTTAGTTGAAAACAGGGGGTGTTTATTTTCAGTGTCTCCAGATCGATGATTTTTGCCCTGGCTGGATCTTAGATGGAGATCTATATTTACATATCATGTTTTGACCAGCCTGTTGCCCAAGTTATTTCTGAAAACTGACTTTATAAAAAGTAAAACTAAAATATTGGCATTTGACTCCAGCTGTAGGAAGGAAACGTTATGCTTTAGTTAGGTGCCACCTAACAGCAAATTAGCCTTAAACCTAAATCTATCTAATATCTCCTGGATTGTAGGTGGAAAAGGACTTTGGGTTGGTTTCAAGATGCCTGTTAGATACAACCCACAAAGTTGAAAAAGGTTTCTAGGACATAGTACATGAAATAAAATTGCACTTTTCATCTGCCAAGTCCTTCATTCTTGCTCTGTTTAAAATTGGGGAATTTGTGGGGAGGTAGAAAATTACTTTGTGATGTATTTCAGCCAAACAAGCTCGTGGTTATGGCCAAGTAATGGAGAATTTTTTATTTTTTTTTTTTTGGTGGGGGGGTTCTCTGAGTTTGATGAAATGCCCTATAAAATCTTTGGTTAAAAATAGAGATGCCACCTCCTCTTACAGCAGAGATGTGCTTTGTGCTTAATGCTTTCCCTCATGAAAATAATCACCACGGAATGCTAATATCTTTAATAGTAGATTCTTATACAGAGGGGAGAAAGGCTTCTGCTTGTGATACTCTAAAGATCACTCAAGTATGATCAATATTCCATTAGCAGGAATCTCTGTTCCATTTTAACACCACTAGCAAGTTTTTCCATCCCTTCCAAGTGTAAAGCAGGACAGAGAAGTAATCTGGAAGGTTGAACTGTGGAGGAAGTCAAAACAGCACCAAAAATAGTTTAATATGAAGGTACTTAGCAGAAACCACATCTAAATCAGCCTTATTTTTAATACAAAATGTCTTGTAAGGCTGCCTGTGTCTGCTGTGCAGCTGAGAGGCACAGTGAGGGCATTTCTTCAGTAAATAGTACAGTGACGTGGCCATGAACGCAACAAAACTGCTTTACAGAGATTTTTTACACCTCACTCCTCAGAGAAGGATGGATTGTACCCAGGCTGGAGGAGCAAGCAATGACAAAGGGTGATACAAGTACTTCAGAATTTTTAGCTGTGACTGGCAGGATGTCCAGCTCTGATGATTTGATAGATTGCCCTGGTGAATTGGTGACCATGAGTTTTGTCTACTGTTGGTTTGGGATTATCACTTTGCTATCATTTGGGACAGGAATATAAGGTCAAATCCTACTTTTCCATGTGTCAAGAAATCCACTATGTCCTTATGCACAGGAAGAAGTGTAGGAAAAGGAAATCTTCCTATGGATATTACTGTTTGGCATGATCTAAAATATATTTAATGGCTTTTGCTTTTCTCTAGACTGAGAAATCAAGTTTGAAAGCAAACCAACAATAGAGGCATTCATGATTTGTTTTTTAAAAGCCACACATTGTCCTATCTTATTCAAAGCAGAATTTTTCTAATAATGAATTTCTCTGAGTCTGTTTCCCAAAGTTATGTAATAAAAACAATTGTCAGATCTATTATGATAATCTAGACTAGACACCAAAGGGGAACTCTGGGGCAAGCATGGAGATCTTGTGGAAACAGATAACAGGGAGACTAAAATCTATTCTTCATCTCTTTTAAATAAGTAGTCCAATCTCTAACCTTTCAGAATAGTTCAGTTGTTTCCTTGGCAGGGGGGAAATGGCTGCTGTAGATTGTTCTAGAAAAAAATGTGCCATTGTCAGCCCTCCTCTGCTGGGTGGGTGATAAGGGCCTGTAAAAGCCCTGTGTTGTCTCCCAAGTAGTCCAGAAGCCAGGCTTTTCCTCCCTATATGGATCCTTGTGTGTGTGAGATAGATTAATGGCTTGTCAGGGGAGCACAAACCAGGCTGTGGAGTTTAGCTGGAATGAAATGGTTCTGTTTTCTGGAATCCTCAATGAAACAGATTTTCCAAGTGGGAAACAAAGGCATCTCCTCAGCTCTGCTGCCTATAGTGGGGATCAGGGAACAGCACTGCAAAAGGGGCCTGGATTTGTTTGCATCTTCCCCTCCTCATCCTACACCTCTCTCTGCCTCCTGGCCCCAGGTGGAATGAGGTGCTCGTAAGGCCAGGGCTCCCAAACCAGGAGAAGTTTTTATTAAGAGCTCACTGTGTGGAACAGCAGTAATTTGTGTGCTGGAGCCCACTGCAGATACAAACTGAGTCTCAAGGGGGATGGGAATTTGTTCATGTGTGCTGCTATCTGGGTCACAAGCCTGATGGAAGGGGACAACACAACCCATCAAGTTTGGCAATGGGAGCTGTGAAATGTTGCAGCAGGGGGATCATCCCTTGTGGTTTCTGGTAATTAGATAAATTTTGCTGGTTAACGAGGCCATAGTTTCACATACGCTTTAAGCCAGCACTGAAATCTCACCTGACAAATGTGATTAGTTTTAACCTGGATGTGGAGCACTGTGGCTGTAGAGAACATTCTTTCCAGTAAGGATGAGTATGGAGCTAGGATTAAGTGGGAAGGGGGTGCAGGACATGTATATTTCTGGAATTTGGGAGTACAAAAAAATTTGAGGGGAAAATAAGACAATGAAATGTATCCACTTGCTTTTGAAGCTTTTTATCTTTTCAGTCTCTTCCTCTTACTCAGATCTTCTGCTGTATCTTCCTTTTCAGGTGAGGTGAGGACATTCCCAAGCCAGAGACCTCCTGATATCAGGTGTGGTGTTTGCTCTCCCTCCTTCACACTGAGCCAATTGTATGAAATACAAGGCACTATGAACTGCCCTCAAAAGTATACAGGTAAAAAAGCCAAGTTACATTCAAATACACATAAAGTCATTTCAGATGCATAGGGAGGTTTTAAATTAAGAATCTAAAATTTTGAAGTCAAAATTTTTGACTTTAAGGGATGTAACTTCTTTTTTTCTACATTGCATGATCTAGCATATTCTACTTTGGGCAGGACTATTGAAAAGTTCATTAGTATATGTAAGTAATTAGCAGCCTGGCTTGATGGCCTAAAGATTAAACTAAAGGTCCACATTGCTGGTCTATGGGATAGGTACATAACCCATGCAAACAGCATGCATGGAGTGCTATTTTTGGCATAATTACTACAACTGTAACACTGAGAAAGCAAATAGGAAATAGCTTTTGGATATAGAATGTAAAATGTATCTCAAGGAACGTGAGGGAGCCATGGTGGGTTGAAAATGGTGATCTTAACCCGGTAGAAACTATGAAGGGGACAGTTCGGTGCAGGAATTAGTAATTTTCCCCCAATTTTTTATCTCTAATGTCCTTGATCTTTTTCTGTCAGTTCCACCATCTTGTAGATGCTGTGGAAGTTGGCACTTTTGAATATTTCTTCCTCTAATAGGAGGAAGGAACAGTGAGAGCAAGGGGAAAAAGCTTAATTGTTACTTTAGGCAGCAATGTCAGGGTGGCAGAAAATTACTTTTCCAGTAGCTGGGCAGGGTTGGTGGCACTCACAAGTTCTGGGCGCAGCCCAGTGATCAGCAGAAATGTGATGACTGTGTCAGAAATGACACAAATGTGTGGTGATAAGGCAGGCTGGAGGTCAGGAATCCAGGGAGTCCACTCGAGTCAGGCACAGCAGGGGCAGGACTGAGCACAGACCTCAGGGAAGCACCAAGGAATTCAGCCTGAGCTGAAATGTGTCAGTGGCCAGAGCATGGGATGGGGGTCTCAGGGGAACCTCTTCAGGGCAATGATGCGCTCAGGATCCAAACAGACTCTGAACTTCTCCAGGTAGCTTTTATTAGTAGGATTGCTTTTTCAAGGGGGGGGAAAAAAGAGCCTACTTTGCACTTGGATTAAAGTTCAGCCACTTTAATTTTCACCCCAGCAGAGCTCTCTGTTACAGACAGATGAAGCAGTGCCAAGTGCTCTCACTAAGAACACCTGAACAGCATATTCTTTGTAGAAAGTTTACCCTTCCTATTAATTGAGGTTAATTGTACCTTTGCAATTGCTACCCACAAGGGGAAAAGAAGAGTGTTTCTACCTCTGAGCTATAATTTGTATTTATAAATTTTTTACTGTGATTGAAGGTACCACAGGTTTTAGGCCCTGGTAGTTGAAGGCACAGTGCACACTCAGGGCCAAAGACTGATGATATCCCCCCCAGAAAATTTACCAAGTCAGAAAGAAACGTAGGGAAAAGTCTCGCAAGATCCCCACAAAGTGAAGGCTGAGAAGTCTCTGGACCCTGGCTTGCTCATGCTTGCAGAAGAAATATTTTTGTCCTCAAATTGTCAAGTCAAACATGTTTGCTACAAGACCACTGCAACAACAGGTGAGATGGTGGTTTTGGAAAGCATCCAAAATCAGTGTGTTCCAGGGCAAAGCTGGCAAGGTTCCAAAGAAATAGGTTTTATTCTGCTTTTGGGGTGGTTGTCTTTCCTCTGCAGACTGTAGGCAGCATTTATCAATTGAGTTATTTTGCATTTATTTTCATTGTTCTGAGACAATAAATTCTCAGTGGCAAGAGTTGCTAAAATACTGTAAGTATGGCATTTATTTCCCTTCCTTGACTGGAGAAAAGCTCTTTAGTTTGTAATCACTCTTTGAATAGTAGTCTGTGACCCAGGGAAGTTAATTTCAGCAGCAATAAAGGCTGTGTCTTTTGTGCCTTCAGAAAATAAAATTTTAAGGACCTTGGAAAATTTTTGGAACTTGACCAACCTGCAAATTCAATGTGCCTATTTCTGTTTCCCATTGTTGGGAGAAAGAACCTCTAAAGTCTTCTCAGAGACCTACCATAGCTTTTATTTTTTAACCAACTTCTCTTTGGGATGTAGTTCATATTTCTTTTGTTAAAGGGAATGACACAGAAGTTTTGGGAGGATGGTAGTTACATGGCTTGTACTGGAAGAAAACTTCCCTCTAAATCTTAATGTATGACATTTCTGTGTCCTGGAGGGGGGTGCTCAGCCAGGTTTGCAATTAAACAGCCACCAACAGGAGTATTTTACTGCTGAGCTGAGATAAATCATCAGCGCCATCATCTTGTGTCTGAAACACTTGTGAATCTAATAATTATTTTTGTCAGCCAGTCCTTTGTGCTTTCCATCTCAGCAACACTCATTGTCAAATAGCAATTTCACTTGTTAATCCTCCTCCTGTCTCCTGCTGAGGCTGTTGTTTTGGCCTGTTTCAGATCCAGCATGTTCCTTCTTCTTTTGACAATGGGATTTGAGTTTTGGTCAAACTTTTTCCCAATTGCCTCCTTGTGGGGTTAGGAAAAAAAACCCTAATTCTGGGTTATGGAGATTCACCTATTGCAAATCTGCCCTTAGATTGTTACTGATGCAAAATTCCAACTTGTGCTTGGAAGTAACGGGTTAGGGATGTTATGGATGTTGATGTTTTACAATTCACTTCTCTGCCAGCAGTGTTAGGATCCTGGTCCATGAAATTCCAAGTCTGTCCTGTAAATTTGGGGTTATAATCCCAGTGCAGGCCTAGCAAAGATGTTCCTATACTGTAAGTGCTTTCAGATTATCCATGCTCCAATCCATTTCCATGCTCCAATCTCTTCTTCATGAGATGTGAAGATATTCTTGGTGCAGCCACCAGAGAAATGTCCACTGCTACCACTTCCCTTGACTCCTAAAGATGCCCAGTTTGTCTGGCTTAGTTTGTTCTCTGCTTTCTGTCCCCCTCAGGAAATCCCCACCGACAGGATGCCTGGTTAGAAGCAAAACCTCAGCCCTGTGTGACCCTCGTGCTGCCTTGGAGAGGAGCAGTGGCAGTTTGCTGAGCCTGGAAACACATTTCTCTTATCTGCAGGGCAAGCACAGTGACTGTTGCCCGGTTCCACCACGAAGGATTATCAGTGCTGTTCCATCTTGGTTACAGACATGACTAATCCCTCTTGCTACTTTTTCTTTTCTTTCCCCCAGAACTGCCAATTAAGCTTTTTCTATGATCATTCTCTAATATGTTTAAATCAAATGGAGGTGGGTTACTATAAACAGCCCTACTAGCAGAGGTATACTCAGTGCAGCTCATTTCAGCAGAAATGTGTTATAGAGAAATTGTGAATCAGGTGGAGAGGCAGCATAGAGCTTCAGGAAGGAGGGAATTCACATGTCCTGGAGACAGATATTTGCCTTGGCTTCCTGTTCACTTTATCTCTGATTCCCTCCTCAGCCCTTTGTGGGGTGATCAAAACTGTGAAGGCTGCTGTTGTTGCATTCCTCAACCAACCAGCCCTTCAGAGCAGGAGCAATTCCATTCCATGAGTCTTCCATGGTGAGTTTTGAGGCGATGTGCAGTGAGAAGGGGCTTTAAAACCCATCTCATTCCAACCCCTTGCCCTGGGCAGGGACATTTTCCCCTAGATACCCTTGGACATCTGAGCTGCTCAGCAATTAAAGCAAACAGCCCAGTTGTCCACAGCAGCCATAAAACTGGGCTATTTACCCTGCAAAATGATGTTGTCTCAACATTGCTTTGGGAACAGGACACTAAATTTCATTAAGTCATGTGGCTGTGCTAATAGGGTTTCTTCACTGTGGTGGGCACGTCTGTTATTTCTGAGTTTATCTGTAAAATTGTTGCCATCCAAACATTGTCTTGTCAAATGTCCCAGACTAAATTGTCCCAAATTTAATCAGTTGGGCCTTACACCTTAATCTGGGACAAGCAGGGTTTGATGTGGAGCAGTTCTTGCACTCCTGGCTGCATATTCCCTGCTCTCCCCTTGCATCACATCCGAGTATGTGGCACAACCTGGGTTGGATCAGCAGAGAACAAACCTGCTGAAACCAAATTTGCCTTTCAGATCAACCTGTTGAGCTTATCTGCACAATCACTGGGTCTCATGAGGGGTGGGAGGGGGAGAGGCAAGCACTGCCTGGTGCTTTGCCTGCCTGGAGTAGTCCTGGATTGGAGGAAAAAATTAAGATGTTCTTACTATGAACATTTTGGTCCAGGAGCTCCTGGCTTAATGCAGAAAACCATTGTTGCTTGTACATTCCAGCCAATTAGACCTGGCTGCTTCTTTATTTTTCATAAATATTTGATACATTACTTTCTATTAAAATAATTAAACCATGAATCTTCACATTATTTACAGGTTTTCTCATGTTATTAAGCTGTAATTTGACCAGGAGATATGAGCATAATTTACCATATGATTGCATAGCTTTTAATGTGTGCTTCTGCAGTGAATAGCAGCTATTAAGCTAAGTGGTTTGCCCTGTAAAATGACATGATGTCATAATATTTCTCTGAAAATACAAAATTAAGTATCATTAAATCCTATAATTAGGTAGCTATAGATAATATTTGCAACTTTAAAAGTGGAGTCAGGCAGCCTGATTCTTCTTGCTGTAGTATTCCAGGAATTTTGTCAAAACTATTTGAGAGCAAGTAGTGTGCTTTATAGAACATGAGCTGCTTCCCCAGCCCTGTATTTCAGTCTAATTCCCTTTTTCTTCTCTTTCCAGCAACTGCAGTTTTCCAGCATGTTTGTTGCAGCAAAGAAATTGTTCCAGGGGTGTGTATATTATTTAAATAATAACTCTGATTTTATTGTCTGTTTTTCTTGTTCTTTAGGAATCATGTGGATTTCATAGATGGTAGTGCATGATTGATCATAAGCTGTTAGGTTTTTTGCTTTAGACAAATATTTAGTCATCTTCTTTTCCCTTGTCAAATTTTCTTTAAGTTTTTGACAGGTTTGGTTATTTGTTGTTTCTTTAAAATCTTTATCTAGTTCTAAAATAAACAGGTGCTTTTTTATGGTGAATTTAACGTGGTTTGTATTACTTCTATACATCTAATTTATTTTCTAAGGCACAGGATATTTTAGCAACTGCTGTAGTTAATTGATGTCTGGTGTTTCTCCTCATTATCTGGATTCACTTTTACCTGTGAAGGTACACAGCATACCTACATGTATATAATATAATTTTTGTTCAGTGCTATGTATGTTTTTTGTTGTTGTTTTTCAGACCAAACTATTAATTTAAATGTTATCACTCTTACGTTAGAGGGATGCATCACAGCGCTGTTTTGAAGCGATTCTGTGCCTCTGAGACCTTCCGCTGACTCCGGCGACGGGCGCGGTGAAATAAATGGTTTGTGCCATCTGCTGGTGCCGGCGGGAGCTGCTCGGAGCCGGGGCTGTGACGGACCCAGGCGTGCCGTGTGGGAAGAGAAGGAAACTCGCTGCAAATAATGAGAATGCTGTTGATTATTTTATGTCTTTAAGTGCTAACTAATGTCAAACGCGTTCTAATTAACTCGCGCGTTAACTCTTTTCCCACTCCTGTCTTCCCAACCGTGCCTTACAACTTTATTCCTATTTTTATAGACTCTGAAAACGTTTTGTTTTACAGGTAGGACAGTCATGTTTTAACAGAGTGGAACAGTCCAAGCTGATGGTGTAGAGTGTGCTGTGGATGTGAACATGGTTTGTCTGAACCTGTTACTCTTTCTAAAATAATTCCTAATTCCAATATATGTCATGATCACTTAAATACAACTCCCCCAAACACATTCTTCCTTATGGCTTGTCTCTGATGCTTGTTCCCTTCTTAAGCCTGGAGTTATAAAGCTGCTGGGATGGGAGGCTGCAGCCTAGCTCAGTGCAGGGTTAAATGAGGCCTTTTAGCTGAAACCTCTTTGTATCCTACAGCCTCATAATAGGCTATTGTATTTTCTGGGGGTTTTATAAGGCTCAGATGTTATACTCAATTCTTGGTTGTTTCAGGATCATCAGTGTTATCACTGGTGTGTTTAATACATTTGGTGTACATTGAGATTGTATGTATTATTCTTTCTTTGCTGGATTTTACTTATTTATCTACCAAGGGCTTAAAGAGAGGATCCACAAATGCTCCAGTGTCTCTCTAGATACAGTTGTTCTATGCAAAGGGAGAAAATCCAAGAAATTATTAGCCAAAACAAAAACAAAACAAAAAAAAACCCACAAAAAAACCCAACCAAAACCCAACAGAAAAACCCATAAAACCCAATCCCCATTACAGTTTAGAATATTGTGTGCTTCAGTATCATATTCAAAGGTCCAGATACCTCACTTCCTTACACACTCAAGAACTCATTCCCAGATGAAGTGTTGCCTGCAGGAGAGACACCTGGCCTAAAAATGAGGATTCTCTGGGTCTGCTTCAAGTCAAACACAGTTCACCCTATCCAAAAAGAAGGCATTTTCCTCATTTGCAAAGGGCTTTTAGTTTTTTTGGTTTAAAATACAGTATAAGCAGCTAGTAATGTATTTTTGTGCTGGTTTTGATACATGTAGTTAATGATCTACTTGTATATACTTTGAAAAGTTGGATGGGTGGGATATTAAAATTCTTTAATTTGGAATTCTCTAAATGCGTGTGTATGTATTAAAACATGTTACCTGCTACAAGTACAGATGCAAAAATCAATACAGTAAATTCATTTGATTTTAGATTGTACTTCAAAGTGCAAATATCAATTTTAGCAAAACCAGTATTGCCTTCAGAAAAACAGAATTTTATCCAAATGTGAATAGGTGGATTAAATACAATGATATAGAAAGATATTAACATACTCAGCTTTTTAATATTTCAAATTTTTTTTCTTCTCTTGCAGGTGAATGCCCCAAACAATCATCTTCCTTTTTTTTTTTTGTGACTGATTGTTACACCTGGGAAAACTAACTGCAGTAAGTGCACAGTTAACATGAATTTTCATGGAGGGGAAAAATAGTTAATTATTGCAACAGTACAGCTACTATGATCAGAGCAGTGACTCATGCAAGTGAAGCATATAATTGTCCATGTAATTTGTTTGAAGTCAGCTGGGTTCCAACATTCTAGTTCCTGTGTATAGCTGTTAATTTTTCCTTAGTTAATTTCCCTTCAAAGTCTGCTGGAATTTGTGGTGAGGTTTTGGGGGTTTTTGTGTTATTGTTGGAAAGATATCAAGTTGTCTCTGACAGCCTGAGAGGGGCAAAAGTGCTGCAGCTCTATGTCCCCAGTTCCTATCAGGAGCAAGGCTGAAAATGCTTCCCACAAGACTCTGGCACATCTCACATTTTTATTGTTTAAACCAGAAGAACCTCAGATTTCTCTATTCCTTCTTATTCCCTTTTTAATGACTGTTGTTACTACTCTTCCACTCTTTGTCAGCTGTGAATTTGGGTTAGATTCACTCCAGTGGGAAGTGTTGTAGACTGGAATTTAAATCTAACCTACTTTGTGTTGCTGGAAGAAAAGAACACACTTTTACTCCGGGCAAGCTGGAAACTGCTGCTTAGCTTTGAAGCAACCTTTTACCTTCTTTAATATACTAAACACATTTTGTCTGCAACCTCTTGGAATCAGGAGGAAATGGCTGTGGATGATCTAATATTTTCAGGTTTATACAAACATTTTTTAGTAGAACCTACTGTGTCCCAGTGAATTACTAGCAGTGGTTTTAAACAAATTTATACAAATGGGGAGTGATTTTCACTAATGATTTTGTTTCTCTGAAATTCCAAATATAATTTCTGTTCCTCTGCATTTTGATCTTGCTGTCATGGGTAGAACTGGCAGAAGCCCCACAGCTTCTGGATGCTGTGTGTATCTATATCTGTAAGGTTTTTATGCAAACCCCATACTTTATGGGCTTTTGTCCATGCAGAGCACAGTTGTCTTGCTTTTGTTCCCAACACAGGTGAGTTGATTCATTTCAAGACAATGTGACAGTAAGTATTTCTTTGTGACAGGAACTGGCAGGTCCTGTTTAATTGCAGCACCAGGGCTCCAAGGTCCACCATTGCCATAAAATCACCTGCAGAAGGATTCGTGGCTCTTTGCAAGCTTTTATCCTGCTGAGACAAGAAAAGAAGTAACAACCACCAATTGCTGACCTAAATTAGTCAGCACACAGGGTTTTTTTTCTTCAGAGGGCATCATGATGGAGCTGAGGTGAGATACTGCAGTAGTATATGAAGAGGCAGTTGGAATGACGGCTAATACCTTCTATCATTTAGCCATGAGGTTAAAGATAAGGAAAATCTCCTTTGGGAGGAGAGAAGATTGGATAATACTGGTATAAAATAGGAATTACTATCAGTGGTGAAAACACACCCTTAGAACAGAATCAGTACTTCTGGGCATTACAGGAATCATTGAATTTGTTCATACAGAGTCCATCCATTATTGTGGCTCACTAACAACTAGGAAAGTTGTTCTGGGTGCAAAGGTTCCACCACAGACAAAACTCTGGGCTTTGGCAGGTGTTGTTCAGCCTAAAGGAACTCTGTTGGAGAGAAGGGATGGTAGAGCCTTGGATTGCAGGAAGTCTCGTGCTGTTCCCCCTGAGTAAAACATTCATGGCTGTGACTAAAATCAGATGGAATTAATCTCTCAGGGTTATGTTTTGTGTCTGAGAACAAGTGAAGGCAATGCACTGGTCATGGTAAAGCACTAAAATTTAATCTGTTACTTTTCTACTGTCAATAAAACTAGGCAAAAGCTGAGTCTCTAAGGCCTAACAAGCTTGGGACAGCTTCTCAAAGCCTTGCATCAAACCCTCCTCTCTGTCTTGATGTCTCCCATGATATTCTGCACATTAGGAGCAGACTCCTCCATCCCTCCACCATGAAACTTGCGCTTTATTTTTTGCTGCCTTCTGTACTGACTGTACAGTCCTGCTTTTAGCACCAGCACAGGAGTGATCCAAGCTCCTCCTTTGACCTCATATGGCTTCTGTTCCTGCTTACCCAGCCAGGTCTTTCACATGCCTCCTATGGCACTGCCACCCCTTTCCATGTTCCAGGACAACAGGGAACAGACAGCTGGCCTTGAAAGCCCAGCAAACTTGGAGTCAGGCTTCTGTCTGCTCCTAGAGTTTATAACCTTAAAGGAGCTCAGCCCTTTAAGGGTCCAGCCCTTTATGCTTTGGAAGAAGGTTTGATATGTTGGAAGGTTAGAGAAGGAAAGGTGAAGGATCACAAAGGAGTGAGCATTTTTTCAAAGGAGACATCTGATTCTCTTGTTCTGGACTTGAGAGCAAAACCCTCTGCGTGGTACAAACAGTGCCAGGCAGAGGCTGCCTGCTGTCCCTGGGGGACTGGCAGGACAGGGAGCAGGAGCAGGATTTCTCACAGGTCAAAAGAGAAAGTTTGGTGGTAGGAAGAACAGGAAAGGGGGAAGTCTGTGTATCCTTCCTCCTCAAGTTGTCTTTTAAAAAACATGAGAGGTTATTAAGAAAAGCTGTGTGGAGGTAAGATGTTGCTACTCTTTTCAGTGGAGGCTTTGTATTTAGCCCCCAATTTGCAAAATCAGTGTCAGGTCAGAGATTTGATGAAAAGATGCCTGTTCTCAGTGTTGTCTGTGCTTATGACAAAATAACAGCCCAAGAGGCTGATTCTCCTTGCTTTATGGTAAATGCAACACAAACTTCACTACAAACTGGATCGGGGTCTCGTTTATTTGCAGCAGGGACTGTGTAGCAAACCACCTCACTCCACGATTTCCTCTCCCCTTAGAATTTTCACTTACCCTGTCTCACCGGCCTCGCTCCCGGTTTTCCCCTGGCTGTTGGAATGTGCACGAGCACGGCCCAAAGCGAGGGGCTGCGCTGGGAAAGGTCAGGCCAGCCTGGGGCACAGCGAGGAGCCGGCTGGGCAGTGGAAAGTTACAGCCCTGAGCTCCTGCAGGAGCTGCCCCGCTCCTTGGGAAACGTGATACCTGCTCGGCAGAGTCCGTGTGGAAAAGGCTGAGTGCTCTTCTTCGAAGTGCTCATCTTGTTTGAGGGGAGGAGAGAGTTTAGGGTGATCTATCGTGTGTCTTTATTAGAGGAAATTTGCTTTAATCTCCCTTATCTAAATCTGCTACTTATAGTGCCAGGGGCTGCAAATGTTTGTGGTCTATCCGTATTTCTTCACTGAAAACTATCGTTGTCTCAAGCATGATAATTTTGCATAAAAATGATAGCAAGCATGACTCAGTATGAGAAGAGAGATGGACAAGAATAGAATGGGATTTGATAAGAATTGACCTGTCTTTAGTCCTTCCCAGTGGATTGCATCAGAGCCCACGAACACAGCGGGGCAATAATATTTTCTAGGAGCTGTTTGTGTTTCACAGGGATATGCAGTGGCAATCAGTGGTAAATCCCAGTGTAAAACTGTCTTTCATCCCCAAGAAAGAGCTGTTTGTCCAAATTTCATCTGCTGGATGTAATGTGGAATTTGTCTTCCTACTTTTGGTAGGAACTCCTTCAATGCTGTTTAATTTAAATTTATATATCACATTCTAGTAAATGTTATAAAAAAGATCTGGGTGAAGGTTCATGACAAGAGTCCAGCTATTTGGCACAGGTTTTCTGTAAACAAATCAGTGAATTGTTTAACCAGTGTGAAGTAACAAGTCCCCAATGATTTCTGAATGAATGTGCTGCAGTTACAAAGAAATTTCATTAACTAATGTGAACCTCCAAAAGGAAAGGAAGTACAGAAAGAAAACCTTGTGAAATGCATGTTGCAATTGTAGCTGGAGCTGTGGGTCCTGCAGCATGTTCTGGGTCTGATTATTTGGAATAGATGGATTTTTCTTATTGTAAACTGACGGTTCTGCTTATATTTCAATAATGCCTCAAGTCTGATAAGACAGGGAAGTGATCAGGAACTTGATGCTTTTGGGAACCCTGTGAGACCTAAATCAGCAGCAATCTGGGCTGTCGTGGACCTGAAAATGGTTTGGCCATTCTGTTTGAAGACACACAAAAATATAGACATATTTTATAGTGTTTGAAATGCCAGCATGTTTCTAGAAACTTTTATCAGAAAAGATAAGAGGGGGAGCAATTTGAAGTTTATTAGACAAGGCACGTTGTCAGTTCAGGGTGACTCTAAAATACAGGGTAACCTATATGGCTCTAAGTCCTAGGAAGTGCATCACTCACTAGTGACTAAATTGTGGCACTGCACAGAGGCAATTCAGAATGTGAGTTTAGAGTATCCCTAGAGATGTGACTTACGATGCTGGTCAGAACGAGCTCATAGCAGCCACAAAAATGAAACTATATAGATAAGCTTTGGCAATATACCCCACAAGCATCTTGCAAACTGCTGAGCATTTAGCACCTGCTTGCTACTCTTTTGCACATCCCTTCACTGTGAGAGGCCATGTGTTAACACAGAGTCTAGCAAATGACTCAGAAATGACAATCTTATGCAATAACTGCAGCATTTCAAATATTGCTTTGATGCTTTTAGTGCTTTTGATGTGCTCTTCACGCAGGAAGTCAGGCAGGCTGGCTTAAGTGGCTGCCCAGCTTTGTGGTAGTGGGAGCAAGAGAACCTCTAGACAGGAATCCAGCTCCAAAGCTCTGTCCTATCCATGAAATTCTCAGCTTTGTCTTCCTCACCAACTGCTCCATAAAATGCCATGGTGGTAAGGTCCATGGATGACCACTGAGTGGCCATATGGAGAAAGAGCTGAGAACTACTTTCCAGCCTTGTTCCTGATCACTTGACTGGACATTGAGAGCTTTTCAGGAGCTCTATTGCCATATCAGTGAAAGAGAAAAAAGTAATGTTCTGAATCCCTGTCCCCATTTAGTTAAATATCTGAGCATGCTCTTTTCCATGAAGACTGAGATAAAGGTGACATTTGTCGCTTCATTGTGACATCTCAGTGTGTTCAGGAAAGTGTCTTTTCTGAGAAACTTGCAGGTCAAAAAAAGTTCAAGCACAAATTCTCCACTTAGGAAGCTTCCTTCTGTGTGGAAATCCTGCTCCCTAACAGCCCATCCAGTTACCTCATGTGGATAGAGAAACTTTTGTTCAGGAACCAGATGACTAAAATGCAGAGAGGAATCTTCTTGTTCTCTACATCCTTCTCTTTTGTGGGC
Source organism: Cyanoderma ruficeps (assembly GCA_008694505.1). Lineage (NCBI taxonomy): Eukaryota > Metazoa > Chordata > Aves > Passeriformes > Timaliidae > Cyanoderma > Cyanoderma ruficeps. The sequence continues at coordinate 1,962,794 of VZDJ01000052.1, forward strand.
CATACAGCCAAATTATTCTTCCATTTGAAAACCTAGTTTGCAGTTCTGGCTGCACCTGGCAGCACCACCACAACTTTTGTGTGATATTAACTGAATAAAGGAAGAGATGTCAGATTTGCAGCATGCAACACTGAGAGGTGACACTGAGACATGAATAAGTAGTTCATTAGCAAAGGTAAGCAGGAGGATGATCTTTTGTTGCTCTGTAGAACACCTTGGACAAAATCTTTCTTTTCCTTAAAGCATAAACAGTTCTAGATGCCTTTAAGAAAACAAATTTGCATCAGGGAAGTGAGTGTGGCTTTTCCTGTTCTAACAGATTCCCCCCGAGCTTCCAGGGATGTTTTGTGACCTCTGGCATGACTCTTTCAAAGGGGCTGCAGAGCCAAGATTAGCCCAGGCTGCTCTCAGAGTGCCTTGGATACTATCAGTGTCCCTGGAGCTGTTCAGTGTGAGCCTGGCAGGGTGGCAGTGACTTGCAGGGCTTGTTTGGTGTCCCCTGAGACTGCAGGAGGTCAGCTCCAGCACTAACAGAACCCACTGCAGTTCACAGTGTTATGTTTTGGCTATGGCTTGTCCTTAAAATCCATCCCTGGCCACTAAGTGGCCACAGATTAAAAGAACAGCATACTGGTACTGATTAGGAGTGCTCTGTGACCTACTTGGGAGAGCAGGAGGGATCTACCGTCAGCCTCAGCTGGACACTGTAAAAAAATGGATTGAATTTATCCCTGTAGTCAGCCACTGGTTTAGGAAAAGAAATCTCGCTTAAGGCACCAGATTGTTTAAAAAAAACCCAAAAACCCACAAAAAAACCCCACAAAAAAAAAAAAAAACCACAAAAAAAAACCCCCAAACACCAAAAAAGCCACAAAACCAAAATCCACCAAACTGCCCCCCCCAAAAAAAACCCCAAGCTGCATGGATTTGGATGGAAAATTTTGTCTTTTAAACTGTATCCCCACACCAAGAAAACAGAATTTTTTCTTTTTACTGTTTTAGGAGCTGGTAACTTTTTTTTTTTTTTTAATTGACTCTAAAATGAGTATCTTAACTTTGGTGGGTTTAAAACAATTAACTGGAGTATGTGTACTTGGAGCCAATTCTATGGTTCTAGGAAATTCAAGTTTGGTTCCTAGAGTTTGAGCTCCCTGTAGGAATGGGAAATATTTGTCCCCTGGTAGCATAGCAGTGAATGGCTGTATTGAAATGGGATTTATTGTCCCCTGAGCTTGCTGGGTCACAGTGTGTCCCATGGTGTCCTGAGTACCCTCAAACTTAACGCTGGGGTGGCTGCAGGGCAGTGAAGGAAGAAGAGGAAGGTCAGGCATGTTCTACATTGATAAAGCTGACACAAAGCCCATAGAGAAGAGATAGTGATTAAAAGGATGCTGGTTAACTCTGCATGGCCCTGTGGTGGGTCTGTGAAGGAGCAAAGCCTGGGGTCTGTCTCCTTTTTAACTGGTGGTGCCAGCTGAACCTTTTCTGTTAATTTTAGTATTAGATCCCCACATGACTGTGGAGTTTGGTGTTTAACTGTATCGTGTGTCCTCTTCTAGCAAACTCTGAAATGACTGAATATAAGTAGAGTCACACAAGACTAGTGGAAATTTTTATTTTTCTGGTTGCTGTTGTTTTGTTTGGCTTTTTTTTTAAATTAAAGAGCGCCATAAAATCTTTTGCAAATTCTGAACAAATCCAAAGTGCTGCATGTGAGGCTTCACTGCCACCTCCCTTTTCAGTACGGGGCTGGTGTTCTGCAGCTCTAGGCATTGAGTGATTTGCCATCCTGGGAGAAAATGCTCTCCTGGTCAGGGGGGCAGCTCCCTGCATTTAAACTGAGAGCTGCCTGACCCACCCAGGTAGTTATTCATTGAGATTACTCTTGTTTCTGGCACAGTGAGCTTCCCTTTCTCCTGAGCTGGCTGTAACACAGCTACCAATGACTACTGTAATCTATTAACTTCCTTTTTGGGTGAAAAGCTAAAGAAAGCCTTAATCTGAGTTCATGTCTGTGTCCTGGCCTGAAATGTTATTGAGCCTGAGATCAGTGATGTGTGCATTTTGAAAGCAGTGGATTGAAGGCTCAAATCATGAATTGCAGCATTTTTAGGCCCTTATTGAAAATATATCCCAGCAATTTCAAGGGAAAACAGCTCCCACATCAAGGAGTGCAACTGTAGGAGACCCATTTGTGTGCATGCAGTTGGATCCAAGTAAAATTAAATCCAGAGTGGCAGTGGCTCAGGATGAAACTTGACGCTAATTGTACATAAATAGCAGAGGGACTGTCATATGACAGGCTATAATCAATAAAACATTCCTGTTGGGACTAATCTGCATGTCAGGTGTCCTTACTGGGACAGAGTGCTGGCACTGCTGTGTACCCTGATTTAAGAGTTGGTCAGGATTTATTCCTCACAGAAAATTAATTTCTACTTCTTTTCACTGAAAGATCTGGACCGAGCAAATGAATTGAACATTCTGTGGTGTAGCTGCTAGATACTGTATCCATAGTTGTGATAAAATGATGTGTGTGTAGAAGTGCATTCTGTGAGTAAAGTTGACTTTTTTCCCCCTAATAAGAAATTTAGGATCTTTTGTTTCACCTAATGAGAAACCAGAGCTCAGCCTTGGTAGATACTATTCTTGGAGTTTTTTTCTTTGCACAATGTCACATGTCTGGAATTGTTCTAAGACACAAGTGTGTTTAGTAGATAAGAATTTAAAATTTTTTTTTACAAAGAACAGTTTGGTCCTCTTTGTGATCGCATCATAAAAAGCATATTGAGAATTTGTTTGCTGATTTCTTTGTAGACCCCAATTTCTGATAATTTGTGGCTACAATTGCTTGCAGCTCCAATACTATAATTATTTCTGAAACTTGACATGTAAGGAATTTTTTCCTTACTAAAATTAGGTGGAGTGTATTAAAATGATAATGGGGAAAAAGAAGTGGTGGCTACAAAGGAAATGGTAGAACCAGGGTTACGGTTCTGTTAATGGCTGAAGAGTGCCAGATGTGTGATTTCATTTGAATGAAGAGGAACTAACCTAAATAAAGGTGTCAAGAAGATGGGCACCTGAACTGGAGCCATAAAATATTCTGATAGAGAACACTTCGTGCTTGTGAGTGTTTGAGTGAGAGTTCCACTGACTAAAGTCAGTATGATCAGATTTATTTTTAGATAAATGCCATCTTCCTTTTCATAAGATCTCATACAGAATTTTGTTACAGGAGTTTCCTGCAACAAAGTTAAAATCTTACTGTGTAAATGCTTGGAGGGCCAGAGAATTGTATGAAGATTGGCACATCATGAAAGGATGCTGCAGGAATTTTCCTCCAACTTGGTAAGTTTTAAAACTACCAAAAAGAGTTACTTTTAGTTCTCTACATGAAAGAATCAAAAATGCCTGCACAGAGAAGTGGCTCATGAGATGAGCCCTGTTAAGAGCTGCCCCTCCATGTGACAATTCTCACTCTCCCCTGGCTTTGGAGGATGTTTTTGGCATCCTGCAGGTTTGGGGGCTGCTGCCCACTGCCAGCTCCCAGCTGGCAGCTCCATTTGCAGCTGCTTCTGGCAGGAGGAAAAAGTCTTCAGTAATTAGGGCAGAGTGAGGCAGAGTAGGAGCCATTGTGATATTCTCTCAGAATATCCAGTGTTTTCCTCTCTTCCCTGTGCTTGGTTTCCCCATATTTCACAAGGGCTGGGTGAGGCTCTTTTGGAACAGGGCACAGATGAAGGTCCCTGTGACCTTGAGCACTTCTCAGAAGGGTACAAATAAGGCTTGAAGGGTGCTCTGATTTGGACTAGGCAAGAATTTTTCTGGGATTGAAGGAATCCTTGGGGAATTATCCAGCAAAATATTTAGTTACTGGAGAAAACCTTCTGTTCTCATTTATACCACCATTTATCATTTTTGCTGATGAGTCCCTTACATAAGACTAAATTTACAAGACCCTGTATTAAATCCAGTTTCCATTTGGAATCCTGAAGTATCACAAGCAAGAAAATCTTTTTTTTTTTTTTAATTATTTTATTTCATTCCAGGCAATGCTGCAATCTCTTCCCTGGCCCTCTGAGGAACATCTCGAAGCACAATGCCCCACATCAGGCATCATCCACAACTTCCTTCTCATCCAACCAAAGAATCCCTGAGCTGCATTTCCTCATTTCCCTTCTCTTAATAGTCCATCTTCCTTCCCCACCTTCTCACATTGCAGTCCTGGCATTCTCTTGCATGTGATATTTATATAGTTCTTAGCTGTAAATGGATTTCTTCTGGACCTAGAATGGTCTGGGAATTGCATTACACTCCAAGGTGACTTTCCCTGTAGTTACAGCTGTGTTCCCTGTGCTAGCAGGCACCAAAGTCCTGGCTCTACCCTGCTCTTGTAATGTGATTCATTTTTCCTCTTAAACAAGGAATTTCCTTGAAACAATTGTTATTTTTAGCCTAAACCTACCTGACAGTTTCTGATGTCACGTTGTGATTCAGCTCATTCATCCAAACAGGTGACAAAACCATCACTATTTTAGCCCAGAACTGTTGGTGTTTGCTATTTAGAAGTCTTGAGCTTCTGGGATTGTCACAGACCTCCTGGGTTGAAATCCTAATATGATTCTGAGAGAGGAATACAAATTAAATTAGTGTAATTTGCCTTTAAAAGTTTTCCCTTTCATGTGATAATCTGATTAGAACTGAGGCACTGTTTCATATTTTATTACCCACAGAGGAAAGGTTTATGCCAGGTTCTTGCCTCATGTTTGATTCAGATGTTTGTGAACTGCTGGTAAGTGGGAAAACATCTCAATAGGGTTATTTGCATGGAGCCTGCTGAGCCTCTCTTTCAGCATTATTAATACTTCTCTAGAAATAAACCTTTTCCTGAAGGTTCTGAGGCTTTATTTCATTTGGATAAACATATAACATTTCACGTCACTTCCAAAGTGCAGCAAGAATGTTTCCCTCGTGAAATTTTTCCATGAATTGCCATGAATAATGATGGAGTTATGACTCTGCAGCTCAGTGTCAATGCCCTGCATAAACTCACCTGTGATATTGGAGAGGGCAGGGTGATGACTGAAACATTACTTTTTTTTCTTTCTAGGAAAGATTAGTTTATTTTACAAATTTCAAGTAGTAGTTTCAAGCTGGTTTAAAGAAAGCATTTGGGTTTGTACCTTAGATAAATGGCAGGCATTTGACCTCAGGTGCAACCCAAACATACACAATATTTGAAGTGAGGGGGGATCAAAACTACATTAGCTTCAACTTGAAATGATTTATGAGAGTACTCACTTCTTCACAGTGTTGCATTTTTTATTAACCTGTTTTGTCTCCTTAAATTTGTCTGGACAACAGAACACAGTGAAGAACATTTTAGTGGAGTTACTGGAGGTGATGGGCCTGGTTCACCATGACTGAGACTTGTGTGGAATGATCATCTTTGTAACAGTTAGTCACAACAGAACCATCCAAATCTTATTTGGGCATCTAGGAGAGATGAGAGTCCCTCTGCTCAGGAGAATGGGGTACAACAGTGGTACCACTCCGTGCAGCAGGAAAGAATTCCACAAGATCCAGAATTCCACAAGATCCAGACAGAGTTATTGTGTGTGTTTCTGGTTGAGGTCATGGGTGTGCCTTATCCCGTGGCCTTTATTGCAGGCACTGTGAACTTCTCAAGGCAAGAACAGGGTGTTTGGAAAGTGCTTGGCATGTTATGGTTCCTACTGGGAATAGTAATAATAATAATAATTTAAAAAAAGGATTTCTTGGGTTTTAGCCTCAACAAACTTCTTGTCAAATGTGCTGTGGGAAGTGCTGACCAATTGAGTTGAAATATGCTCGCATTTGGCGTGGAATCTGAAAGTGTTAAACCTTAAAAAAGTTTTCACGCTGCTGAATTCGCCCTTGAGGAAAAGTCACTGGTAGGTTGGGACCTGTTGCTCAACACAGAAAGAAGCAGAGCACAATAAAATTTTGAGCTTCTTCCCCTTAGGCCTCAAGGCTCCAAATCCTGTGAGAAGGTTGGCTTTTGGTGAATGATGGGGGTGATAATGTTGCATTCCCTGCTCAGAAAGCAGCTGCAAGGGCTGGCTTTGGGATAGAGCTGGGAAGTGGAGAGGAATCCAGAGTCCTGAGGATCTTCTGGCTCCTCTTCTGCTTCACAAGACATTTAGAGAAGCACCTTTTCTGCAGCAGTCAGGATGACACGTGGGTGGAGCTGTGCTTCCAGGAGTGCTCTTGGAGCACGTGGGATGCTGGGCCTTGTTTTTCCCTCTCGCCTCGTGCTTCCTTTGCCCATGTCCATTCTCTCAGGTAAACTGAGTTGTGATTTCTCTCTCCCTTCTCCTCCCTGTAGAACTGGAACATGTGTTCCACTGGGCACTTTCAAAGTAGGTTAAGGGGTTGTCTGGTGCTTAAACATCAAAATGATGTTGTGACCTAGTAGGTAAAAGTGGGTTTTGAGGCAATGGTGTGATTCCAAGTAGTTCTTGTGGAATGGATCTACAATCAGCCCCTTGGATCTTCCTCCTCTGGTAAATTATCTGCTCTCAGGTTATGCCTCCCAGCTGTAAATGTTGCTGCTTGTTCACATTACCCTGTGAACCTTCATTTTCATCTTCTGCCTGACTGGGACTGCAGCATAGTTCTCACACAATTGGTTACATCTCAGCCAGGGTAAGAAAAAAGTATTTTCACCTGTCACCAACCCCCACATTGGTTCATCCAGATCTTAACTCCCAGTCCTCAAGTGCTGTTATTTTTGCCAAAATAAATGGGGTTTGTCGTTAGTTGTTCATTTATGCACAAGTTTGTGGTGAGGAAATGGGGAAACGTTTGTGCACATCAACTCTAAATCCTTTGTTTTAGTTCTTGTCAGACAGCAGAGAAAAGGATGCAAGAGAATAAAGTTCAGTGGAGGGGAAAAATACTGATGCCTTGAGGTGTTCATTGTACATAGATATGACTGTGTTACCTGCTTAATGCTTTACTTTCTCTGTGATTCTGAGCCTGCAAAGCTGATGAGAAATTTATTTTCCCATTGAGAACTGGAGCACGTGTAGTTCCTAAATTCTATATACACATTCCAAGCATGAGCAGTAGGTTCCCTTCAGCTTGCTTTACTGGTACTGGTTTTTGCGTGGCTGGAGTTTTCTTGTTGTAACAGATAATCCCTTCTGAGATGAGTAATGGCACAGAATATTAGAGTGGTTTTCTCCCTGAGCAGTCAAGGACAGATCAAAACAAAAGAAATGTGAGCAGTCACACCCAGTGTTGCATATTTGTGATCATTATACACAGGGCAATGCTCTTGAGAATACACTTGGAGTCACTGTGTTATTTTCAACTTCAATACTTTTAATGTGGCCAGAACTGGATTTAAGACTTTTAATAGTTCCCATTTGTAATACCTCTTAAACACCAGTTTAAGGGAGATATTCATACAAGAAGTTCCACGGGTGTTCCCTGTGTGATTCTCCACAATCTTTGGAGGATCACTTGGAGGGTGGGTCCTTATGCTGTAAGGTATTGAGGGGCTGAGCATCCTTTTTTCTCAAAAAAAACCCAACAAACCGACTTTCATTATAACTTTGCAATAAATAACTTTTTATATCACTTTTTTTAAAAATCCTTTTTTCCTCCTGTTTGATTTTTGTCAAAGGCCCAATTAAAAGTGGCATTCAGTGGTCATATTTTGAGATCTATTCAGGCACAAAAAGACACCTTGGAGAGTTTTCAGAAGTGTTTAATATTTGGAATGTTTTCCCACGTCCAAGTCTCTTCTGTGCTGCACGGAAAACAACCCCTGTTGAGAGAAAAGAGCAGCTGAATTCCAGTGACTCTCTCCCTGGAGAGTGTGAGGCTGTTAGAACTTGTTCTCAGTTTCAGCTCAGCAATTCAGTGTTTACTTCCCTGCTCTCTGGGATCCTGAGGAGGAAGTGCATAATATGGGTGTAATTTGAGTACCACTCTCTAGTCCTACTCTTTCTATCGAGACGGACAAGAAAACTGCTTTAGATCACGGAGGAGCTCTCAAATTCATTTCAGTTCCTGTGCAGGGATACTCCTTGTGTTTATTTAACAGCACTTGGAGTTTCTGAGCACCAAAATAAATTATTTGCAGAAACCCCCTGAAATTTGTCTGCGATAAATGTGAACCTGAAAGACTTCCCCTGAGCTAGGTCTAGCATGAACTTTATTCGCTGTAGGGATCATGTTTATACAAATGAAATTTTTGACAGGTCTTTTAGGATGTAACATTTTGTTTCACATTACATGAGCAAAACAGATTTTTGATGATGAGAAAAGCTGAAGGTTTTGATTTGCAATTTGTTTGCTGCTTCATTATTTCAGTATCCTGCATTTACAAGTGTTTAGCAAGAAGCTGAACACTTTAAAGGAAAGATTGTTCATAGAAGTAAATAAAATACTGGCAGAACCACCTTCTCACCCTGTCCATGGGTGTGTGTCTGACAGTTTGCACATTTATCAGATTTATTTCCATCAAGATAATTAATTGCAGAGTTTTGATGAGTTGTAGTGTGACCAGAGATGGTAAGTGTTGGTAAACATTACCAAATCTGTGGGGGTTTTAATTATTATTAGGCTAAAAATACTTGGGCTTTACATTAAAGCTGCAGTTCCAGGAATTTGGTGATTTGATATTTTTTTCCCAAACCATGTATCTGGCATTTGTTATTTGTCCTTTTATACTGACAACGTTTATAAACAATAATGCATCTGTACAAAAACGTGCACTAAAAATAACTCATTAAGGATTTTCAGCCTCCAACTCTTTTAAATCAATGCTAGAAAAAATTTGGCAGTAGATCACAGGTTTGTTCAGAAGATGAGGCTGAGAATTATCTACAAAATGGTCAGTTTCGCATTATCCTTAAATTATGGGTGTGATTTCTGTGGTCAATACACACGAATTCTCTTCTCTGTTTATGTCAGCACAGCTGAAAGGTGCAGGCAGGAATGGTTGGTTGAAGCTAATGAAGCCTTCATGGCATTTTGTTGGGGGGACTTTTGGATAATTGCTCTGCTTCTCCCGGAGTAACTACAGGAAAACATCAGAAGTTTTGAGAAATTCCAGATTTCAGGTTTGAATAAATAATTGCTCAACAATTAGCCCATAAATATTTTGCTACGTGTCAAACTTCCTAATTACCGGTTTGTCACGCTACAAAGCAGACTGGCAGCCTATCTGAAACACTGGAAATTGTCTGAGTTTTAAGGTTTCATTATATTAGGATGGTCAAGCAAAGCCTTTGAGCAGAGCTTTTACCTTCAATGGGTTTAGGAGTTCACAGAGGTTTGAAACTTTAAGGTTGGAACAGCTGCTGTAAATTTGGGTGATGTCACACTGAGTGTTTTGGATGTGAAAGCTGCCTTTGAGCGTTCAGAAGCCTCTTAAATGTTTGTACTGTTCAAGCTTTTCAGAAAAGCTGTGAGAGCCTCATTAAGGAGCTCCTCCTCTGTGTTACAGAGGAAGTTTTGCCTCAGGAGTGGTGGCCAGGACAAAGAGCAGCAGCTCTGAGGCAGTGGTGAGCAGTCCCTTTTAACCTCATTGCAGTGTCACTTACTCACGGGCATTAATAAAGTTAAACTCTGACAATTGGAACACCACTTGTTTCTAAAACTGAGAATTAAATCTCACTCTGATCTGATCCCCCTGGCTTTTTTATGCCACACCACCCTCTGGCCGTTGTTGGGGAGGACTCCTCCTGGAAGAGCAGGCGTCTGTTTAAGTTACAGAACTTTTCTATAAGAAGAAAATACCTCAAATATGTTCATCTTTATATTTTGGTGTTTAAATAGAGAAGTAGCTTTAGTTGGTCAGCAAAAGAATTTATTTTGCTGTTGGCTGAAGGATCTGTGCCTTTGCAGGGTTGCCTCAGTGGCTGAGCACACCTTGCAAACCATTTGCTTTCACCTTTGCTTGCAGCAGCAGTGTCAGTCAGTCCCTGCAGCCTGTGCAAACTGCATGGAAAATTCCCTCCAGTGCAGCCATTTGGAAAAGATCCCTTTCCCCTGCAAAGAGAACGGATCCCATCCGTGTCCTGGAAGGAAGGAATGCTCCAGAACAACTTGTCTCTGTTTCAGTGACAGCTTTGAATCTCTGCCTGCCTCTGACTGAACTCAATTCTTTTCTAACATATCATTTACACAGTTTTTTCCCACAGGGGTGATTTTCAGTGGTAGCACTGGTGGGTTGGGCTTCCTCTGAGTTCTTTAGGGAGATTTCTTAGTGATGTACAAACCCATCAACTTTTGTTTTACTGTGGCATTGCCGATATCTGTAGCCACTGGAATCGAAGAGCTTTGTTTGCAGTCTTGGATTCCAAATAATTCTGTGGTTTCCAGCATCCTTAGAAGCCAAGGATATCTAGGATCATTTGGATAAGAGGGTAAAAAAAAAAATAAATCCACAAATCAGCCATAAACTGAAAATGGCACATAGTGGTCATTCAGAAGTGATTCTTGAATATTTCCTTTGTGGTAATGGGCACTGAGTTGTCTCAGTAAAACATTTTTTTCCTCTTATGCTACTTTACTTATTCAGTTTTAAAGCAGTAAGAATATAAAAAAATATAAGTAAGAATGTAAAGAATAAAGAACAAAGAATACTTTATAAAGAATAAAGTAAGAATATAAACCCATGAGAAGTTATTGTAATGGCACCATAACTACAGTGACATCTTGTTAAAATAATCATTTTAGCCATGGGCCTGGTGGTGAAGACAAACACAAGGACTCCTTATTTTACTGGAAGAATATTTTTGCAAAGAATCCTGCATTATTTGGAGCGTGTTAATTCTGTTCCAGATGTTTTACATGCTACCTGATAATCATAAGCTGTGACATGAAAGAAATATAGAAATGACTGCAGTTCTGGCTCTTCTTTGTTGATCTCATAAAGGTGTGTGCTCAAGTCAGCCACACGTGATCATATTGCCTGGGAAAGCAAGGGAGCAGAAACAAATGCCTCAATTAATCATTGTAGAAAAAATTCCAGATCTGTAAGCGTTTTGCCCAAGTGAGGAACTGAGGATTAAACTTCAGGAGCAGCCAATGCTTTAAACATTTCAATGAAAAGGTCACATCCAAGTGGCTTGTAGCCAATATCACTTATCCTGGCTTTTGTATTCCCTGTCAGTCACAAAGGGGGAACACACACATGCTGGAAAAAGGTAATTGTTGCAGATTAAAGCCTCATGTAAAATGAAAGAACCATCCAAATTCTTTATAATTGCTTGGCATGAGTTCTAATAATGCCGAGTTCTCTTTTATTATTATTTTAAAATGCAGCCATCTACCACAGACTAAACAAAAGTCCCCCAAGACAATAGGAGCAGCCTGTGAGTAGAGTGTGTGGAACTGCTGTGCACAGCTGGAGCTGGCAGGTGAAACACAGGCACACAAGTTCTTGTTCAAATGGGAAGATTTAGATTTCTTCTTCCCCCTCTCTGGTTAACTCAATTTCATATTTTAGCTGCAGATAAGTTGTTGTGGTTTCGTTGATTTTTTTGTTGGTGCTTGTTTGTTTGTTTGGGGTTGTTGTTGTTGTTTTTTGGGGGGGATTGTTGTTTTTTTTTGTTCTGCCATGTTTTAGGTCTATCTACCAGCCTTTATTTTACAGAGAAGCATTTTTTTCTCTTGTTGGGAGAATAAAAAAGGCCCAATTCCCTGGTGCTGCTCATCACAGAAGCTTAAAAAATAGTAGTCATTAAACTTATTTCTTGTGAAATGCACACGCAACCACTATTTTTGATGCATTATATGTGATAACAGTGTTAAGACTTTTATAAAAGACTTGTTGATAATTTTCTTCAGGGTTGTGCTTGAGTAAGTTACACACCAAGGAGGAATACAGGACATTTTCTTGCAGTCATTAGACACTGTGCAGCTTTATTTCTTACTCCATTTGAGCTTTGCACAGGTGTTGACCCCTCTGTGCTCGCTGTTTCAGATTCTGTTCTTGGTTGAAGGGCTCTTAGTGCACACAAAAAATGCAACCCAGTGAGGCTTCCACCTGCCCAGTCCTCAAGGAAATGTCAGCAGCCACTGATGGGAAGAGGCCTCCTAATTCAGGGGTGATTCTTTTTGCTTTGATGCTTTTTAGCGCCTTTGTTGGCATATTCTGATCAGCATGATCCCAAAATAAAACTAATTCAGGCTGACAGATGCTGTCACACATTCAGTGTGGATGGAGTTCACCGAGATTTTGCAGTTTTAAGTTACCTAATACTGAAAAACAACTGCTGAACATTATCACCAGCTGCTTTCAGTGATAAAAAGCCAAAATGTTATGCTCAGTTATGTAAATGCAAAATATTCTCTCAACAAAGCATTGAAATAAAATACTAATAAGAAAAATATCTTAAAGAGGATTTCTAAAGAAATCACAAAAATGTCAATTGGACTCAATTTTTCTGCTTGAATTTCTGCCAAAATCATTCAAATTTTTGTCATTTCCTTTTTTTTTCCTGAGCACTTTTTGCTTCAGACAACTGCGGAATTTCCTGTTTTGTTTTTGTTTTGCTACTGCAACTAAAGCAGCCAACAGGCAAGGTCATTGTAAAAAACCAAACTTTCAGTAAAATTTGAACAAATACGTGCCCTCCCCATGTTTGTAGTTTCTGTTCTCTGACCAAATTTCTTTTGTGGTGATTTAATCTTTCCAGAGTCTGCATGTTCACTCATCTTCATGTTTTTTCTTGTCCACAGTGAGCCCTGTTTCCCTTTGCAGTGTCTGTTCCAGTGGGGGATGTGTATTATCTGCTGTCCTTATTTGAAGAGATTTGTCCCTGCACTGTGTTTTTATACTTCTGCTTGTTCCTTGGTGAGTAGCCATGCACGGCAATTTTATTAAAGTTGTAATTTGCTTTCTCCAGACATTTCCAGCTATCACTGCTACATCTGTAACAGAAATTCCTGGGGAAGAACACTTGAAACTAGTCCAGAGTTGCTTTAATTTTTAATTGTGCCTGTGCACAGATCAGTTTCTGATTTTAAAGAACAACTTTTTCTGTAGATACTGAGATTCATTTTTCCTGACACTTTTCCATAGCTGTTACCCTCATCAGTGGGGTATAAGGACACAGTGCGATGATGATTATGATACTAACAATAACAACAACTTAAATAAGTTGTTATTAAGATATAAATAAGTTGTTATTATCTTTGTCCTTAAGATATAGTTCTTTCTGTTTGTTTTCAAGAGGCTATTCAAAAAATAAGAAGAGCATCTGGAGAAAATGCATTTGTTAGTAATATAGTTTAAATGTGGATGTTGGTCTACCAGTGTTAAAGCAACAGTTGGGAGGAGGAAGCTTTGAAATGTTTTTGGTTCATCACTGACTTTAGGCTCCTCCATAATTTAGAACTTTGCAGAACTAATCCAAAGCCTTCAAACCTTTGGGATCCCTTCCCATGGCCTTGGTATATTTTGGAGAAATTGCTCACCCACACTGTTCTTCCCTCCTGAGCATGGGCAGACCTGACAGCATGTGTGGGATCACTCTGGAGATACCCATTGCACAAACTTCCTCAGTCTGGGGCTGCTTGGCCAGCAGCACCATTTTTCCCCAGTTTAAGGGGAGCTGTTAAGCTTTTTGTGGGAATCAGACCTCTCCTCTTACATAACACCAATGTTTTGTAAAAAGAATTGTGAAAAGCTGGATAAAGAATGCACCAAAAAAGTTCTCCAAGATCTGGTTTAAGTGCTTGGAAATGACAGCAAGGTGTTATATTGGGTTCTTGGGCTTTATCAATTGGTTGTAAACAACCTTAAGCACTTGGTGCTGAGGAATCAAAGTACTTTTCTTTTAGTGCTGTTTTTAAACACAAAAAAGGCCTCTCTGCTAGGTGACAAAAGGATTTTAAGCTTCTACTGGATGTGTTAGAAAAAGAAAATATCCCTTTAGCCACTGGTTGCTGCCTGTATATTAATGTTTAGGAGGTTATTTCAATAGCAGGCAAGTCGAATTCATAATCTATATTGGTTGTTGATGACTTTGCAGTGGTAACTGTGAGTTTTTGTGAAACTGGACTTGTAAGTTCTTGGGATCATTTCTGTCCATAGCAGAGTAGAACTGCAGATTGTACAAACTTTTCCAGTTGCCAACAAAATGATGACTCAAGTTCACAGTACAAGGAGCCGACGAAGCAGAGCAGGAACTGCATGAGAATGGTCTGGACACCTGCAGGTTACAGCAAATCTGTTTTTTCATTAAAAAATGCAAAACTTCTCTGAACTCCTGTGCCTGTAAATAAATCCCCCCAGCATCAGCAGGGACGTCTGGGAGAGTGAGGACTGGGCAGGGCTGGCATGCCTGGGGACAAGTTGTGATTCCCCATATCTCAGTTGGGGTCAGCAAAGGCAAATAAGGGAATGGGAGATGGGGAGAAATGTCTGATACTCCAGGCATGCTGCCTGCCAACATTAAGCAGAGCTGCCCTGAAAAAGGATTTAGTAATTTACCCTGCTGGATTTGAGATCCAGTGTTTTGCAGCACTGGAAGCTGGAGTGGTTCATGCTTTAATCAGGATGTTTTGGGGGGAAAGTGTTCCCCCTCTACCCACTAAAGACATGCAATGGGAGTTTTGCTGTAATGATTCTAGTGAGGCTAAGATTTAATTGCACATCTTCTAATCCCACATTTCTGGGCTTATTCATGGCTCTATTTCTTCCTGTTTGACCTTCTGGAGCCTGGAGGAGGCAGGTTTGGATTTTTGCCATATTTGTCAGCATTAGTAAAAACAGCATCTCTAAAACTTCTTGAATTCTGGGTAGTTCAACAGAAAAATTTAAGCACAAGGAATCTGAAAAACACTGATGTGCCCAAATCATTCTGGCATTTAAAATATGTGTGTTTTGAGAGCATCTTGGTGTAGAGTGTAGCTTGAAAGATGCCTCTAAGAACTTCTTAGTGCTTGGTACAGTTTAAGGAAAAGAAGGCTGGGAAGACAGAGTGCAATCCTGAAAATTGTGGAAACAATTGCATAATTAATTGCAATTTATTCCAATAGTTTACAGCAGATACAACTGCTGTAGTTAATAATTGTTTGTAAATAGCCACTGTCGTATTTCCAAAACCTGCCTTTAAATTTTTGGTTTGCAGCATTATTGTACCTGATACTAAAATAAATGGAGCTGAGCTTGACTTAGGTTTGGTGCTTTACTGGGCTAGAAGAGATAAGGTGCCTGTTCCTAAAATGTTGAAGCAAGAAAGTGTCTGAGGTCTTTGAAAATAAAACTGTAGGGAGAAATCAGAAGGAAAAGCTGTGTGAACGACTTAAAATCCCTGTCAATGCTTGGGAAAACTATTTTTTTTTCTTTCTAGTAATCTTTAATAGCATTTATGCTGTATTCTGAGATACTGTTTTGTAATTTGAAAATTCAAATTTTTGTTGTTTTATAGTAAAAATCTTCCATGCTTCAGTGACAAATAATTTCCCCTTTCCCAGCTTTCTGTTTTCAACCAGGAGCCTCGTGCAGCTCGTTGCTGTCTGCGAGCCTTTTGTAACCAATTCCAAAGCACCTTCCAAGGCACTGAAATCTTGTCAGCACGGAGCTCTTTGTAGGGCAGCCCAGGGCAGGACAAAAGATGCACATGCAGGAGGGCCTAAGGTCATTTGATCAGCGTGTTGCCTTCTGAAGGGGTGGGCTGAGGTGTGAGTGCTTCACAGTGAGATTAAATTTCACTTTATAACTCCTTATGGATACGTGGATGTTTAACTGCCCCTCCTGTCCTGGTGTCTGCCTCTGCAGGGAACAAACCCCTGCTCCCCTCTGCTCCTGCCATTGAACAGAAAAATCCAGGGGATGTGTGGAAGTACCTGCAGGCAAATCTTTAGGCTGACTTGGGCTGGCTTTGAAATAGGTTCAACAGAATTAACCAACTGCCACCTTGATATGTTGAATTCAATAACACAGAAAAATTGCAGTGCCTAGGAAATGAACAGCTGATCTCCAATTAACTCCTATGTGTTCAGTATCAGGCAAGGGAGAAAAAAAAAATCCAAATTCAGCAGTAGCAAGTTTCTCATCCAGAAAATTTTTGACTAGAAGCACCATGAGCTGATTTTTTGAATCATCACACCAAGTACAGAGCTATGTCTGCGTGTAAGGCGCTGTCCAGATCTAACTCCAAATTTCCATGGTAAATTGAGGGGTGTTTGTTCTGAATTTTTTTCCACATATTGAACTTGTCCTGCCTTTAAATTCTGTTTCTTTAACTGGGAATTCTGTGGCAGTAATAAATGGATGAAAGTGGGAAGTTTGAGGACAACATGCAGCTAAAGAGGCACAGACACCTTCTCGGCCCTCTTCAGGAAGCTCAGTCTTGTCTGGTATAATTTGGCTTCTTCAAACCTTTTTTCTAGTACTTGTAGGCTGAAAGGGATTTTAGTTACCCTATCTGGAAAACACTGGGAAGAAAATTACCCTGGAAAGTCCTTCTGATACCTTTCAAGCAAAGTTTTCCTTTGTCATATCCTCAGAAAATGCTGTGTAAGAGAACGTTTGCACCTGCTGTGTCTCCCATAACTATCCTGAACTCAGCACTGGGTTTTGCATTCCTATTTTTAAAAGCCATCTTGCTAAATAGGTACAGGGAATGTTGCCTCTGGAAGGGGAAGGGAACAGCAGTGCAGCATTCGGGGAGCACTGTGAACTTGGCCTGCCTTGTATCAGCTGAGAGAATGAAAGGAGGCAGATAAGAGAGCTGAATAAATTAGCATGGGTTTTGTGTGCACGATACTGACTTGCAACTCTGGCAATGTCAGGGAGGAAAAACTCTTTTTAAGTCTTTCATGTAGCGTGAATCACCTGAGGGAGGGCTGGAATCGTTTCTGAAGGAATTTATCTCACCTACTGCTTCAGATGGAGCAGATAAACCTAAGGGAAATACCTTGCTTGGCTTGCAAACATTGCAATAAGTGTCTGCAGAAGGAGATGGCAGAGCAGGGATATTGCTACCAGACTTGTGCCTGCTGCCTGCCAGGTTTGCAGTCCCTTTATAGAAGCCAGCAGCCTTGCCTGGAAAAAGAGCCAAGGAGTTGCTACAGCTTTCGAGAAAGCAGGGAAAACAAAGAGCAGGGAAAGCCACGCAGAGCTCCTGTTTGGACACTGTATATGATTAGGCTGAGGGTGTTTGGGGAAAGAAGTGAGGGAAAAGTTACAGCTTAGTGGCTCCTCCCCCCTCCCCAGTCTTTTTTTTAATACGTGTTCAGCAGCAATTCACTGCAGGGCTTGTCTGTGCTTAAACTTGCCTGCTTTAATTAAACTGATCATTTAAATTGATGTTAATACCTGAGTGTGTGCAAGCATTCAGTACTTTGTATGAGTTTTGTGTGCCTCTGTGAACTACGAAGCGGATTTAACCAGTTTGATGAATATTCCCAAATGTATTTGGAGAGTCTTGAATACCAGCAACCAGTTTTTCCCATTCTTTCACTTTGTGTGTGTGTGTAAATGTTCTGTTTTGAGAAGTGTGTTGTGCTGACAGTTCATTTGGGATTATTCATGACTGCAGAGATTCATCCTGAAACTCTGTGAGTAGTAGGAAGTCTTTTTGTGTCTCGATCTTTGAGTCTTTTTTAAATTTATGTTGACTTCTGGGAACTGAGCAAAGATACTGGACTGCAGTTCCAGGGAAAAGGAATTGCTTGCTTACATTTGTTTGACATTTTGTAGTCTGTGTGCATATAAAGGATCTAGAATCTGTCACTGATTTCTCCTCCAGCATGAGACTGGCAAAACTGCAGCTTGCTGCTTGGCAAAGTGCTGATCATGATGTCAGAGCATGCACGCACCCACCCCATTTATATATATATATAAAAATGGAAGTGGTAGCTACATTAAATGAAGTGGCTTTTAAGGGAGAAAAGCAATAATGAGTCTAAATAAATGATACAGAACTCCCCTAAAAGGATCATAAAAATATAAGAGGGTAGAAGCATAGGCTGTTTCAGTGGTGTGATTTAAGAGTGCAAATCCATACGAGATGAAATATTTAGAGAGAGCTGGAAACTTGTAGTTGCAACGAATATTATCAGGTGAGAGCAAATGGGGAGAACATGAAAAAGTTCTCACTACTTGTATTTGTAATAACGGGGGAGAGTTTTATGCCTGTTTGTACTAACACACATTCACAAACCCCGTGTTAACTAACAAAAGTACATAAAAGTACTTCCCAGTTCATCTGCAGGGTGGCAGATGCACAATGGAGTAGGAGAAAAGGAGCAGTGGTAGGAAGTTCTGGGTGGTATGAGTGAAATTATTCCAATGTGCAGGTGATAAACTTCTTCATCTCCTCTTAATTTGACTGGAGGTGGTTATTTGCTTTGGTTTGTTGTACATTTAATGGGCATTTCAGGAGGGAAATTGAGAGGAAAGCAGCTGTGAAAACTGTGTTGTTTTTTAATATGAACTAATCTAAATTGTAGTCTGGGTTAATCTGCCACACCATCCAAATTTATCATTTTCTTATGAGTAAAGAAAATCCCCAGTAGAGCTGTGTTCCACAGGAGGTGTCTCGTCCAGTGAAAAAGGCTTTGCAAAGGATCTCCACGTTTTAATTCCACACGAGGTAACTCGGACTGGGAGCAAGACTGGGAGCAGACCTCAATCTAGATCGTGGAATACACAAAGCAGCTGTTTTGCCTATAAATAAACCGAGAGCCTCTTCTCAGCGAGGCTTTTTTCACAGATAAGCCATGGAAATGAGCTGCCACTTGTAACTGTCGGTGTTCAGAGTTAAAGCATGTGGTAGTAGCGGGATTCACATTCTGGTGTGTGAAAGTCACACTGGCATCAGGTTTCAGCCTTATCGCATTGGTATCACGCCGTGGTGAAACCACTTGTGCTGCAAGAGTTAAATCTGTCAGTCTTTCTCTTCCTAATCCCCCCGAGCGCCACAGGTTTGTATATTAGGTAGAAAGCAGATCTCCACTGCACTTGGTCAAAAACATTTCCGTGCACCAGTCATTATTTTGTTTCCATCTCTTCGTAAATGTCTACGGATTTTTAATAATTTAACAGAGAATTTTACTGCGGGGAGGGGGGAATAGCTATTTGATCTCTTGGGCTGGTTGGCTCTTTTTTTTTTTTTCCTTCGATTTGTGGTTTGGTTTTGGTTTGTTTTGTGTGGCGTTTTCCTTCTCGTTTTTCAAGTGAATCCAGGGAGAAGCAGCAGTAGGAATGGCACGGATCTTGCGGGCTGGCTCAGTGCCTGGGGAGAGCCTCTTCGTGACCAGGAGGTTCTGGTGGCTCTGCTCAGCCCTCGACAGTCGCCATCACCAGGAACTCGGGTTCTTGCACCTCTTTGATGCCTGTAGATCAGTCATTTGGTTACCCCCAAAACAGAAGCGTTACCCTCACTGATCACCTGCTCCCAGGCAGGGAGCAGCCCGCGCCTGCTGTATTCGTGCAGGTGGGAAACCAGCAGTTTTCCTCATCTGGGAATAAAGCAGGAGCTCTGGATGGAAACTGCGAGCCGAGGCAAGGAGGAGAGGCAGGCAAAGCGCTGGTAGCGTTAGATCCCGCTGGGGGCGAGCAGCAGCAGCCCGGAGCTCCCGGTTCCTGCAGGGAGGAGCAGCGCCAGGCCCGGGATCGCAGCGACTGCTGTCGGCCGGGGACGGGCAGCGCCCGGCCGGCCTGCAGCTCCCGCCGCCTTTCCGGGGGCTGCCTCGGGGCTGCAGCTTCTGCCAGCGCCTCTCCTCATTGCTGGGCTTGGAGCCACGGGAGAAGTTTGCACCCTGAGCGTTTCTGTCCTTTCTCCCGAGTGACAGCCGGACACCAAGGACAGCACAGCGCCTTTCAAAGGAGCCTCTTGCCCCGTTTGGGACACAAGGCTCAGCCCCTCCTCAGAGGAGCTCGGTTTGCCTTCACTCCCTCTCTCTCTTAACTCCGAGGTGTGAAGGCCCCCTCTTCTCAACAGGATAGCCAATTCTGGAAACAAAAGGGAAAAAAAAATAGTTCTATTTAATAGGTCTTGGCATTCTTGTATTTCCTTTGTGGCTTCTGAGATTTTGCACTCCCTTGGAGGAAAATTTGAGGGGTTGGAAGTAGATGATCTTTAAGGTCCCTTCCAACCCAAAGCATTTAATGGTTATATTTCTGTGATTTCTCTATCCAAATTGGTAATCCAATTCTTCCTTCTCTGCTTTAAGAAAACCAACGAAACAAAAAAAAATCCACAGCTGATGTTTTTCTCAGTAAAAACCCCCCAAGCAACAACCAAACAAAAATAAAAAACAATCCCACAAACTACACTAAAATAAATACTTTAACCATAGTGGCTGTTCACACAGGCAGTTCTAGCCAGGTAATAGTTCTAAATTTTATGATATTACCTCAAAGAAGGTTCTTTAAGCTTTTCTTCTCAGTTGAGCCACTCAGATCTCGGAATGCAGCTGACATGCTTGCAGCCCTGTCTTCAGAGGAGTGATTTGTTAATAGAATAGTCAGTCTGTTATTCCCCTGACAAAGGAACCTCCCCTTCTCCCATACAACCTCTTGTGTCAGAGGTGTTAATGTTAATGACAGTACTTTTCTCATTACAGCTCTGCATTGGTTAAAAGGATCTTTCAAATAACTCTGATCTCCTTCCAATAAGGAGAGGATGAAATGGGCCAAATTTCTGCCAGCACATTTTGCTGTGGGACAGGGGAGAGCAGCTGTGTCCAGCCAGGCCCCTCTCCAGGACAGCTTTGCTGGGGCTGGCAGCTGTGGCCTTTCTTGTTGGCCAGGGAAAGGCTATTGAATGTTCTCCCTGCTGGTCCCTGCACAGAAACAGGCAGTGCCCAGGCTGGGGGCTCAGGGGAGAAAGGATGCTCTGTTGATAAGGTAAAAGGCATCTGCAGCCTCGAGGGAAACTTGCCAAAACCTTTCTCTAGTAACTGCGGGGATTATCTAAAAATCAGTAATGAAGGAGGTCACCAGGGGAAGGGAAAATACATCTTCAAAGGAAGCCAAATTCTGTGAATGCTCCACGAGAGCAATCATAGCAGGATTTAGGGTAATTGTGAGGCAAATCAGATTGAGGAAAATTGTTTCAAAAGAGACCTTTAGTTGGCAATAAGGACCATATGTTCTTTCTTATCTCTGCAGAAATAGCCATCTTTTTTAGCATATCGACCCATATGAGTAGCTGCCACAGTCTTGATTCTTAGCATCTACAAACATACTAGGAATGAAAGTAATTAATTGCCCTAAATGAGTATGCTGCATCAGTTTTTGTAGCTTTAGCCTTGTTTCACCTCTACTTGACTGCAAAGTGTGTCATTTTAATCTGCAACACACAGGAACATTGGGATAAATTTCCTGAAGCCAGTGGAACTCTCTCCTTTTATGCCAGGAGTGGTTTTGGCTCATCTGTTGCTCCATGTTCTTCTTCCCAGATGGGCTGGAGTGATGATGTCTTCTCCCTTCATGGCACTTTAAAACACCAACTTGGTTTGTCTGTGTTTTAACACTGGATCCTTCCAGAAAAGCAGTAATTGCTCTGAACACTAAAATCTTACTTTGTCTGCAGTGCTGTTGCAATCAGGACTATCAGCTATCAAAGGGAGCTCTTTAATTATGGCATTTAACACTGCCTTAATAACTGGATCTGGGTAGGACATCAGAAACACTGAGTTCTGTTTCATTTTAGGAGCAGGATTTGTATTCAAGTTACTTCATTGTAGTGTCCAGGAGCATCAGCCTTCAGGCTCCCATGTGTTTAGATTCACCATGAAAAATAGAAGAGCTACATCTACCTCCTCATAACTAGTGACCTGTAAGGCATTTTTGTGGCCTTTTAAAATGTCTGCTTCCACAGAATAAGTGGGAGTTTATAGAAAGTTAGGCATGGTGTTTTGGGAGACATCTACATGCTGCTAAAAAACCCTGTCAATTCATCTCAGAAGGGGCAAGGAATTATGGATTATTTTGTTTTGTCATGACTTTGTTCTGGCAACTGTATCAAACCCCAAAAAATTAGCAGCCAGCAGTGTGAAGACCAGCTGCTATTATCTACCTCTGAGTCTTCCCAGACCTGTGCCATTAACACTCCTTTGTTCCTTTGCCTTTCCTCCCTCTCTCCAAATCAAAATCATAAGTTTTTAAATGAAATCAATTTCAGGCTTCCTTTAGCCTAATGCTTTCCAATTTTTCTCTTCCCTGGCTTGCTGTGTCTCATCCTACAGGGATATTCTTGTCTCCATTTTAGCCAGCTCCTCGTTTGAAGTGCTTTCCTGAAGTCCAGACTGATGAGAAAAGTGATTCTTCTAAATATAGGTAATAAAATAAATCTAATCAAAAGCACATGCCTGGTTAGCTGAGAACTGGCCTTTTACAAATTAGTGTTATATTATATTGGATTAAGATTCAATACTCATTTGGCTGGGACACTTACCTACATTTTTGTTCAGTTTTTGTTGAGGATACAAGCTTGAGAGAGTTAGGAATTTTTATTCAAGGAAATTCCGAGCTTTCTACTTCTGACTGTAGGAATTCTTCATGTTATATTATAATATATTAGGTGCATTAATTTAGTTCTTAATTGTAGAACTGTACCTCATGTATCCTTAATTTTATTTATTCAGATTCCTTAATTTCACATAGGCCTAAATTGCACCTGGATCTTGGCAGCCAGACAGCTGGACAGAAAATTACTGATACAATTTTAACACCTCAGTGTTTGACAGAGGATATTGCTGGCCCAAAGGATGTATTTTTTAATTATGTTAAAAGAAAACTTCAAAATGCTTCTTTGTTTACTGAAAGCCATATTGCAGTAAGGAGACCTGCAGGTAAGGTGTGAATCTTGGCTCTGCCATTTTCCTAATAGCAGGAGTTTAAATAAAACATTAAAGCATTGATTAAGAGGTACTGTTTCTATTGAAAGGTGCTGTTTTTAATTCCTTTTCTTTTTCCCTGGGGGGAATTAGTCACACCGTAGTGTTTTTCTGAAGTAGAAGGTAAAAACACTGATAAAATCAGCTTGGAATCAAGGCTAGGTCATTATTTAAATATATGATGCTGTGCCTATAAGGCTTATTTTTAATAAGAATGTAACTTTTTCTGCCTTAACCACTAAGATGATAAAGTCTTGGGAACTATTTTTGCACTGTAATTCCCAGCATGGCCTCAGGCTCAGTGGTCATGAGGTGCTTCTGCTCCGTGGATGTGATTAATCCTGGTGATTTCATCACATGCAAACCTCTTCCATGCAGCAATGAGAATTTGGATTAAGGTTCCAGAAACATTTCATTTGGCATCTTCTCTGGACAGAAGTGAGCAGGAGCCAGTCCTGCCCAGGGTGCTGTCAGGAGCCGTCCCATGGAAATACAAGAGCATGTGGGATCTCTTAATGAAGGAAGCAGAACCTGGTTCTTGGATGATGATCCACTGATGATCCTGACACTCTTCTTTATTGAAGCACTCCATTCCTTGGACTACCTAAAGCTTTTCTAGGAAGTGCTGTAGAAATAATAAGGTCATTTATAGCTCTCCACTTCAGCCTTCTCAGCTCCAGATGGTTTTCCTAGTGTCCTAATGCTAACATTTCTGTTGTGACCATTACTGCTGGCATTGGGATGTTTTCCATGTGAGACAAACCCTTGGAAGGGATGTGAAAAGAGTGTAGGTGTCTTGCTCTGTATTCCCTGAAATGATGTTGAGCAGTCTTTGTAAGTATCAAAACTTGCATCTCAATTTTCTCGGCTCCCCTGGAACCTTCTTTTTATCACTTCTTCTGAGTACAAAGGTGTGTCAGTAAAGTGAGGTGGATCAAAAATCAAACTCTGGGGACTTTCCTATTTCAAGGTTGTGCTTCTCAGGCATCATGTTTTGAGTTTTTTCCCCTGTTCCTGGCAATATTTTTATGGTAAATTGTGAAAATTCATAGGTTTATGATGGATAGGTTGCTCTTTTCCAGGTGAGTTCACCCCATTCCTAACTGAAACTTATTCCTGAAGAAAGTCTTACTGACTTTACCAATAGAAAGTCACCTCTGTGGAGCGTATAAATTATGATTCCTTGAGTCATATTGGATTTTGTTGTTATTGTTCTGATGAAAACCTGTATTGATCTTCTGCTATTTCTGTTTTAACAGAAGAAAAACTGTGCACTTTATGCTCCGAAGGATCCAAGAGGGAAAAAAGGGATTACTTGGAAATTCAAATGAAAGAAAGGTAATAAAGCCAAAGTTTTTGCCGTTACATTAATTGTAATTGAATTGTGGTTGGTAAATCTGCCTTTTGCTCTTTCTAGAAATAGCAAGCAGGGGCATGTGCTGACATGCAGCTTGTGCTACATTTGAAGAGTAAAATTCTGTTCATTTCAAACTGCTGTTCCTGACTTTTACTGGTGCAAAATGAGATTCATAAGAGTTCTGTAACACCAAAGTAAATTTGAGGCTGTTTGTTACTCATGGGGAGCAAGATTGCATAAAAATTCACCTTAATTCTGTTGGTGCTTATTGATTTTATTTTGTTTTGCTTCTGGAGCCCATGTTCGTATGTTACAAAAATCCTGGTGTTTCCTTCATCTTCTCTTCAAAAATTAAGAGTTATATTTTCTTTTCTGCTTTTGTACCTAGTATCTGTCGATGAATAAAAGAGGAAAAATCATTGTTTCTTCTGTTACTCTGTGAATGCTTCTTAGTAAAACAAGTTTACTGCATAAGTGATGTAAAATTGTGTGTTTAGACGTTTTACTTTTGATAGTACTAGAGAGTGTAAACTGGAAAAACCCCACTTCAAATTAGTTACCTACTTCAAAAATCCCACTTTTAAATTATTTTTGAGATGAGGTGAAGGGTTAAGAGAATATAGTATTGATAGTATGGATTATATCTGCTAGGTATCTTTTGCTTTTTCATAGATACTCTCAAAGAATTAAAGAATTGATGACATCAGTGGTAATAAAAGACTCATAGTTCATTATTTATTTGGTCTGCTGACAAAACTGATTACTTAGAATAGTACCACTGAGTTTGTCTCCTGCTGTGCATCCCATCTTAATAAAATATCTGTTCAAGGAGTAGATGAAGTGAAAGATGTTCCTTCTCGGAATGTTTGTGAGCTTTTGCATCCTTAAGAAAATATTTTCCCCATTACACCAAGTAAGTCTTTCTGCACAGTTGGTGCCAGCTTTGAACTTCTCAAAAAGAGAATAATAAGTAAACAGCATAAAGCTTAAGCATTTTTATCCCCACTCTCTTCCTCTTTAACACTGTGCTGTGCCTGTGCCAGGGCTTCACCTGCACCTCCTTTGGTGTGGCAGTCTGGAGAGGTGAACCCTCAGTGTCACAGGCTCGGGGTTGTTCTCTCCATGTTTCAAGGATTTACTTTGGAACAGCCCTTTAGTGCTTGGGGCCAGCTTCCCCCTAGTGGTCGGGATGCATCTCTTGGTGGGCTTGATCCAAAACAAATCCAACCTGAATTTTCCAGGGTACTCTGCATGTGCAAGGCCTGTCTGCCCAGCAACCTCAGGGAGTATTGGGAATGTGGGTGAGTATTTTTTCTACTTTAGGGATGGAGAAGCAGGAAGTCCAGGTCACTGTCCTGCCATCCTGCCTGAATCCCATTTTCCTGCTGAATGGATTCTGGGTAGTCGCTGTATCCACCAACTTAAACTTTGTATTCCAGCCCCCTGCTCATTATAGAGGTAATTCCTAACTCGTTTCCATGTCTCCTCTTTCCCCCGTAGCTGTTAAAGCCACTCCTGAGAAGGAAACAGTGGAAGAAAGGAACATTTAAAATCCTAAAACACTCTAGATGTCTGGCAGTGAGACAATATTAATTATACATGTAGCTGTGTGCTTAGAAACTCAATAAAACTCTGCCATTTCTCAATGATCCAGGAGAACAGCTTGTTCTGTAAAAGGCATTTTCTAACTATAGACAGGTATCAATTCCTTTATTGATTGGATTGATTCCTTCCCCTGCTAATGCATCTGCTGTCCTGGTGAGGTGACTCTGACCTGTAACTTCACTTCTTTGGTGGAGGGGGTGAAGAAAAGTGTTTTTTCACAGTGCTGTCAATGCACAGCCACTGCTCACCGGTGCTTTGAAAAACAACTGATCATCCCCAAAATTCCCTCATTTCTGCTTAAGCAGCACACCACTCTATTCTAATTCCTTCCATCGCCCAAATATGTTAAGAGAATGAAAGCAGTCAGTCTTGGATACTCCCTGATGTTATTTTTATCTCTGACCACAAATTTCGCTTGTTGAAAAGCTGATGCGTTTTGTCATTGTGGGGATCCCCCCACTGGAATGAACTCCAGGCTCCCCTTGCCTGGAAAGCATTTGCCAGAACTGCTGATGTGATTAAGCTGGGAGAAACTCCAGTGTAGGTGAAATCCAACCTTTGGAATTCCTTGAGGGAGTGCTTGGAGTGAGGGTGAAGTCAGGCTTGGGTTTTTTAAATGTGGTTTAAAAATTTTTCGTTTTAAAAGATTCCAGAGGTTTGAAGATGCTTGTGAATCATCCCAGCAGGAAGACTGAGCATCATCATCTTGAGAGTATTCTCTTGGCCAGAGTATTCCCCTGCAGCTCTGGGGAAGAGGGAAGTTGGGAAGGAATCCTAATGGAGAGCCAAGAAGTGAAGAGCTGCAGTCTCCAGTGGCCTCAGCTGAGGGATACAGAGAGCCCTGAGCATGGATCTGTGCTGCAGAGCTGGAGAAAGGTGGATCTGTTCTGTGTCCCACACAGCTGCAGGAGGGGGAGGCATCAGCCTTTGGACACGCTGACTGCTGTGGCTGCCAACAGCTTGCTGCTTCAGCATGGAATCAGCACTGCTCTTGGGCAGAGCCAGGGATGGGGAACACAGATGGGATGTCATTAACATTCGTGGCCTGGCCAAGGAAGAGTTCTGCATGTTGACAAGATAATGTACAGCTTTAATATAGCAAATTTCTACAGCTGGTGGGGACTCTGGTGTCTCCCTTGTGGAACATGCCCAGCTATAACATTTATTTTCACGGTTTAAAATGAGTCCTGAGGAAGAGGTGGGTGAGATCCTGTTCCATGTTTCCATCAAAGCACTCACTTCTCTGACAAGGACCCCACCTCCCACCTCACTTCTTCAAATGATTGCTCAGACTCCTGGTGCTGAGCAGAAAACATTTCAGCTGTTTCTGAAAGTGAACATTTATCAGCTGGTGTCTTTCCCCCTTCCCAGGGCAGAGTATTAATTGAATTGGAGGACTTAAGAGCCTGTCTGGAAGGGATTCTGGATAGAGAGGAGGTGCAAACCCAGAGGACCAACATTAAATGTAGCCAGATGTTCTTCTGAAATGGTAGAGTTAAAAATCCAAGCTCAAGAGGACAAAGAAAGGGAAAAAAGGAGAAATCTTGATTCTGGAAAATAAGAAGCTGCTTATCAGAAGAAATGTGGATGTGTGATGCCAGAGTGAGGCAGCTTTCTCTCCAGTTCCTGTGTTTCCTCTGAGGTGGTTTGACTTTTGAATTATATGAAAGGTGTTTGTTTCATGGAATGGGAAGAGGGGGCAGATTTTTGCACCATTAATGTTGCAGGAATAGAGGCATTCCCTTACGGTCTGTTCCTATTGAAAACAGCCTGAAATGGCTTTTTAGCTTTTTACTGGGAAAAATAACAGGAATATCAAAGGATCATATTAGTTAGGAAAGAAGCAAGCAGCCTCCATATGAATGTTGTGTTTGCTGTGGTGTGAAGAGAAACACTACATTGGTGGTGGCAGTGAGGATGGATTCTGGGCATGTAGGTAAGATATCCTGATGCTTCCATGTTCTCCAGGGATGTCAGTTTGCAGGTCACAATTCTGGTCTGGGGCTAAGGGGAATGGATAGATTAAAAAAACCCCCAAACTCTAACATGTCATCCTGAGAACGGAGCTGTAATTCCTGTAGAGTCAGTGGTAGGGATTTCCCTGGGAATAAGTGCTTGGAAATGAGTTGTTAAGTGCTTTTCTGCCACACATCCCTCTTTTCCCAAGCTGGGATCCAGGCCTGATCAGCAGTTGGTCACTGAACATCTGCCCCAGTGCAAAATGGACAAATTTATCCAGAGACCTGAGATGCTCCAACAAGTCACTGTCACTTTGCTGACCTGAAGAGCTTTCCAGTGCTCTGGAGCATGGGAATATGGCTGGAATTGTGCTCTAGGAAAACATTACTCCTGGAACAGCTCTGTTAACCTCCAGCAAGTCTCTTGAATCCTGCAGTGCTGGCCCAGGCATTCAGTGCAAACAAAGCACAAGCTGCTGTAGCACATTTGTGCCAGGGTTTCCTGATTCCAAGTGCAGTCAGATACGGCCTAAAATGAACCATTGTTGTAACAATGACAAGAGAGGCTGGGGTGAAAATCCTGTTATTTCCTTTGGAAAGAAAAGGGTTCTATTTTTAACTATTTTCCCCTTAATCTTACTATTTTGTTTTTGCCAGTGTTTATAATAGAGAGTACAATACTTCTTGTTATGATTGTTCTTTGTGTCACTGGGGTATAAGTAGATATTCTGCAGCAAATTGTCTGGGATACAGAGTCCAAAGAGATTATGCTGCAGGAAGTTCTAAAAAAAACCCCAAACCCTTACACAATCCCCCACTCACTCCCTCCAAAAAGCCACAACCCAAACAAATAAAAACCCTAAACGACTGTCATAGTTCCAAAATAACTGTAAAAAATGCGTGCTGGGCTGAAAACAGAAGTCTGGGGGAAATGATTGCCAGATCCCTCGGTGTATTTGAAAAGTGATTTATGTACATTAAGCAGAAAATAAGAAACACACACTTGGGCTGTGCTTGTGTGTTCTCACTGAGACAAATGAACAGCTCCTCTCATTCTTTGCTTCTCCATCTTTATTAGTCATCTGATCTTCCCTCCCCTTCTGCTTCCACTAATCCTCACCAAAATGGCTGGAAAGAACTTCTGTTGTGGAGTGGAGTGTTTTCCTGAGATTATTTCTACTGTTTCAGCAATCTCCATAGAGTTACTGGATGCTCTGAAGGACTTTTTGGTCTGGACTTTACAAACCTTGGAGCCTGTTTGACAGTAAGTAGCCAGGAGAGAGGAGAGGGACTGCTGCCAGTCACCTGAAACAAATGTTAATTAATTTCAAACTGTTTTTTGAAGCCAGACATTGGATAAAAAGAATCACAGGTACTTCATGGAGTATGTCCTTCTGCATGAGCCCTTTGTTCTCACTTATGGCAAGGGGATGGTATCCACAGCCATCTATGCACAAATGACAAATAATTTATCAGGCTGTGATCTTTTCCATTATTTTGCAGGATGCTGCCTGAAGGAAACAGCAGAGCTGGAGGCTTGTGTTGAGTGGGTGATGTATGAAAGGGGCTTGTGGCAGTGAGTTAAGATACAGCACAACTCACAAATAAAAGGGAAGCAGATTTTCAGCATCTCTGTGCCATTGTTTAGGTAATGTGTTTCACTGAGGTTTTGATAAAAGTTGTATTTAAAGAAAAATCCGAAAATCTAGCCCCACCATGGAAACTACCTGGTTATTGCAAGATGATTTGCCTAAGTAGGCAAATTGGGATGTGCAGCTTCTTTGGATAATTTTGTGCTCTGATCTGAGAAACCTTCAGGCATCTCATCTACAGACTTGGCTCTTTTATCCTAATATTTGGCCCTTCCAGAATTTCTTTTGCCTGAGGAATTCAAAGCTTTTTACAGATTTTGTGGAGTTTTCTTTATCAAGACACAAGGCTTGTGAGAACAGGGTGGAAAGCAGGGAGAGGGCTGCAAGGTCCTTGTGTACCTGGATGTTCCTCTCTTGGTTTCCCTGCCCCTTCAGCTGCCAGCCCTAGCAGGGAATGGAAATTCTTCTGGGGTGTGCCAACTCTGACTCAAAAAAGAAGAGTTCTCTTCCACAGAACCATCTTCCAGCGTGAATTTTATTTTCGTTTAGTGTTAAATTGAGTGCAGCCACAGGTAACCAGTGCAGAGTTCAGCTGTGTGCCCTCAGATGGGATGCTGGAATTTTCCACATTTTGGAATTGCTGGCTGTGCATTAGGGTTGGAGGGCAGAGAGCTGAGCTGGGTGTGGTGCTGCCTGTGAGGTGTCTGAGAGAGAACTGGCTGTTGCATAAAACTGAACAGCTTTTTCCTAGTTAACCCTTTACACAAAGTTGAATATTACCCAGGAGTTGTGTGGCTGGTTGGAAGCTGAGGGCTTTTTCTGGGCAACACTGAGCTTCCTTTCAGTGGGAGAGGGAGGAGAGGGAGCTGTGGGAGCAGGAGGGGCTCTGTGCCAGTTCTCAGGGTCAGGAACAAGCTGGAGCAGGCAAACAGGTACCCAGCCAGCCCCATGAGCAGAGTTAAACTCAGCCTCAGCTCACTAGGCCTGCATTAAATCAGCATTAACAGAGCAGCAGGAGAAGGAAGGTTTCATCCAGGAATAAACTGTGAGTCTG
This sequence comes from Cyanoderma ruficeps, assembly GCA_008694505.1. Classification (NCBI taxonomy): domain Eukaryota; kingdom Metazoa; phylum Chordata; class Aves; order Passeriformes; family Timaliidae; genus Cyanoderma; species Cyanoderma ruficeps. The sequence continues at coordinate 1,993,226 of VZDJ01000052.1, forward strand.
CTTAGCAAGCAAGGGATATAGGGAACCCTCACTGCCCTGGGAAGTGTCACGGTTTTGCAGTGTCACAGATCTGATGAAGCCATTGAGGGGTGTTTGCTAGGAGTGGGTATTTTGCAGTGGCACCATGAGTCAGTCAGATGAGCTGCAGCACTCTGGGCTGGAATTCAGCTGTGCAATGTTTGCAGTCCTGTTTTTGGTTAGAAAACTCAGAGTTCCAAACCCCAAACTGGTCCTTTTCAAAGGCTGTGGCCTCACACTCAGGTGTTTGTGTGGTCCTCCAGTGTCAGATCTGAGAGCTCATTGCTTGAGTAGCTGGGATGGTGCCCTTGGCAGTCCCAGTATACCTGGGGGATAAAGGTGCTACAGGATGGAAATTCCCAGAGCAGGGCTTAACCAGTGACACACACAAAAAGCTGATCTTTGATTGTTTGCTTGCACTACTTATTACAAGCATAATTTGTGTGTCTTTTACCCATCTTAGCAAATGTGGGATGGCATGGAACACATTAAAAAGTACAAGTTAATCTGAGAACCAGGTACACCTACAAATGTGGAAAGCTGTGTCTGAAATCATCTGAATAATGTGGTTTGTAACAATTCATTATCCTGGCAGCCAGAATTTCCTGGCTGTGTTAGCAGTGTGGCTGCTACAGTTAATCACCAACCTGCCTAATCCTACTAACCTTCTTATTGTAACCTGCCTAACTATTGTGTAATCTGCTTGTGGCAGTAAGCCCCGACTATAAGTAGTAAGTTTTGAGCCGTGCAGCTGCAAAAATTCTTGTTTTCAGTCCTGTTGACAACTGACTTTCACAGTGTTTGTGTTCATGAAATTGAACGTGGTCTCACTTAGGGTGTTAATTATCAGAAAATAAGAGTATTTCCTGCCTGTTACCATCTGCCTCCTCTGTGCTGCAGCCACGTCAGCCCGTGGGGGATTGTCCCAGTGGCTAATCCTGGCCTGCAGTCCCATGGATCATACCTGGCCACAGCAGATGGGGGGAGGTCCTGCTGTCCCTGTCACTCCTTCCCTTCACCCCCTACAACTCCCTTCATGTCTGGCTGCTTTGCCTTGTCCCTGGCACCCCTGATTTCTCTGCTCCATCTCCCTGCTGTGATTTTAGTAGACAGCAGAGACAGGAATTTTTCTGATGCTATTTGTAAGTCTTAGTTCATTCCTCAGATACCTGGAATTCCTGTTGAAGAAAGAAGGGAATTTGAGTTTTGCTGGAGTACACAAAGACTTTTTTTTTCCCCTCAAGCCAAGTAATTACTAAAAGAGATGTAAAACTATAATTCCACTGAAGGTTGAGGAGGAAAGACACCAAATTATTTTTAATTTTATCTCATTTTATCTAATTTATCGAATTTCATTATTTTATTATGTTTATAAGCCAGTAGCTGCCATATCTTGTAATAATGGATTGGACAGTATTCCTGGACAAATGTATTCTGTATAGAAAACTCATGTTTGACTTCAATTTGTGGGCAATGGGACAGACACACTGTCAGAAATAATTTTTAATAGTTTATCTTGATCTTTAGAGTGCCTCTTATCTGCCAAGCTCAGGCAAATGTTTTGCTTGCTGCCATTAGAGAAACCTTGATGATTCTACATGAGATCATAATTAATTCCAAAATAAAGATGGCTTTAAACATTTTCTTCAAGAATTTGAATTCTTTTGTTATTCTCTTCATCTGGAGCAGCTATAAAAGGTAATGATGGCATAATTCTTTTCCTCAAAGGAAAAGAGAACATAACCTGCTTGGTGTTGTGATAACTATGTACAGGAGGGGATGGTTTCTAGAGGAAGCAATATTGTAAATACAAAAAATGCTTCAAAAAGCACAATATCCCAAACTTCTGGCTTCTTGTTTCAGAATATAAATATAATTATTATATAGAAACACTATTCTTGCACTTAAAAATTATTTCACATAACAATTCACATGCAATGTTCCCCCCTTCTTCCCATGTGGTATTTTTAATCCTTTTTTCAGATACACCTTTCTCATTTTCTTTGCAAATTTTTGAACGTGTTCCTACTTTTGTGCTGCGGCCATGAATTAAAATATTAAAGACAGAATATTCAAAAATCTGTGAGAAACTTTCCTATTCCTCTCCCTCCTGCTAGGTGGCTTCCCTGAAAGCATAATTCATCAGCATTTTTCCGCTAATGAGCTTTGTGCCTTAAAATGCTTCCATTACATCACCCTCGAATTTTGATTTTCATGATCAAGTTATTGGGGTTTTTTCTCTATGTATAGTTTTGGGGTTTTACCCAGTGCTCTCATCTCATTTGTTATTCCAGATTCTCTACATTTAAATCATCCTCCTTGGGAAAAAAAAAAAAAAAGAAAAGAAGAAGGAAAAAAAGAGGTCAAATCATGACTTGGTTTTTAGGCCAGACTATTTTTCATCTCCTGACAGGTGTATGTGGCTCTTCTTTGTTTACAACATTTTTTACTGCAGTACTTTGCTTCATGAGGTTTAATTCACCCTGACCTGTCTGTCTCCATTTCTATTCTGTCACCTCTGATTTTTCGTTGCTTTTTAAATTCCTTATTGGAATGTTTATCCCTTTATGTTTGTAATGCAATTTCTGAACAGCTTTTTTGACTTAAATCTCATTATCCTCCCCATCTGAAAAGCTCTGCTGCTCCAAGTGATTTCCATAAGTGGTTCCTTTAATACCTCAAGGTTTGATCTCCCATTCATGAGGATCTTTCTTTTCCTGCAAAAAGGTTGGTTGCTTTAAGATCCTTTGCTAGCAATTTATGTCCTAGAAATGCTTCCTGGAAATCTTTGTGAACCATAATCAATTGAATCTCCTCAGTCCAAACAATTTTATTTTTCTTTTCCAGAAATGCTAAAAAAGCTGAGGCATAACTTCCAAAAGCTGTTCTAACTCTTCCTGGTTATATCATATTTATCATGTTCATTAATTCTGTTATTATTAAGGTTTATATTTAAAATATTAAAAAATTTAGTGACAAACTCAATCTAAATTATACACAGGTTCCCAGCTCCTTCTAAAGCCTTAAAAAAACATTGGTTTTGCTACTTTCTCTATGTTCAGAGGAATTTTAGTGATATTTTTAGTCCCTATCTTAGTAGTTCAACAATTCTATATCTGTTCTTTTAAGAACACTTAGTGGAGTGCTCTTAAATCTTAGAAACAGATTTGACTTTTTATTCCCTTGAAATCACTTCAAATAGGCTGAGAAAAAAATGTAATTTAGAGCTCCTCTGCCTTCTTTCAGAAATGGATTTGACTTCCTAAAGAGACAAGTACCAGTCGTATGTGACTGGTAATTGTACAACTCTTCACAATCACAGAATACTGACAACCACGAGCAAACTTCCTCGTGAAGCAAGGATTAATATTTTCACAGATATTTTATTCAAGTTCAAAAAAAAGAGTTTCAAGTTCACATTAGTCATGTTCGCACTTCAAAAATAAATAAAAGTAAGAATGCTTAAAAAACTTCTAAACATGGAAGTAATAAGGGGGGAAAGAATAATAACAGAGTTTTTTAGCAAGTCAGTAATAGTAGGAGAAGGTACTACTGATATAAGAAAAAAAACAAATTCCAAACGTTTTTTGGGGAGTTTTTTGTGGAGTAGCTGAAGTCCTGAGTAGCCAGTGTGTAAGAAGATGTATTAAAGCACTTCCTTGCATAGTTTCATACAACTAGAGTAACCTGAGGTTAAAAGATTCCCTTTTTCCAGGGAAAAAAAATGGCAATTCCTGCTCCAAAATGTCCCCTGGCTTTGGCAGCCCATGGGAAGAGCTGGATGTGAGCCCTTGGTCTTACACAGCACACTGTGTAATTTATTATTAAACAATGAGCTTGCAGCTCATTTTAACAACAGAGGTGCACTAATGTCACAGGAGACTGCAATAATGAAGAGTAATACAAAAGTCAATTATTTTTCCTGGTGAAAACTACAAACTGGGGCTTTCTGACTGGAAAACAAACAGAATTCCTGCACTACCAGCCCCCTTAAACTAAGAGGTAAAAATTCACAGAATTTTGGACGTGTAGCAAAGCACCAAGTTTTTCTCTGGTGTCTGTTCCAGAGCCAGCAGTGGAAGAGGTTCCTGAGTGCCAGCCCTTCCCGTCAGTCCCCTTCCTCCTCACTGGGCTTCTCCTCAGAACCATCACTCTCGTACTCCTCATCCTCATACTGGAAGGCACCCTCGGCTTCGGGGTCGGACGGAGCTTCCTCTTCCTGCTCCTGGGACCTGTCAGACCGAGAGCTGCCTCTGGGCTCATCCTCCTCCTCCTCTTCAGAATGGCCATGGCATGGGCCTGCCTTTGCTTCCTCCTCCTCTTCCTCCTCCTGGGAATGGTTAAGAGATGGGCCTGCTTTTGCTTCTTCCTCCTCCTCCTCCTGGGAATGGCCGAGTGACAGGTCTGCCTTGGCTTCCTCTTCTTCCTCCTCCTCCTGGGAATGGCCGAGTGACAGGTCTGCCTTGGCTTCCTCTTCTTCCTCCTGGGAATAGCCAAGTGACAGGTCTGCCTTGGCTTCCTCTTCCTCCTCCTCTTCCTCCTGGGAATGGCCAAGTGATGGGCCTGACTTTGCTTCCTCCTCCTCGTCCTCCTCATCATCACTGTGCCAGCTGAATTCAGCCTCAAGGACATCAGGGCTGGCTCTGGCCTCGTCCCCATCCTCCAGATCACTGCACTGCTCATCTGGGGTGGAGGTTTTGACACCTTTTCCCTTCTCTTCCTCCTCTTCCTCCTCCCAGGACTGCTCAGGCTGGGGATTGTCACCAGCTGCCTCCTCAAAGGATTCCCTTTTTTTCACTTTAACCCGGGTGATTCTGAAAAGACAAATTGCATGTGGGGTTTTATTTTCTGGGAAGATGCTTTCCAGGAGGTGTTAAACCACCTTTATGTAATCCAGGACAAAGCCTGGTAATCTTGGCTGGGGTGGAACTGGGGAAGGAAAAGGGAAGGGGGGACACAAGAGTTTCTTTTTATGCTACAAAGTAACTCAACAGTATTGCTTTATATATTCCTTTTTTTTTTGTTTTTTAATTTCTGCTTCCTTTTAAATCACAACACCCAATAGATACTAAAAACTATTTTTAATAAGGTTCGTTTAAAATATTTAAAATTTAAAGGTGGTGACTTACAACAACCTGACAGAATTTTTGATGGAAAGAACAAACCAGAAATGTTTTTCTTAATTTTTCTTTGAAGTGCATTATATAACAAAACCAGTTTGGTTAAGCAGCTCTCCTCTGTTTTATGAATAAATATTTAATTCAGGAAAAACAATCAAAACTACATACTAATGCTAACATACCACATAATCAAATAGCTCCCTGGGAAATACTGAAAATCATTAAAAAACCCTTAAATCTAAACATGAAAAAATTTCTAATTCTTAGCTATGCAGTGGGTAAAAAGAAAAAGCCTTCAGTCATCTGTACCTTTCTCTGACAGCAATGGAGGTAAAACGTTCAGCAGTGGAGAACTGCAGTGACTTGGCTGCTCCTCCTTTCTCTGAAACAAACTCTGGGCAGATCCCCAGTGCTCTCAGTCTGTTTGAATAATATTTTTCTGCAGCTATTCTGGCATTTTTCTGTAGAAAAATCACAATGGTTAAATGTTATCTAATGCATTAAATGCCTGGCTTTTGGTAGTTTTATTTATATTAATCCTCTGAGTCGTTAATTGCAGCTGACAAGTGGCAATGATTATTCACTGCAGGTAAGAATGGCAAAACAATCCTTGAAAATTTTATGCCAGATTTTACTTTTCTGTACCAGCAGTGTTTAGTTACTCATGTTGTAACTGAACCAGACACATTTCCAACAGTTCTCTGTTCCCATATCTCAAAAAATTCTGATATTTATATGGAGATGGGCCAACAGACATTGAAATGGGGAAATACTGCCCTGAAAAACATTTTTGAAGTATCTCCTAAAAATGTCAGACCACAAATGTCTGATTCAGTATCAGTCAAGATTAATTAATAGTTCAGAAACAAGGCAACCTGAGTGACTCTTTCAAAAAGCAGTGGCATTTGTTTTACTCTTTCTTCCATTTCTTGCAGTTCTTGCAAATATTCTTGTCTTCTCTGCTTCTCGTTGTTCCTAAGGGGAGAAGAGTACAAGAGAAATCATTATTAATTTATAGTACAAAGAGTAATTTTCTACAGCAGTTCAATTGCTCATAACAAATTAAATGTTGTCATACTTCAAGATACATAAAAGGAACTGAACAATTCATCTCTGAAGGAGTCACTTTGGCTAAGCAGAGGCAGGTCCTGGCTACTGGACTTAAATAGAAGCTGAGTTTAGATTCTTGGGGCTTTTTGGTAAAAAATGTGGCTGCTTAGGGTATTTTACATGCTGATTTCACACAGATCTTCCAGTTGTTCTAAGCAAAATTAAACAGAATACACCATAGGAAATTAAGGGCATTGAATAAAAATCAGTACTTTTAAAGTCTGATGAGGAGAATCTTGCTACTTTAGCAGTTGATCACCCGAGAGAGGTGGCCACGTTCTGTATAATGGAACACTTTTTTCCTGAGGGGGTTTGTCAAGGGCCCAGTCAATAGAGCAGGATAATGAAACTGTTGATTCATAACTGAAATGGTCTCTGGGATCACAGGGAGCATTGGATAATCCAGGTGGAATGGGCTGTAACCCTTCCTCAGGGTGGGACAGGCAGCTCTGTGACGTGCCTCTGAACTGGGCAGATCTGGCACTGCAGGTCAGACACTCCAGGGCAAGGATGAGGCCAAGGGAGGGTTATTTCACACCTCTGCTTCCTCCAGCCTCTCTGCCTGACCACCTCTGAACTCCTCACCATGTTGGGAAGTGAACTTCCCACATTTCTCCTTGCTTTGCCAGAGCACTGCCACTGACAGACCTTGTTGCTGAAATGAGCATTGTCAGGTTAAACACTTGCAGCAGCCTCCTGCATCAGCACCAGGGAAGTGATGTGGCTCTGCAACAGCAGCATTTTGCACCCAGACAGGAGCTCCTGGAATCTGATTAAGCTCAACACTGTAATGTGAAATTTGGTGTTGAACAAACTCAAATCACATCTACAAACACCTGCTGTCTCTCTTAATTCTCCACCTACTCTGACTCCAGCTGTTTTCTGCTTCTGTCCCAGACTCAGCAGATCACGTGCTCGAGGACACACAGATTATAAAGCCCCTGGTATTAAAAGTGTGCCAGGTTACTTGAAATTAGAATTTGTGCTTGCTGCCCAAGAATCCTGCCCAGGCATGAAGCGACAGGTGCAGAGCAGTCAGTGCCTCTCCCCATCCCCACGTAACAGCACCTTGACTTGACAATACTGCAGCAGTACCGCCGTGCCAGGCCGGATCACAAAGCTCACTAAAGGCTTGTTCAGACAGGATTAATTTCTCTTAGGATTAAAAAAAGCAAAAAGGGTTAAATTAGCCCCAAACACGAGGCCAAGCAGCAGTCATGGGGTTAGAGCTGTGTCAGAGCTGGAGCCATCTGGAGTGGCAGCTTACAGCACTCTGAGAAGGGTCCTTCCCTGTGTGCTCAGTCATAAACAGTCCTTGCATTGCATCTCTACTCCAGGGAACCTTGGGTCCCATTCCTCCTGAACACCAGCAGCTTCCTCAGTCCCTGCTGTTACACTGTGAAGTTAAAACATTCCTGCTTTAATTTCCCTCTTCAGTGAGGACCTGCTGGGACAAAGAAGTGAATTGTGAAGTGTTCACTGCTGCACCAAAGTTGTAAGGACACCAGTGCAATACCCAGCTCTGCAAGGATATTCTGTATCCACACTGTTCCCTTTCCTTTTGATTTCTATCACCTTTTCCTCTTTAGTTGATACATCAAAGGAGAAAACACAGGACTCTCCTGTAACTGAATCTATAATAATCAAATGTGGAATATATATATATTTCAATATGCTATATATTTCTCTACTCTGAGTTCAATATAGGTTAGCAACAATTTCCCAGATGAAATGCTAAATTTGGCCACTTTTTAACCAGCTGCCTGCACCATGCTTGATTTACCACGTGTAAGTATCTGAACTTAGACCATGCTGTTTTTTTACACATTGTAAGTTTAACATACAGTGCAATCCCAAACCTCTCCTTCTCATTGCTGAATGAGGTGTTCAGGATTCAGGGGAATGCAACAAAATACCTGAATGTTTTTAATCTGGATTTAGACACCTGAGCTAGGCTCTGATGTGGGTCATTGGCCTCAGCCCGAGACATCACAATTTTCTGGAATTTTTTCGTTCTTTGTTTCTGCTTGGTTCTGTTCCTTTTTTGTTGTTCTTCCAGCTTTCTCTTTTCCTCAAGGGAATTCCTGGTGGGGAAAATAAACTAAGGCTGAATTCATTTTAAATCTAGAGCAAGACTTCAAAGGAGGCTTTGGCAAAGATGATTCCAAAGAGAAAACCAGGGTGAAAACAGGGTTACTATGAGAGGACACCAGGTATGTGCCATTTTAAGGGATTCAGGATATCCTGGGAAACAGCAGTCATTTGTCTTCTTCTTAAGGACATGCTGCCAAAAATGCACTACTGTTCCTGTAACAACAATAAATACTAATTAAATCCTATATTTAAATATTTTAAGATTTATATTATAAGCCCTTATATTAACAAATCCTGTATTCTCACTGCACGGAAGAATTAACTACATATGTAGAAATACCAAAAATAACACCAAATGAAATACCAAATACATACTAATACCAAAAAAAAAAAAAATCTACTTTTCAAGTATATATAAAGAAGAACATCTCTAAGCAGTCACCTTAGGGCTTCTTGCCGTCGTCTCGTGGATTCTGTGCTTTTGGGAGATTTGGATTTTGCTCCTCCCAAGAGATGTGAGTTTGCCCCTGCCTGCCCCACCTGAGGTTTCCGTCTCGGAGAGGCAAATGGCCATCGTGTTTCCTTCAATTTTTCTTCATCCTCTTGAATGTCCTTCAAGATCTTGCCCTTTTTCGAGGGAATGTACGAAGTGCAAAGGTCGAAAGGCTCACAGACCGTGAGGTGTTTCACTTTTTTTTGTTGCAGGAGGCGTTTCTGGAATTTCTCATGCAGGAGTTCAAAATTGGGAACGCTTGATTTGATCTTGGGTTTGTGTTCCGTCCGCTTTGGTTCAGTGTTCTTGTGTTTCTTCTTTTTGTTGGCCTCTTTCGAGGCCAGTCTGCTGTTGGGTACAGATGAATTTCGTAGCAGCTCCTCAGCTCTCATCCTGATCCTGATTTCCCTGTAGAGCTCCTCCTTCTTTAGCTTGTCATTGAAATCTGGACTATAAACACATTTTGGGACGGGTTTCGCCCTGAACGCTTTAGTTTTGTTTTCAGGTGGGGGAACGTCTTTCAGCAGCATTTTCCTGGTTTCACTCCTTTGCCTCTCTCGCTCAATGAATTTGAATGGCTTTTGGGAAGCCAGGAGCTTGAGTTTGCTCCTCTCCCTCACAGACCTCCTGCGCTCCTCGTTGCGCTGCACGATGTCGTGGTAGAGCGGCAGGAAGACGGCGGCGGGCACGGGATTGGCTCGGAATTTTTTCTGACACTCTGCTTCCTCCTCTAGCTGCTTCTTCAGTAAGTGATTTTCCAGCTCAATCTGTGACTTGGATTTGACGTTCTGCTCTTTCCTCTGAGCTTCTCTGATGGTCATCTGGAAAGGCTTGGGCACGGTGATTCTGGGGGACCACACCTTCTGTTTCTTGCGCACCTTCCTGCAGGCTGGTGAGCTGGGCAAGCTGTGCTTGGCACGGGAGATGTAGTCTTCCAGAGAGAACCCGTCCCACATTTTTTCAATCTGCTGCTTAGCAAACGAGGATGATCCAGTTTCACTGCCGTTCCCCTCAAACACTAATTCTTCATCAGACACGTCGGATACACTTGAGCCCAAGGGATCGCTTAAGTCTGAGTCAGAAAAGGATTTGTGCAGGTTAAGAGGCTGATACGAACTCTTGTCCCAAGTTGGCCTTGAGAATAAAGGGGAAAAAACAACTTGGTTTGAGCCAGCCCAACACTGATGCAAAGCTGGTGACTTCCACTCTGAGGAGTCATCACTAGAAACAAAAATGAATGCCTGAGGGAGGAGAAAAAGGAAAACAGCAGCACACGGGGCACTCAAAGCAGATCCTGATTTTAGTGTTAATCACCAAATCACCACTTCCCGACTTGGGAAAGGGCCTGTGCTTTTCTGAATGTGCTGCCCAATCCCTGCTGCACACCCACCTCTACACCTCACAGACCACTAGCAAGGTAACGAGTGTTTCTGTTATCAAAACTGACTTTTCTCTGATTATCTCTCTGGTTATGAGAGATTGAGAGCCTTTCCAGCCCAGAAACACACCCTGCTGTTTTACAGCTGCCTGCAAAACATTTGGGAATCTTCAGCTAAAAAGTGCCCCCAAACTTACCTACAGCACTTTGGAGAGGTGTCATTCCTCTTATCCAAGGGTTGTACTCCTTTCAAATACAGCTTGTTCCGATACATACTTTCCAGCTTTGCCATGGTTTCCATGTGGGCATTCTTCAACTCTTCCAGCTTCAAGTAATACTCTTGATTTGAATTGTACATTTTGGAAAAGTCTATCCACTTGTCACAGTCTCTCTTTTGAGGGGTGGTCTGCTCTCTGTTGGTATTTGAATCCAAGTCAAAGTCATCCTAGAAGAGATGTTTGTAAATTTTTTTCTGCTAGAAGGAAGGGGAACAAGGTTCTTAATATTGCTTTATCTTAATTAAGTCTAATGAATGGTAGAGTAGCACAAATAGAGATACCTGTATACAAATGTTAGTGTAGAAGTACATGGAATAATCACATTGCATATTAATTTATATCCTAAGGGTGCTATTTAAAGCCTGTAAGAATTCCCAAGACTGCCCTGTAATCAATGTTTATAACAGGAAATAAGATCAAAAAGACTTACCACAAGAAAAAAAATGAACTATTTTGTAAAAAAGCAATTTTTCCTTGATTATTATGCAGCTCTAAAAATGCCTTTATTTACAAGCAAACAGAAACTCCTAGTTCTATAACCACTCTAAAATAAGTCATTAGAGACATGGTGAATAAATGTTTATTCCATTTCCACAACTTACTGTGAAATGACGGATTCTGCACAGCTTATATTTCCAATACTGTTTGGCAGTTTGCAGCTGTGTGCAGCTAATGTTCTTTAAGTATTTTTAAAGCTTACAAAAGTCAGAGAAGTTATTAAAGCCAGGTTAGTCAGCATCACAAAAGCTTAATTTTGTTCTAAACAGCATGTTTTAAAAAGTCACGGGCCAGTTTCTTTATAAAAAAATCATAGAGTACTACTTTTCCACACAGGGGTATTTTAGTAAGCTTTGACATTCCAACAAAAAAAATCTTGTTTATGTTTTATGTTATGTCAGGTTTTCACTGCAGAAACCTCTATCTTTTTTTTCCCCTCAGCAGTGACCTCATGCAATGGGAATTGCAAGATCGAAGCAGCGGATTTACAGCGCCAGGTCCCTCCACGTCCCCGAATGTGCTGCCGCCACCAGCCTGTACGAATCCAGTTTCTCTTGTGGATCGATCCCAGCCTCTCCCCCGGGCCGGGCACGGCCATTTCTCACACGGGCCGTGCAGACGCCGCGGTGCCACAAGCTCATTAAAGGATCGGGGCCGCATCTGTCAGGTGTCCCCGTGTGTGGGTGCGCGTCCCTTGTGCCACAGGGAAGCCCGTGCGGTGCCGGGGGAGCGCGGAGAGCCCTCTGCTCTGCGGAGCAGCTTCAGGGGGAAGCCCCCGGCCCCGTATCCCTAAGAGCCCCTCCCGGCCGTGCCTGCGGTACCTGCGCGGCGGCGGGCGGCGGGCCCCGCTCGTACAGCGCGGCGGGCGCCCGTGTGCGCGGGTCGAGCGGCGTGCGGAGGCAGGAGGCGGCCAGGCAGAAGGCCCGGTGCGGGTCCTCCATCCCCGGCGCGGGGAGGGAGCGCAGGAAGCGCGCAGGGAGCGGACGGGGAGTGCAGGAAGCGGACCGGGAGCGCAGGAAGCGCACGGGGAGCGCAGGGAGGCGTCTCCCGCTCCGCCCCCGCAGAGGCGGCCCCGGGGCGCGTTAAGCGGCCGGCCCGCGCGGGGCTGAGCTTCAGCGCACTCGCCGCCGCCGCCCGTGCGGATTTGTAGGTAACTTTCTGCGGGATTTTAGTCGGAACCTCTAATTCTCACTGGCGACCCCACGTTTTTTGCGCCCTCCAGTTAGTAAAGAGGCTTTTTCCATCTTGAGGTTTGTACTTCAGGTAAGCAATTGCAGGGTAACGGTAAACCAGGATAAGCAGGGACATTCTGTCCTAGGAATATTCTGTCCTAAACCAGGATAAGGAGGGACATTCTGTCCTAGGAACATTCTATCCTAAACCAGGATAAGGAGGAACGTTCTGCCTCTACAAAGAGGCATTAATGCCGGATGGACCTATTTACTGTAGTGAAATTACAAATTCTTTTTGTGATGAAATCACACACAGTTGTTGTAATTTTTGTCAAGAATTGGAACTCTGTGATAATGGGGGATGAAACCTTTAATCATTGTACCTAAACTAAGATATCATTGTTGGATGTGATCCTGTGGGGTAAAGCACTATTTGCGATTTTAAACAGGCAATGAATAATTCATGGAGAGCATTAATGCCTAAATCGATTGTCTAATTTATTAATTAGTAGTTGAGTTATTCTGTTTGTTCTACTTGGCAAGTCACAACAGCAGGTCAACACCATGGTTGAAATTTACTCAAAAGCTCCAGCTCCAATAAAGCATGAATGGAAATGTGAGAAAAAACTCCACCTCCCTTTAAACATTAAGAGGAATCAGGTTTTTTTCAATAAAGCAATAATGGAGATGAAAGGGTTAATTCAAAATGTCAGGCTAAGAATTAGACGTTGGAAAGCTAATTTGCATTATTGTAGAACAGTGTACTTTTGACTTCTCAGCCAGCTTTGGGAAAACCAATTATTCTGGGAACAGGGGGATGAAACCATGTGGAGAACACCCTTTGTAGGACTGGATCATGGGATGGCATCAGGAATCACTGCAGACCTCGGGAGAACAAGGAATGTGCTGGGCTCCCACTGCAAAGATCCTCCTCCCCTCTAGCCTGGCATGGTTGAGGGCAGTACCACCACGCCCTTAGGGAAAGCTTTGGGCCAAGCAGCCCTAAGCCAGCTAAGTGTTACTAGAGGGCACTACAAGGGTCTTTTTAGAATATATCACAAGAGATGATTGGTTGCCTTAAACTTTTCAGAGATGAGGAAGAGCAGAGAAAAGCAAATATAAGAAAATGTAACAAACTCTTAACAAAATTATACAGCAAAGACTCAGGTAGACTACTGCACGTTTATTGACAAAACAGCACTTTCTTTTTGAAAACAAGCTGTTTTTTAAGTTAAACCTGATCAAAGCACATCAGTCTTGGTGGAGTTTAAGACAATTGACACAGGCGCTTTCGGTGAGGAATCCATATTCCAGCTACAGGGCAGGAGCTCCAGGCCATGGTCCCCACCTCTCTGCTCAGCTTATCCTCGAGTGTTCACCTGCAGGAAGGACACACAGTCAGCCAGAAGAAATCACAGGATACATCACAATTCCTTCTTTGTTTAAAGATCCTGGGCTGTTAGTGACTAATTCCTTGCTTTATGGTGCAGTATTTATAATGCATTTAATTTTACCTGCAGTTATTAAAAGGCTGAATGGTCTTAAGTAGCACACAAACTGAGAATACTCTACACAGTAACTGCATTTTGAAGCACAGCCAAAGAATGACAATATCCTGGTGCTTGTGAAGGAAGGATAACCCAAACCACGGTGCCAGCACCACTCACCACATCATCAATCTTGAGAATGCTGCGCACGGTTTCTGTGGCGAGGGTCAGAGCACTCAAAGACACCAGCAGAGGCTGCACAACCAGCTCCTCCAGGATGTTGGAAATGCCACCCTAGGGGAACAAGGAGCCTTCACTTCGTGCAAGACAGACTACAGTCACATTTAGCACGTTTTCTTTTAGCAGAATCCTGAGGGCAGTCACCTCCTAGACCATTCACAGGGTTTTCACCCGCAACAGGGGTGTTGAAGCACACGTCTTCTCTCCTCAAGCATTTGACATATCCAGTCAAAACCAGCCAACAGAAAAGGTCAACAGTGCCAGTTGAGAAGAAGCTGTGGTGCTACTCCCAACTTATGACCACCTTTCACTGCAGATCCTACTGATGGATCGTTCTAAATGGATCTTCTATTGTAGCTGAAATGCTTTTGTGGAGACATGAGATGTTTCCTGTCCTGTGCATACAGCATTTACTACCTGCTATTATCAATGCTTGGGGAGAGCTCTTGAGAGAACAAGCTCTAATTTCCCTCTGCTAATTTTAGGGAGGCTACCACTGTGAGACATCACCTTGTCCTCTCCCTAGTCCAGCCCCATGGTTAAGCATTTCCCCTGTAACACCCAGGTATTCTCACCCCTCGTTACCTTTCTGACATTAATGCCAGCAGTTTTCTCTCCTTGGGCATGTCTGTTTCTGAGCTCTGTTACCGTGGAGATGGGGTTGAGCCCCGCGTTCTCAGCCAGGGTGGAGGGAATGACCTCGAGTGCATCCCCGTAGGCACGGACACAGTAGGACTCCATCCCCTTCAGCGTCCGCGCGTACTCGTTCAGCCGCAGCGCCAGCTCGATCTCCGGGGCTCCACCGCCAGCAATCAACGCCCTGAGGGCACAGACATCACCAGCAAACCTCACTTCACAGAAGTGCACACACACACAGGCTTTATGTGTCACCAATCAACCCAACTGAGACATTACCTCTTCTTCACTAAGCACCTTATGACACACAGGGCATCGTGAATGGAGCGCTCGGCTTCCTCCAGGACGAGTTTGTTGGACCCACGGACCACGATGCTCACAGTTTTGCCAGGGTTTGTGCAGCCTGTAATCTAAAACATAAAACCAAATACTGACACTGGGGAACAAATAAAAATTTGGGACAAAAAGACACTTCCATTGGCAATTCTGTAACAGCATTAATGTCTGGCCAAGAAAAACCACTGCACTGCCAAAGCCGGTGGCTACTCAGAGCTTAGAAACAGGTATTTAAATGTAATAAATTCCACAGTAAAAAGCATCAAAACTACCAGTTATTTAAATAACAGACAGACGTTAGGTAGATATTAACATTTTGTCCCTCACTCACCTTTATTAGTTTCCCAGAACCGTTCAAGTTGACCTCCTCTGCCAGCTCAGCAGAGCCCAGCATGTCAGGGGTGAACTGGTCAATGTGAGCCACAGGCTTAGTTCCAATTGTCTGAAAAAATAATGGGAAAAAAAATTAATCCAGAGGCCAACTGCAGAGTCAGCAAGTACACTGCACGTTGTTCTTCTACATATGACAGTAAAATGCAGAAGGGACTGTGGCTTTTATATCTGTTCCAAATTCTTCTATATAAGTGTGACTGCTCAGCAGAGCAGGAATGTTTTTTAGGGAAATGTCTCCTCTTCCATTATAGTCAAAACATGAAACTTGTGAAAATGTCACAATAAGCTGGTCCTGGTTGGGCAGTTAGTTTTGGGGTAGATTTTAAACACTGCTGCTCATTTATGTGGCCCACCTTACCTTACATATAAACTCAATGTCCTCTCTTTCAATGTCTTTAACCACCATGATCTTAACTTTGTTCAGAAAATGGAGGGCCAGGTCACTTAGCGCATCCCTGAAAACGAGAGGGAAGGAGTCAGGTCCCAGTGCTCAAATTCTTCGGAGTACAAAGTAAGGATGTCATCAAACTCAAAATACAGACAGTGCTGGTGCTTTCTAAAGGTACAGTCACTGTTACTCTGCCAAGTGTGACTGTGTTTTCAGTTTTCCAAACAATTCCAACTGTGCCCCCGAGCACGCGCAGAGAGCCGGTGCCCGGGAACTAACGTACCGCAGGATGGATTTCTGAATGAGCAGCACGTTGCACCCAGCCTTCTTGATCTGCTTCACCAGGTTCAGGATGTAGGCTCTCTCCTCACGCAGCACTCTGTCCATTTGGGCATAATCAGAAACAACGATCTGGTTGTCCATCTATTTCCAATAAAAAAGAGAAAAGGGAGTATCGTGAACTGACTTTGAAAGCAAGTGTCCAAATGTGCCACATTCTTTAACATAAGATGCTGTAATTCTAAACAAAGAAGCATAACAGCAAGATACTATTACAGACAGTTCAGTGTTTCTCATAATTTAAACAATTTTTTTTATACCAACTGTAATTTTTTTAGGACCCAGCAGTCCTTCACGCTAACTGCGACAGAGTTGACACCACAGCATCTTAAAAAAATATCTGTTATTCCACCTGCTTGTCCCAAGGCTTTCCTCTAGCCACAGTGTGACTTACATCTGTCTTTGGAGCAGACAAGCAGAACTGAATGAGGCCAATTTTGGCTTTTTCCACTCTGGTTACGCCGGTGTTTGCCACCTTCTGAGTCAGGACGAGTCCCTCAACCAGTTCACAATCATCAATTGTGCCTCTGGAAACAAACACAACCCATGACTGGAGCACTCTGGGAAACCAAGTTCACAGAGACAGAATTTGTCTAATTACAAATTGTTTCTTACCCCAACTTCTTAACAATTTTAATATCTCTGAGGTCCACACTATTGGCTGTAGTTGGGTCAATGACCTTCATCACGGCATCCACACTCATGGGAGAAAGTAAACTGGAATACTGACATACAACCTAAGGGATTCAATGGTAAAGGAAACTTGGTGAGAGCCTTCACACTGATGAACAGCAGTTTCACAACAACATTGTCATTGTGTCCCAGTATTTGATGTCGGAACTTTGAAGCAAAGATGTCTTCACAAGGCGTCTTCCTCACGGCTGCTCCATGGCAAGGACAGAGCTGGAGGGAAAACCCACCCTCAGGGATGTACAGAAAACGGAACTGCTCTTTCCCAGAGGTGAAAAGCTGAAAGGCCTGGCTGGGCTGGAGCTGCCAGTCCAAGTGCAGCTGTACCTTGGAGTTGAGGGAAGTCGTTGCACTGTTCAGCAGGGTCTCCCTGTCACTGAGCTCCACGGGCTGGGCCATGTTGGTCAGCACCTCAATACCTTTATCCAGAGCCTTCTGGAATGACTCTGAAATGATGGTGGGGTGAATTCCTGTGCAGAGCATGAAAAATGCCTGTTAGACACTTCACATTTCAAACATACTTTTTTGGTTTTTCTTCACCATCTCTTTCCATTTCAAAACTCAAGGTACTCAGGTCAGAATAAACTGAAGGCATTTCAGCAGAATGTTTTTCGCTGGTGTATGACTTCCCTTATTATTTTAGAGAAAAAGCTGTAACATTCCAACTGATTTGTCCTATCAGACAAGTCCTGCACATTTCCCTGTGATCCCTGACACCCCAGAAATATTTTCTCTGAGTTCTACTGGCATTCTTAAAGCTGCTGCTGTTCAGCTGATGCCTGTGAGGAGGCTGACAGTGATTAAATTTCCAACTTTCAAAAACTGTTTTCCCACAGTCCTGTATGAAGCTCCCCAATTTCCCTGGAGTGTGGGATACACCTTTTATCCTTCCAACTGATTACAGCTACTTCAAGCTCCATCCCACACATGCAAGAGACAAAAAGACCTCAGTACCTACAGTCTCTGCATGTCAAATGAATATATTTACCTTTCTGAAGGAGTCTGGAACAGGCATCCAAAAGAGCTCCAGCAATGACAACAACAGAGGTTGTGCCATCACCAGCTTCAATATCTTGTGCCTTTGACAGCTCCACTAACTAGAGGAGAAATGATGACAAAACAATGAATATTTAGAGTGCTGCTCACCCATACCCAGACACTCCTTTGGCCAAAACACAGCTATGATACAGTAAGCCACTTCCAGAAGGAAAGCTTTTCTCCCCCAGTTAAAAACTGAACACACCTATCTAACAGGTTTGCCTTTTCCTGCCCTGGAGGAGGGTCACAGGAAGCTCATTTCCATCTCCAACCACAACCAAATCCATGAACACTGACCATCCTCTCACAGGACCAGCTACTGTATCCTCAGACCATGTGACCACACCATCACTCATTCCCTTCTTTCATTCCTTCCTCTCCTCATGGTTTGGGACACGAGTTCTTCCTTCTCAACTGACAGATGAAGGTTTGGGCTACATTTTCTTATGTCTTAAAACATGTCCAGAGGGATTGTGCATAAGGAACACTGGGTAACAAATAATGGTGTGTAACTCTTAGGCACATGGCACAGTCAAGAAAACAGATGCTCCTAGAGCACAGTGCACTAAATTTCCTACTCTGCCACTACCCTGGGTAATGCTCCTCAAATCCACACACGAGGGCAAAGAAACCACTCACCATTTTGGCTGCAGGGTGCAGAACCTGCATTTGTTTCAGGATAGTGGCACCATCGTTAGTGATTGTCACATCTCCCTTAGCATCCTGAATCTGGGAATAAAGGGCAGGAACACAGTTCAGGTCAGCAGCTGCAAATCTTTTGTTTGAGGCTCAAAATATTTTTTAACATCACTTTCAAAACCAAGATGTCCATTTAATTCCCACTTTCCCTTAAATACCTGAGACAAGGGAAAGAATTAATGCAAAAGGCGGTGTCCTCTACAAGACATGTTGAATTTACAGTATCTGCAGTAAGCTTAGTATTTTGAGAATTTGAAACACGAAGTTTACCATTTTATCCATTCCCTTTGGTCCGAGGCTTGTTCTAATTGCATCGGCAACAGCTGGGAAGAGAAGAAAACGTTTGTAAGCTCATCTAAAGAACTACAAACACTCCATCATTCAAACGTGTTGTCTAAAATGAAAGTTCCTCCCACTTTGTAGCAGTTCCCAGACAAAGGATCCCAAATAGCGGAATGATGTAAAACGCTGCAGTATCAGGTCTGATTCCCACACCTGTTTTTTTTTTTTTTTAACAATTAGTATCCGGCCACTTGATTGCAGCCATTTTAAATCTGTGGAATCACAAAGGAACGGAGCACAGCATGCAGCGCGACCGGGGCTCTTGTCAGTGCCCAATATCGCATCCCCTACACGCGCCGGCCCACCTCGGGCAGCTCCCAGCAGCCAAACCCATGGAATTCCTGCTCGTATCCCTGGGGCACGGCCCGGGCGGTGCTCGGCACCGGGGGATCCATCGCCCCCCGCCCCAATCGCGGCCCACGCGGGGCCCGGCCTGGCTCCCCCCACGGCCGCCGCACCTTTGCCGGCGGCGATGTTGCTGAAGCGGATCTGGGCGGGCTTGTCGCGGTCCTGGTAGGCGCCCTTGGCCCTGTTACCGGCCCCGCCGGGGGCTCTGGCGGGCGCGTTCTCGGGCATGGCCGGGCCGAGCGGGACAGACCGGGATGGGCCCGGGATGCTTCCAGAACGGGGCCTTCCGGCCTCGCGACACGCAGGGCTGCCCAACGCGCGCCTGCGCGCTGCTCAACCGGCGAGCGAAACTCCCCCTTCCACCTGCCTGCCGGCGAACGCCGCGGACGCCTATAAAGCGGCCGGGCTCTCTCTCGGGGGCTTACGGGAGGTTTTCCCGCCTGGCGGGGCCGGGCTTGTCTCGCGCTGCGCTCGTGGCCGCTGGGGGGCGCCAGGGCGCGGCCGGGGGTTCCCGCCCTCAGCCCTGGGGGAGCCGGGAACTGAGGGAGGGACGGTGCGGGATGGGGCTCACAGCCCGCGGGATTTCCCCCTCAGCTCGGAGGGAGCCGGGAACTGAGGGAGGGATGGTGCGGGTTGGGGCTCACAGCCCGCGGGATCCCGCCCTCAGCCGTGAGGGAGCTGAGATCTGAGGGAGGGATGGTTTGACTCAACACCAGGCAGCCCCAGCCTTTCCCTTTTATAAATCTCGGTATGGCACCTTGCCGCTTTTCCCTGATGAATTTCAAGAAATTAAGCTAAAAAACTCCGTTTCAACCCCAGGATCTAAGTCCAGGACCTGCTGTGCCATCCCGTGTGTCCTGGGTAGGATTTGAAGACCTGGTTTTTGCAGAACCCGTTGCCAAAAGGGGGTTTTAACAGCCCCTCTGTCACAAGTGAATTTAGGATTGAATTACAGGAAAAGAACAGATACAAGGTATATTTTTTGTAACAGCCTGAACTTCTCATGTGATTGCGAGGCTCAGCTTTTATCACCGTTGCAGAGTGGTAGGCTTTATCACTAAAAATAAGGTTAGAGTTGAAAAATAGCTTATACCTATTCGGATGAACTCAACTATTCTATTGCTGTAAGAAGCTTCTGGGTTTTTTCTTCTTTTTTATTTTATATTTCTGAATAGCTTTTTAAGTTATTTTCTTCACTGTAAGGAGAATACAAATGGAATGTCGTTTAGATGCAAAGCACATACTGAAACCCACAAAGTGAATTCATTTTGTATTGTGTTCACAGTAAAACACAGCGGCTCAAAAAAGAGCTCTGACTGAAAGGAAAATGCCCACATAATACCTTAACCCTGTAATTTTTATGGCATACCTTTGGCTGAGTGTGAAAAGTCAGGGTTTAAAGGGCTCCTGTGTAAAGAAAATTATTGAAGAAACGTTCCCCTGCACCAGCAAGGTGTAAGAAAAAGGTAGAGAATGGGAGCTCTTGGGGTTGTTTTCCATTTTCAAGCACCTGCACCTACACCAGGAGCTCGTTGCCAGTGAAACACATCCTCATGGTGAGCAGTTTTCCAGTGCCAGCAACAGCTTTGTGTGGCAAGACATCAAAATCCAGCATTTGGGCAGTTGTCAAAATGAAGAAATAGGAAAGACATGACCTCTATCACCTTTCAATCATATTTAGCAGTTGCTTTTGATTGTTTTGGGGTATTTTTTGTCTGGATTTATGCACCTTTGAAACAGATAACAGAGAAGAGGATTTAGAAGTGGATGATCTTTGCCTTTTAATGTTCATTTTTTTTAGCAGGCTGAGAGGAAACCAATTGTTGTATAAAGGTAGAGAATGCACACCAGTTCATATACAGGGAAAAGGTCTACCTAGTAATAGTCTGGATATATCTGGATTTATATGACCTCTAAAATTATCCAAACACCCCCTAAATGACCAAAATCTCTGTGAACTCTGACCCTGCTCTTAAATGACACCAAGCAAGGATGGCAGCAGTACCAAATCCTGGATATTTAGCACTAACACAATGTTATAGCTGGAATCAATAAAGAGCCAAGCTTTTAAAGGAGCTGTTGAGGAAGATTTAGATTGTGGTTGGTTACCTCAGGTTAGGAATCACTTAGAGGGGTTTTTTTTGGTATTCCAGGAAGTTCCTGGTTTCTCCTGGATGTGTATAATCAGTGGCAGAGCTACATCCAAGGATATTGTGTAAATCTGGGGGTGGCAGATGTCATTTCTCTGGTGCTGAGCCGGGCTTTGGGTTTGGTTTTGCCACAGCATGCCACAAAGGATCTGAGAGGAAAACACAGACAGATTGTGAGCTGTTACCAGCAGTTACCTGGGCTGGGAGCAAGGATTTTCCAGGATTTTGAAGGAAATGAAGGTTAGAGCTGGGGCTGTCCCAGACTCCTGGTTACACACAGCTCTGTGCTTGGCAAAAGCAGCTCCTCCATCCAGTGCTAAGGATCACTTGGAGCCCGTTTGTTCCATTGCTGGGTGGAGCCTGGGTTTGGGGTTGGTATTGAGCTGCTGAGTTAATTTTAGAGCTGCTGTGGTCAGTGGAATCATTACTAACAATTTTGGTCTGGCAGGGTTCCTTCCCTGGGGCTGGCCTTCAGGGAAGGGGAAGGGTTTCCTCAGCCCTCAGGAATGTGCTGGGTTTAAGATGAGTTGCCTGGCTAATTTAAGGGGGTTTGTTACCCTCTTTTGTTGTCCCCTGTCACCCTCATTGGCCTCGTTCTGTGTCCAGTGTGAACTCCCTGGCCCTGGTTTGCTTTCGTCTGAGGCCCTTGCAGGTGTGAAGGTGGCATCAGATGGGGCCTGGCCCAGAGCAGCCTCTGGTTTAGGGCTTGTCATGGCAGGGTGACGGCTGAGCTTTCAGCCAGGGCACCAAGGACCAAATGTGTCATCAGGTCACATTTAAAGCCAGCACTCCCTGAAGCTTTTTGGATTTGTCTTAAGAGCTGAGCTTAGAGTTGGAGTTGCCTGCACTTTATATTGTTCTCCTTACCTTCTTATCATAATTTCTGGCTGTTCTGACCTTTTCCAGCACCTCCAAGAAGCAATGAGACAATAATAAACCCCACAATAAACACAAGATCCTGGGGTTGTAATGGAGTTTTTTTAGCTTAATTTCTTGAAAACAAAAGAGGTTTGTGTGCTTAGTTCTCTGTCCTTCCAATAGGAATTGGACCGAATTTTGACTAAATGTGGTCGAAACTTTGCATTTTCTGGCTTTATGTGAATAGGCAGCTGCAAGAAGAAGAGAGATTTTTAGTGAGAGCTGCACTGAGGACAGAGCTCAGTCCTCTGGGGATGTTTGCTGCTGGCACAATGCTCCTGAAATGGAGCTTAATCTTCCAGAGGCTCTTTTTTTCTCCTCCCTGGAGATAACTCACTGAGAATCCTTGAGGCAGCAGTGGTGACAGCAGAAAGACCACAAACAGGGTGACATCATTTCACCCCATGGCCTTAGATAAGTTTTAAGTACCATTCCTTAATCATGCTCTGATAAGAGTAAGTAGCTTCTAAACATTTATTAAATGCAATACTCAAGTCTTCCCAGCATGAAGTTTCTGGCACTAGTAAATTTTAGTTTTTCAGATGAGAAGTCTCTACCTAGAGAATATTTTTTCTTCTTCTTCTATCTGGAGTTTCATGCCAGTTTTGGCTCATGGTGCCTGAGGCTGAGCCCTGCAGGAGCTGCCAGCCCTGCCTGCATGGGATGGCTGCATCACTGCTTCCACCTCCTGGAGAAGACAATGAATGAGTGATTCTGGTTTCTATGGATTTTCTTGGGATTCTTTTACTTGATTTCTTCTGATTTTCTTTGTTTCTTTCCTGTTCTGGACTATGTATAATGAAGAATTTTTCCCTTTCATCCTACTCCTCCCATTTCTTATTAATATTTTCTGAGGGTTTTTTCTCCCTTATGTTCCTGTAAAAAATCTAATTTGACATCCATAGATGAAGAGGCTGCTCACACAGTCTTTTCAGCAAAGGATCTAGGGAAAATGAGGACACACACTGTGGGAGTGTGTCAGGAAATGCACGCAGTGCCATACAAGTATTACCTTATTACGTGTGCTTGTAGGTAATGTCACCCAGCACAGAAGCGTGAGCACTAAAATCAGGGCTGCCCTGTGGTCTGGGAGGGAAGAAAACCACTCTATTGATAGTGATTTTGTTCTGCTAAGGCATCAGTGTACATATTGCTATTTATTTTTCTCTAAGAGCAATGAATGTGATCTGATCTCTGCTTCTAAATCTATGGTGGTTTTAAAAAAAAAACTTACTGCACTTGTAGACTGTTTTTCTATTTTTTTTTTTTCAGGCAGTAATTCCCTCCTTGCTCTTACCAAAAAAAAAAAAAAA
>VZDJ01000052.1:2016738-2235896 GCA_008694505.1 Cyanoderma ruficeps
CAGGGACAGACAAGCTGCTGAATGAGTTTGTGGGACTGGGGCTGTTGCTGCTGTCAGTTCTCAGCCCTTCTTTCACTTCACACAGGAGTGGGTGAGGACACACAGGAGCACACGGGTAGTGCAAGGCAGTGACCCTTGGTCTGCAGGGTGCAGGCTGAATCTCTGGTGAAAGAACGAGTATTTATGGGAATATCTGGGGAGATGGTTCCCCCCTCTCCCTCTAGATGCCAGCAGAGCACTGGCCTTGCTGTGAGGCGTTGCCTCCTGGATGTATTTCAGCAGAGCAGTGTTTGTCATGCTGCTTGGTAACTTTTTACAGAGGTTGGGATTAACAGATTGTCCTGTTCAGAACAAACTCTGCATCCTTCGGAGAGCTGATGAAAAGAAAAAGCACCCGGAATTTAAACATGTTCTTTTATGAGTATCTGTTTCCGCAAACACAAACATGTTCTCACCTGTGATACATCTCTCTGTATCTCACACATAAAGAACGAATCAGAGGCTTCTTGGCAAGCAGCATCCCGAGCCCTCAGAGGCATCCTCGTTTGTAACTCCACACAAACGTGTTGTTCCAGAGATCCCTGTGCAGGAGTGTGGCTGTTCCAGGGCAGTGCTTGCTGAGGGAGCATCATGGTTGAACTTGTGCATCCTTCCATGAAGAGGCTGATGGAGCCTGGGGTGTGGTGTGAGCTCCCTGTCTTGGGCTGCATCACTTCCCAACTGGCCCATTTAATGCCTGTTACCCCTCTGGCCTGGGACAACTCTGTAAAGTGGGATCTCTTCCGGTGCCAAGATGGATCAGGCACCTTGTCCTGCTGCTCTGGGCTTTCCCACACGCCTGCTTACAGAGCTCTCAGGGACTGCTCCTCTAATGGCATTGCTTGCACCAAAAGCAAGGTGTCCCTCTCTGCTCCCTCACAGCAAGCAAGAGTTCTGGCCCTTAAAGGGCCTTTTTTTTCCTGAATGGAGGGGACCAGCTCCATTTCCCAGAGTGTTTCTGCTGGCAGGCTGTGTGAGACTCAGTGACTGGTTTTCAAGTGCTGTTAGAGATGGAGCATTGTGCACTTCTGCCACAACAACCAGGGGATGCACCCACAGGCACCATTGGCTGTTGTGGACTCTCTTTGCCTGGACTTGGTTCTTTGGAAAGAAGACAAACACAAGTGAATGGAGAAGGATCTTGATAAGACTTCCTTCAAAGAAAAGACAGAGAAGAAGCTACACAAGCTGTTCAAAAACTGTATTTCAATGCTCTCTGCGCTTCCCCCAAGTGATCTTCCTCTCAGAGAAACGGAACAAGTGGAACTGCACAACAGTAAGTGAAGTATTAGCTATCTTTTTTATATGTTGGCTTTTGATAGCTCTTAAAAATTGTTTCAGAGATGTTGGGGTATTGCAGCCACGCTGCCAAAGGTTGATGTCTTCAAAGCTGCAGGTACAAACAGGATTTGCTACTGGGTGCAGTCAGGAAAAGGGAGGAACAAGCAGGTGGAGCAAAGCGGGGCAGCTTCCCAACGTGGCTTTATTGGGAAAGTTTCCGTGCAGCCCCCGGGTTACTTTGCTCCCCTCACTGCCCCAGTCCTGAGCGGTGCCCTGAGAGCTCCCTCCACTGAAAAGAGTTTAGTTGGTCATTACTAAAATGAATCCTGGTGAAAATACAAAGTGGTAGTAGGAAAAAAAAAAATCTGCATTTGAAGCACTGATACTTCTCATAGGTGCTGATAAATACAAATCCCATATTTTTAACCCTGCTGCTACATCTCATGCATTCCACTTTCCACTTGTGGAAGGGTTGAGTGTTACCAGGCAAGAGAGAGGCACTGCCCCCTGGTTGGGGCATCTGTGCTTCAGGATGGTTCATCAGCTCAGATGGAATTGAGCTGGTGAGGGTCACTTTAAGCTGGAACAAGTGGGGATTGTGGGAGGAGGACTTGTATATTTGTGTGACTCCCAGAAAAGGCACTTTAAAAGAATGGGAGACTCTAATGTGTTTCCTTGGCTCTGAAATTCAGGAGAGGATGGAGTGAGAACTGGTTGGAGAAATCAATTGTGATGAACTTCCTAGTTCAGTGATTATGAGCTGCAGTGTGGTAAAGGGTAGTGAGATATGTCCTCCCAATATCTCATTTAA
The DNA here is from genome assembly GCA_008694505.1 of Cyanoderma ruficeps. Classification (NCBI taxonomy): domain Eukaryota; kingdom Metazoa; phylum Chordata; class Aves; order Passeriformes; family Timaliidae; genus Cyanoderma; species Cyanoderma ruficeps. The sequence continues at coordinate 2,018,870 of VZDJ01000052.1, forward strand.
AATGATGCCCTCTTGCTTTGGAATAACTCATATTTAAGTTGGAGCAATCTTTATTTTCAGTTGCAGTATCTTTTTTTCTGCCCTTCTCTGGAGCTAATCTTTGAGACAATATAAATTGCTATTTGCAAAACTCTTACTTTGCTTTGTTTCTGGTAAAACCAAATACCTCAGTCAAGGTCTCCTAGAACTATGCTGTACAAACACAAGGGAATATATCATCTCTGCCCCAGTTTGGGATAATGAGTCTTTGGCTCATTTGCTCACTTTAAATGACAATCACATGTACCTATTCACTAAATCCTTGAGAAAATGCAGGAAAAGCCAGGCCAGAAATAAGTATAAAACCCTAGGTCCAAACAGCAAAAAGTCTGAACCTACCGCAATGTGAAAAGAAGAGATTTTCAAAGTGAAAGGTGACACCATCCTGTCTTTTTCATTTGCATTCCGTTTCTATTACGAGTTTGAGTCATGGGGCTCAGCCAGACTTGGGACAGAGGTGGCAGGAATCTGTGTCTGTCCAGTGATGGTGTCATTCCCAGTGCAGTGCTGGGGAGAGGACAGATTTCCAGGAAAGGACTGCAAGCCCATAGTGGTGAGAAGGCACAAGCTCCTTCTGGCACGTACAAAATGAAAGCTTTTGGGACATCAGAGAACACAAATCTACCATAAAAAAAACATTTCTTTACTACACGTTGAAAGTTCATCCCAAAACAACAAAAGGAGTTCATTTCTCAGGCTTAACATTGTAGATGGTAAAGACAACACCAGAATCCACGTCTTTAATAAAAAATCAGAACATAGCTCTGTGGCTTTTATTTTTGTAATACTGAAAGCATTAAAAACCCCAAAAGAACAGAACAGAGACTCTTTGCACAGTACAACACCTTCCCTTAAAGAGTTTGGGGGGTTTTATGCACTGTGTCTGTACAGCAGCAGGAACAGGCAGCTCCTGGAACTGAAACCTATGGGGAAATATCAGACTGGGACACCTCTTTGGATTCCAATGGCAAGCTCAAACTTGGGATTGTCAGCATCTCTAACTCTTACTGTACAGGAATTGGCACCCAAGGGTTCGTTTGAAAGGTGTCTACAGAACTGTCTGTTGCTCGTGCAGGGTGTTTGGGTTTTCCAAGCCTCAGCAGCACACGCATTAAATTGCTTCATTACTTGGTTTTTTGCCTCTGTATGAGGTAAATCATCAGCTGCTAAATCTGTAGATGAGACGGAACATCCTCTCTGCTTAAAATCCACTGGGAAGCAAATGTTAAAGTGCTCCCCTCCCCCCTTCTGTGGGTCATTGCTGTACTGCAAACCTCCCACTGCCTGTGAACTTGTTTTGGGGAAGCTCTTGAGAGGCTCAGTTGTGGAAAACCTCATAAAAAGTCAGAACAAGACAATTACCCCTGTCCTAAGGATCCTGCACAATCTGTGACTACAATTAAATTTCATGTTTCTTTTTCCTGGACTGAAGTTAGGTTGATCATCTGCATCCACTGCATTTACTTGGAGGATCTGTGCAGGACCTTGTCACTGAGCCAACTACTCACTCCTTGCAGCTATCCTCTCTATGGATAATACCTTTAAAAATTTGAACCCCCAGCTTTGCTCTGTGAGTGGAAGCAGAGTGTGTCTTGCTCAGCTTAATGCACCTCGAATTGCAGCTCTCATCTGACTGTGCTCATGAGAGGTACTGGAGGCAGACAGCTGGGCAGGCAGCCTCTCACTGTGTGAAATTTATGCTACTCTGTTTGTAGGTGATTACAAAAACAACTTTTCAAGGTTAGTGTCCAGGCTTGCTGCAGCTTAGCACAGGAACAGGAGTCCAAAGACTTTTTTCTGGTTGACTACCCTCATTGTTAGCTTTTCTCTTTTTTTGGTGGTTTCCTCTCCATTAGAAATGTCAGGGTTATGGAATCTGATGGTTCATAGTTTTGCTGAAGGACATTCTCAGAGTCTCAGAAAAACACACCAAGGTGATGGAGATAGTGAACTTTGAATGCATAAAACAATCACCCAGAGCTAATTAGTGGTTTGTAGTTTTAAGGGATAATCAAATGCTGGGTTCTTGTAGGAGACTAAGTGTGTGCCATACTGCTCACTCTGAGGCTTTTTACATGCCTTACACAGGCATACAGACAAAATAATTGTGGTAATGAGAAAGAGTCCACTTGCTGCAGACAGACCAGCAAAAACATACTTGTAGCTGGGTTTTGTTTTAAAGCTGGTGCACGAATTACCTGGAATTTCCTGGCCTGTTGTCTGGCTCGACCCTGCTTTGTTGGAGGCAGTCACGCAGATGCGGTAAGTGGTGAATGGTAGCAGGTTATACAGGGTGTACTGCCTGGCCGTGGGGTAGATGTTGTCCGTGACAAAATGCCTGTCCTCATCATCTTGGGCATGAAGCATCAGCTCATAGCTGTGAACAACTGAATATGGGGCACACCAGCGTATCTGTGCAGAGCTGTCAGTGATTTCAATCACCTCTCTGAGCCTGGGTGGGTCTGGAATCTCATCTTCCCTCGACGTGCCAGGACATGAACATTTGGACGTGTTCTGGAGTTCCTTGCACGGCTTCTGCAGGTGCCTGCAAGGATTGTAGTCACAGGCAATGTGGGCTGTTTGCACCGGGGTTTCCTTTCCTTGCTCTTCGTAGTCGTAGTCGTCGGTGTAGTGTGGTGACGGCGTGGTGGGTGCAGGCTCTGGGTGGGCACTGCTCCTTGTGGAGTTGGGCTGCGGGGGGCTCGTCTGGGGGGCACCTTCCCTGGCATGAGTCACAGAGGAGTGAATGCGATGGTTGGTGGTGTGGGGGACTCCTGTTCCTCCAGTGGAATAGTCACTGGTGGTCTGGTTGAATGGCCCTTCCCAGGGGGATGTTGTATCAGTTGTTCTGAGCCCTCTCTGCAGCTGTTCTGTTCCAGCTGGACTTGTGGAGCTGTGATCTGAGGGCTGAGCAAAGAGCTCTTGGAGAAAAACTGGGAAGGAGGTCACAGATGCCAAGGAAGGGGGATTGCTTGTGGATTTAGAAACTGCCTCCTCCTCATGGGAGGAACTGTTAGCCTCTGTTAAGATTGGCTCGGTTGGGTTGGATGCTGCTGTGCTCCTGGCATCCCCCTGGATCAGGGAGCTGGTATAGGTGTCTTTGGTTAGCATTGGGCTGGATGCTGCTGTGCTCCTGGCATCCCTCTGGATCAGGGAGCTGGTAAAGGTGTCTTTGGTTAGTGTTGGGTTGGATGCTGCCGTGCTCATCACGTCCCTCTGGATTAGGGAGCTGGTGTGAGTCAAATCTTTGGTCAGCAGAGCTGAGTCAGTTGTTGCTACAGCAGAGGCACCATCACTGGTGAAGTTGAAACCATCATGATCAGGAAGGGCTGTGTTTGAATCGGGCAGTGTAACGTTGCTCTCTGACTGGCATTTGTCGTAGAGCTCCAGCAGTGACAAAGATGTTGAAGGTCTGCCTGAATCTTCCTGGGATGTGCAAAAAGTCTCCCTCGCCCTGCAGAGGGAAACCAGAACAGTCAAGATCCAGAAGAACATCACAGGTTTCTGTAGGCTGCTTGGATTGGAGGAGGTGACCTGCTGTCAAACAGTCTTTGTTACTGAGACTGTGAAACCGAGACCAAAGCTAGATTGTTTTAACAATAGTCCAGGCAGCCTTTCCACAGCACTGACTATGGAATTTAGCTGGAACTGGCTTTTTGGTTTTGTAAGGTGCAGGGATATCTTTTGCCCGAGGGGAAACGTCCTTTGATTACAACAATGGCAGTGAACTTTAGCAAAGGCCATCGGGATTCAAGGCAACTTATCTTAAAGAGACTTTAATGCCACAGTAGCAGGGGAACACATGCAGAGAGATGTAACAGGATTCCCAGGATTCTTAATCCAGCTGGTTTAGGCAGCCGGAGGTGGGCTGACACGGGACTTTTAAATGACTAAGATCGAATTCTTTACTTACTCAGACACTGAAGTTTTGGTAAACAATGTAACTGCTAAACCCATCCCGATGAAAAACTATCTAATTTCAACAATCTACTTCCCTGCTCTCTGGAGAGATTTGATGACAAATCTTCTTGGTGGCCTTTCAAAAGGAAAAGAGACCATTTATATGCAAATATTTCTTTTAACCGCAGCTTATTGTAATTAGTCTGTAAAACCGTAGGGGAGCATGAAAACAATAGGTGAGAAATGGTGCTATTTGCAAGGGTTTTGTTGACTGCTGGTGGTGATGTAAGCTTTACGATTAGCAGGGTTAGGAGAAAATAGTTCCTTAAAGATCTAAAGTTTTCCAGTTTCTGCTCCCAGGGCTGGCACATCAGGACAGCTCATTTTCTGTCTCCAGCTAATAGTGAAATATGGTCCAAAACAGAAAGAAAATACGATCACCTTAAAGTAGAATCTACAGCTAGTAACACTTTATGCTTTGTCCCTGAAAGAGACATTATTTTGGACTTCTACTTCTTGTGGAAGGGAAGAACACACAAAGAATTTGAATAACTTGGTGAATGGTGGTGAATGTCTGGCCCCCAAACAACTTGCACATTGAAGTTGTGTGTGAAGAGCATTCCTTGATCTCCCTGAGGTCACTTACTTTTGCAGAACAACTTTCTCGGGCTTGGAGAGCAGCCAGGAGAGCTGGCAGTTGCACAGCAGAGGATTCCCTTGTAAATTGATGGCGATGCCATCCGATGAATTGGTGTTCCAGGGATTAAAGGAGCTCAGGTTACAGCTACAAGACAAATGAAATAATTAAAAACCTCGGAGCTACCTTCCAACGGCTGGAGCGTGCTTAGTATCCCTTATCCTTAGTGCGTGTAAGGGACAAAGCAATATTCCCAGTTCCCTTGGTAGTAACCAGTTATTAGACCCACCATCCTGCACTCTGCATGCTCAGAAGCTGCTCTCTTTTTTCTAGGACATTAACTGCAATTTCTTTAAGTTTGAGCATCATTTTTAGCACTTTGAACGAGTATTCCTGCAAGTGTTGGAAAGTGCTGTGTAAATTCAGTAGGGCAATCAAGAGGGGATAGGATCCATAGGGCTTTTGCTTGGTATGGGTTTATTTCCCTGAAACTGGTTTCTAGGCACAGCCAGTGCTCTAGTGTTTGTTTTCTGATTGCTTATATCTGGGTCTCTATTATAAAAATGTTTCAAAGTGCTCTCCAGATTTTTTCCTTTATGCTGACTGCTCTGTGTGCACTTCACCTGCTCTTATTTCAATAAATCACTTTCATACTTTGTTCCTCTTAATATTTCAGGTATGTGACATACCAAGAGGTGCAGCCCCTAGAATGAGGACTAAAATATCGCTTTTACTAATGCTGCACAAAGAACTATATTAACCTCTCACACTAAAAGTGGGAGGGACAGGATTTGTGTCTGCTTCTGAGCTGCAGGTTTTAGGGAACTGTCAGCTTTCATCCTTGCAGAGCAGGGAAGCCTCAGTAGCTGCTTCTCCTCTGATGGTATAGTGCCACTGTAGGTGTTGGAAGCCTGGTCTGTGTCACAAGTGGGATTCAGTGGATCTGTGTTGATCTAAACAGTGCTGGCTGAATTCATCCATGGGACAGGGAGAGGAGTGGGAACACAATGGATACAAACTCAAGCAGACAAATAATTGTGCTGTGAGTCCCATGGTGCCTCTTTGGGCTGTACCAGCTCTATCAGGCCGGATCACAGGTTTTACACAGCAAAACAGCAAGCCCACACGTCCTTCCTAAATCTGATAACAAACTGTTTAAGTCACCTCCCAGGCACCACAGGCACCACAGCCTGTGAGGCAAAAGCATTATCATGTGAGTGCTTTATGTGAGGAAAGACAAAAAAAACCCAACTCACTTCTCAAATGAGAGATAGCTCAGATGAGGAGCACTGTCCAACATCTCTGTCTGCACAAAGCCCAGGGAAGGGGAATCCTGACAGTGCAGCTCTCGGAGATCAGGCAGAGACTTGAAGAAGTCGCTGTCGAGGCTTCTCAACCGTGGCATGTTTGTCAGGTGAAGTGTTCTGAGGTCAGCCAAGCCTCTGGCCCACTTTGGTTGAACTGAAACAGAAAAATATTTACACCTATTGCATCAACAGAGCATTCTTGTGGATTTCTTCCCCAGAAAAAGGGTTTGAATTCATAGATATAAAGTATCTGTCACCTTCTGCAACTATTCTCTTGGGGAAAGGAAACAACAAAAGTCAATACACCAGTGTATAAACACCCCTGCAGCTGCATTTTTCTAATAATCCCTGCAGGTCAGGCTGTCATAGGGCAGACAAAAAGAGGGGAGAAAAGGACAGCAAAGCTGATAAGAGATATTGCTTAGATTTCTTGTTGGATGAGATTAAAGGAACAAAGATTTCTCTGCTCAGGAAAGTGGTCTACAAGGTCCTGACTGGTGCAAAAAAGGCAAATCATTATTTCTCCTAGCACAGGAAAAAGAGCCAAGAGGCATGAAACAGAAAGAACAGGTCTTGTACAAAGGACCTTTCCATCCCATGACTCAGGAGGGTAACTCACTACCACAGAGGGGATTAGGCAAATTCATGGAGGAAATTTGGTGGTGCAGCTGTTTCATGTGAGTTGAAGTGAAATTTCCAGCTTGAGGAGCCCCTAAGGCCCTGGCCCTGCCCCAGGCTGAGAGCAGCTGGGCAAGGCACCTCACATCTGTGTGTCTCAGCACCTCAGGTACAAACTGAGGCTGGCAGGGGAGGCCGGCAAGAGGGAAAAAGCCTCCTGTGGATTGCTCGGGGCAGGGATTGTCTCCCCCCTCAGCGGAAGCATTCGGCCCGGCTGCGGATGGCACAAAAAGCCTCTCTGTGCTACTTCAATGCAGCGCTAAAAGCTGAGTGTAGCTGTGGGGACAAAGAAAGATTTCAACAGCCTGTCTGGAAAGAGAAACTAATTTCCTCCCGTGCTTCCCAAAACTAATCCCGGGGCTGACAGGGGAATGACTGTCAGTAGCAGACAGGGGGATTAGGATGGCGGTGGGTGACTACACCAGGACAAATTGTCCTGTCTCCTGGTGTTTGGTCTCCGCCTTTCCTTTGGGAGGCTGGTTTGCATGAGAGTGCCTTGCACGCTTGGACCAGCTGTTTGCAGCTTTCAGTGTGAGGTGTTCCTCCTGCAATCCAGGCTCAGCCAGGATGGAACTACTGTCCCAGCAAGGCTTCTGCTCCCCTGGCCTGACCAAGCCCCGTGTTTACAGTGGGAAACCCAGGAACTTACTTGTCTCAAAAAAGGTCCCACTCAGATCAAGCACGTTGATGGAGTTTCCAGACCTGTTCGTGACCTCACTGGGAGCTGTGCTGATGGCAAAAGCAGAGTCTCTAATTCCTCTGCTGTCATCCTGCCCCAGCAGCGTCAAAGAGAGGTTCAAGGCCTGCAGCTGAGGGTAGCAGGAAAAAGCCAGTGGCTGGATTTCAATCAGTGGATTTCCAGCCAAGGACAACCACCTCAGGTTAGGCAGGGCAGAGCCGTGGCAGGATGGCACAGATGACAGCTTATTAAAACTCAAGTCCAGCTTGAGGAGGCTGCTGAGGGCTTCAGATCCCCACCTCACTGACCAGATGTGGTTGTGCCTCAGTGAGAGGACACGCAGCAGCGCCAGGTTTGCTATCTCTGTGCCATTCACCTCTTCCAAGAGGTTATTGCTGAGATCCAAGGTCTCCAGGGCCTCTGGAAGGCAGGCAGGGAAAGTTGTCAGGCTGCTGTTGGTCAGCCGCAGAGTGGTCCAGGCCCTGTTCTTCCTATCCTCACAGGACAGGCTGGTGAGATTAACATTCTCCCAAGGGTCTTCCTGAGCCAGCTGGAAAAAGGTGGTGACATCCCTGGATGCTGCTCTGCTCACCAGGCCCTGTGCTGTGGTCTCCAGCAGCAGAGGGAGGATGAGCAAGGGTGACAACATCCTTCTCCGAGGCGCTTGCACTTTGCAAGATCTGTCTCCTTTTTGTTTCAGGGAGAGGAAAACAAAACATCAACATTTAGAGCAAAATTAAAATCCCTCTAGGCATCTACAAACTATTTAAAAGAAAACCAGTTTATAAGCCCTTTCCTATTATATCCAGACAGCGATAAGTGGTAATTAATAGCTCTTCCGTAATTAAGCCTAAGTAAACATGAATCCTTGGGGACAGAAGTATCATGCAGTCTTAGTCTAAGTGTGCCTATTTGCTCATACAGGAAGCGTTTTCCAGGCTGTATCCCACACCAGGACCCTCAGTGCCAGCAGGTTATGCTGTGAAGTGTCCAGTTTGGCCAGCCTTGTGGGAAGAGTTTTCCAGTGGGGTGATGCCAAACAACAGGATCATGTGCCTGTGACAAGCGACTGTTTTGTGTGAAATTGTACAAAGCAAATGAATGGATCCGAGGACAGAGAAGAGTTGCCAAACTTTAGAGCACAGGACCCCGAACTGGGCTGAGTTGTGTTGGAGGGGGCACATAAAAGTGCCTTTCCTGTGTTAGGAAGGACTTTCCTTTCCTTAGCAGAAACTGGAACAGCAAAACCAGGGACTTGTGTGGGGTCTGCCAGGGCAGTTCTGCCCCCATTCTGAGGACAGTCACAGAGGGTTTGGGGATACTGAGCAGCTGGCAATGCCCCACAGGCAGGAGCGGGGCTGGGGCCTGCTGTAGATGAGAGCCACAGACAGGCTGCACAGCCCAGCTGCTGGGAAAGGCTGTACTGGAAATGCAGCTCCCGAACCACATTTCAGTGGAAGTGGTCAGAAACTGAGCATGCTCCTGGATCAGGGCCCCAAAGGCTCGAGCGCCAAGAAACATGCTACTTAGCGTTACAGCTGCCTCTGTGCTCCCTCCTCCCCCCACCCCTGCTTTTGGTCTTTGTAAAAAAAAAAAGAAGTCCTTAATGACTCGTGCGAGGTCCCCCCAGGTGATCTGTGTCTGAGAAAGGAATTGACCCCAGCCCCAAACTCTTGCTTTTCTTATTGAGCTGTCCCTTGTGCTTTCCGGCATCAAAATGATCATTCCTCGTCCAGAAATACATTACTGTGTAGGGTGGTAACAGAAACCCTACGTATTATGAAATATCTCAGACTTATTCCAAAGTTTAATTGCTCCTTGCTGTTCCCTGAATGATGCCAGGTCTTGCTCAGACCGTTATCCTTTCCCGCCATCCCAGGTTTGAAGGGGGGACCAGCAAAAATAGTATACACGGGACTAGCAAAATAATGCGTTGTGTTTGCTTGTGTCCTTTTCATCAGATGGAGCCGTGCAAGAGCCAAACAGCCTCAGGGCTTCCCGGTCACCGGAGCCGCTGGATCCCCTGCTCGGTAGCACATTGGCAGGGAGAGGATGGGAGGAATTGGGCTGCTGTATTCCAATTTTAGATTTAATCTCAATCCTTGCCTCTAAACCGCATCCGCTTGCACGTACCTGTCCAAAAGTGCCCGTGCCTCGTGCCTCCTCTCGGAGTGGTTCCGACTGCCTGGCCTTGATTTTATACGCTTGGGGTGACTCAGCCGACAGCGTGAAATGCCTCTTCTCTGTTCCCAGCTTTCCCTGCTCCCGGCTCTGCCCACAAACTCAGGCGAGGTTTGTTCCAGGCTCGCTCCCCCGCATCCAGCTTTGAGAGGGGGCGGCTCCGGGCAGCTTTCCCCGCTCCCTTGGCCCTAGCAGGAGGTGGGTGGGAGGGCTCTTATTTCCCAACACTCAGGCAGGGCTGCTCCTGTCTGTCTTTGTCTAAGCGGAGGGGGGTAAAGGGAAAAGATCAGTGTCAATAGTCCCAACTCTCACGTCTTCCACTGAGAGGGGGGGCGGAGGGAGAGGAATTGTTGTGTTCCTTTGTTGGCAGGTCAGGATGATGTAAAGCTGAGGCTCTGCCTGCTGACATGAGCTTTGGTCTCTCTTTAGGCGCCGATGAGGGGCTTCAAGTGTTTAAATTTCTCTCTAAGGCTCTTGCTCTTGGGGAGTAAATCCTGCAAAAGTTCACGCAGGACAAATTACTTTTCTAAGGAGGCCCTTAGGATATGTCAAAAGTGAAACTCTCACCTGCTTCTCCCGCAGAGAGGAATTCTCTCTGCCGATGGAGAGGGCGTGGGGCTTCTCACTCCTTGGAAGGCCTCTCCTGGTCCCGCTGTGCGTGGGTTGTGTTCTCCGTTCTGCATCTGTGTACCACATGGCTTGGGAGAATTCCCTTCCTGTTACTTCTCTCGTCCTTTGCTGGATAAGTAAAACTGACAACATAAACCATCTCCCACTGAGGGACCTGCCCTGAGCTGGGTTTTTCAGCATTCCCACAATTCAAACAATAATTAGGTCGAGAGCAGAGAATTAAGTCAGGGAAATGATCCCGAAAAGGGATGAGTTGATGGAGATTGTTCCAAAGTAAAAGCAAGAGGGTGGTTGTTCTGTTGCTACTGTAGGACAACTAATTGTTAAAATTTGCAAGGAGAACAGTAGTCAGTGCTTTTCCTTTATCGGGGCAACAAAACAGATCCCTGACATGAAGGCAGCAACGACCTGTAAACTTCGGTGCTGAAGTGCAGATAAAGGTCTTGCTTGCCCAAAAACCTTGAGTCTGCAAGTACACATTACGCAGACCTTATCTATTGACAGCGTGGGTCATTATGTGGTGGGGAGGGAGCCTTGAAAAACACCAGAACATCCACAGAACAGAGATAGGAGCTTCCAGCAGGACTCCCTGGAGCCATTGCGGTTGCCTTGGAGGCTGGACGAAGTGCACACGTTGTTCCCCTGTGGAATGGCTCTAGGGCAAGACGGATGGTTTCCTAAACGAGGGGCTAATCCCCCCATTGACCCGGAGGGGCGGGCGGAGCGGGCCGGCACGTGCGCACCCGCAGGTACCTTCAGAGCTCTGCACTCGCTGCGGTTCAAAGGGCAAAGTGGAGCAGGTTACAAAAATCTGAAGAATTCCGTCTAAGAGGAGGAAAGTCCAGCTCCAGGCAGGCCGATGGAAACCCTGCCTTCCCTCCGGCTTCGCAGATCTGCTGGCTGCGGCGCTCCTCTTTGAGAAGTCGACTTGCAGGGAGGTGGCCTGGCTTTGCCCTAGGCTATTAAATACTTGTGTTGGTTGTCCTTAGCTCGGTATTTACAGACAGTAATTCCTATAGTAGCATTACAGTAAGCACTGCAGTATTTACTACAGTATTCACAGACAGTGAATTTTCATTGCTTATTTTAGCAATGGTTATTGGTCATCTTACTGATTTTAATATCCTAAAAAAACACTCTAGGAAACTCGGTGAGCCAAAAGCTGCCTTAATTTTAATGAGTTCATCCTTACTGACTTCATTTTGTAGACTGAGTCGAGCAGACTGTCAGACTGGGAAAGCGACTGCTCGTTTTGGTGAAGGTGGGAGGGAGGTGGAGGTTTTGTTTGCCCGGGGGCCCTTGATTTCTGAGTGATACAGAGAACCTGTTGCAAGTGGCAGAGCACCCTTGGAAAATGAGCTTTTGTTATTTTTATTTTCCATCTTTGTTTCTGATTTTTTGGATGACCAGTTTTTGTGGCAGGTATTGTATCTTCCCAGCTCTTTGCTTAGCTGCAAACTCTCATCATCTGAAATATTTCTGCCATGGTGCTACATCTCAGGTAGCTGCCCAGGTGTTGGCAGGTTTCCCAGGGCAGGCAGTAGCCCACATTCACTAGTTTCTTTGAAATGTCTGCTAACAGCAGGCAGAGATTTCCCCTTTGTGAGTCACTTTGGCTTGTTCTCATGACGCCTTTTATTCTTTTTCCCGCTTTTCTGAGAGTTTCGGTGACAACCTGAGGGAGCGTTAGCAAAGCAGGCGTTCCTGTCAGCCTTTTCACACGGACGATGCAAAGAGAGCAGAAGCAGACGCCCCCTCCCCGGGGGCGATTCAGGGCTGCACAAAGCCCCTCTGCCCGCAGGAATTCTCGGGCTGAGCCCTGCATTCCTTAGTGACACCAAGATAAGCAGAGCTAGGGCGAGCAGGAGAAGGTGAGGATGGTACCAGGCTGTAAAGTTTAAGAGGTGAATGTTTCTTACTGGCCGTGATCCAAGCGATGGTTAAGAATCAAAATATCCTGAAAAAAATCTGGAGAACGGCTTTTAAAGCCAACAAAAGAACCGTTTCACAGGTCTGTCCGCAGAGCAAGCAGGAGCAAGGCATTTTCCCACAGAGAAAAGGGAGAAAATGGAAGAACAGGATTATTTAGCCTGAGGCTTCAGAAAACTATGGGGTGTGTGTCTCCTAATGAAGGCTGAAGGCAGAGGTGGAATCCCCTACAGAATTTGATGTAAGAACAGCAGCAGCCATCTGACATCGGTAGTGCTTTACCCTGACTTGGCTTGGGTTTAATTAAGCACCGTGTTCAGAACAGGGTTGCAGCTGAGCTGAGGTATAAGTTTCCTAAAGGTTTGTTTTCATCTAATAACATTCCTGTCCAGGATTTCATCTCTGTATTGCAAAACTTCAGGGCAGACGCCCCTGTCCTGCTTTCACTCGTTCTGGGAAACCTCTCCCACATCTGGCACCGTGCAATTAATAATGTGGTTTCCACAGCCCACTGAGCTCTTTAACCCTGTGTATAAATAGGTGTGAGGAGCCCATGAGAGCCAAGTGTGATCAGGTTATTGCACAAATAAGGGAGGGTGTGGAGCCCCACGTGCATTAAGGAAATGTCCAGAGCCTGGCTGGGACGTGCTCATTGACATGGGGTGGGATGAAAGATGACTCCAAGCTGTGGCTGCTGCAGGTGTCAGGCAGAGCAGACCAGGACAGGCCTCCTCTCACGTGTTGCCCCCCATATTCAGCCTGGAATTGTGGAAGTGCAGGGATGCCCTGGGCCATGCCTTCCCACTCCAACTCTCCAGGAAGGAGCCTTCCCACTGAAACTTCTCCTGCTTGTAGGAAGAGGAGCTACAGTCACGTGCAGCGCTCAAAGCAGCTGGATAAAAACTTTCCTCCCTATTCCTTACCTATTGTGAAAAAGCCTTGCAAAGTGAGTGGGGCAAGGAGAAGAGACAGCTGAATGACCTAAGGAAATACGAAGAGAGGGCATCAACAGGGGATCATTTTCTTAAACCTAAAATGGCAAAGGATAGGGCTTACAGCCAGGCGGGATGAGCTGGCAGAACCCCTCCTTGCAAAGCAGCAGCGAAGGATTTAGTCTAAAGGCAGTGACACATGGGGTAAGATTGAAGGAGGGGCAGGAAAGAAAATGGAAATATTTGCTAATTTCTCTGAAATCCCAGTAGAGACAGCTTGAACTGCAAGTGAACGTGCTTGTTTAGCAAGGAGGTGAGCCACACACTCTGCTAATGAGAGCTATGCTCAGAATTCCCATCTCTGCATTCCTGTGCTCAGGTCACGTAGGCAAGTGGCAACTCCAGGGTCTCCATGCAGCACTCTGGGACAAGCTCTGCTCCGAGAGTGGCAAGCAGGGGCTGTGCTGCCCAGGGAGCAATCCACAGGAGCCTGGCATTGCTCATTGCCAAATGAGGGGCTCCATGCAGGCATGGTCAGGATCCTCACTGCAAAGCATAAGCAGATGATCTGGAAGGCAGCTGTCTGTGGAAGAGGTGCTGGCACTAATATGAGCATTTAGCTCTCCCATGGCACCCTCAGGCAGGCTTTAAATATGGCCAATGTTTGGACTTGAGTGGATCTCACAACATGAGGACAAAACTTGGCTTGTGTCAAGTGGGTGACAAGTGAGTAAGTTCTCTACTGAAGGAAAACTGGATACTCCCTCAAGCCTGTGCAAAAAGTGCTGAGGAGAGAGAAGAACAGAGGGCTGGGAAGCAGGTGTATTTTTTTTCTTTTTGCAAAATGCAAAGCTGTAGTTTAGACTGCACAAACTGGGAGTGATTCCCCAGAAGCCCATTGACAGGGGCTGGAGAAAAGCAGAGCACATGGCACAAAAATCAAGGCTCTCTGTTTCCAGTGATTTTTATGAATTTATGCAGTGATTTCTGCAGCATCCCTTTATCATATGGCAACACCTGTCCCTTGTGTTTCTTCAGAAACCAGTTTTGGTTTGTCCAATAGTTTCAAGAATTCTCTCAGCTTCACTCTGTCCTTGCTTTACAGGGTAGTATCAAAATTCATTCACTTTGGTGGATGTGTGTCCCTCCTTCCAGCAGGCAGAGCTGCTGGCTTCAGAGCTGGTTCCTCAGAGACATTCACAGCTCCTCTGGACAACCTGTGCCAAGGCCTTACCACTCTCACAGGGAAGAATTTCTCCCCAGTATCCAATCCAGCCCTGCCCTCTGCCAGTGGGAAGCCATTCCCCCTTGTCTTACCACTGTGTGTCCTTGGCAAAGGTCCCTCTCCAGCCCTCTCATAGCCCTTCCAGGGGCTCTAAGGTCTCCCCGGGCCCTCCTCTTCTCCAGGCTGAACACCCCCATCTATCTCAGCCTGTCTCCAGAGCAGAGGGGCTCTAGCCCTCTGAGCATCACTCTTTGCATTTTGCAGCACACATGTAAAATCATTTCTACAGGCTTTCCACATCCTCACATGAACAGCTTAGTTCAGTGAGATGTCACAGCGAAACAGAGTAACAGGGACAGGAAATGGAAACACTCGCACTCAGAGGCCTCTTTCATAGTTTTAGATAGATCCTCAAGCAGGTTTCTCAGCCAGGTAAGTAACAATGTTCCTCAAAAGATGAACCTTTTGGATACAGTCTTGCCAAGATGAATGCTCTGCAGCTTCTCTGGCTTTCAGGGTTCCACTTCAGTGCATGAAGGCGGGCATGGGTTCTACATTTTTGAGCAACTGAGTAATCACTACAAGAGTTTCGATAGCTTAGTCTGCAGGACTTTGGAATGTTTTGTGTTCTCGGAGCAAGTGTTAGACAAGGCATGGAGCTTTAAAATATGTATTTATTCAGCTTTGGTGCTGATAAATGCTGGGCTCTTTAACAACGGCCAGTTTAACAATGGACGCTGCCTGGCTGTAACAGAGAAGAAAATTCACTGTACCAGATCCTCAAGTTACATGCCCTGGATGCTTAAACAGATTGCTGCAATTAAAAATGCTAGATTAAAAAAAATGTCCAGTAGTTAGTAGTTAGTTAGAAGTAGTTAGTTTATTTAAAAATAAGTAGTTGTATATATAAGAGGATAACAAAGATGATGAAATTTTCTCAAGTATTGATGATGCAGTTGCCATACTGCATCCAATGACCTTAGCTTCAGCATTTAACAAAAAACTATCACCTGTCACCTTGTCATAGTACAAAATTAACCCACACAACAATTAGTAGCCAGCTATTAAAATCAAAGATGTTTTTGTTTAATCTCTGGCAGTCTCAGCAGAAGCAGGCAGTGGGAAGAGAGTTACTTCATCTCATTCCTGACCTCCAGTTAATTTGTGGAAGAGTTCTTCATCCAGTGTTTCATTGTGGTCCTTGGAACGTGTTGACAAGAAGATGTAGCCCCCAATATACTCGTGGATGATTTTGCAGTCTGCACTGAGGCACGTGAAAGCGATGGACACATTCTGGTCAAACTCGATGGCAACCTAAGGAGAACAGATGTGGCAAAATCAGACAGAGATAAACTGGGAAAAAAGAGAAGTGTCAGAGCACAGCTGGATCACAAATACTGTGATAAAGCACCGCTAACCAAGAGCTCTGGGTCTGCTGGATGCTCAGGGTGTTTGGCTGCTTGGTTTTGGATTTGCTGCTACATCAGGGCCCTCTTGTGGTGAAATCTTTCTGCTTGTTCAAGCAGGCAACAAAATCTTTTAGCTTTTTTCCAATGGCATATAAAGTGAACACTGGGAAGAGCAGGAATGGCACTTCTGACTCTTTGTCTAATGAATAACGTTTAATCTGTGCATTGTTACGTGCTGACCTTAAATCTGCCTTTGGGCTCCTGGCTTTAGTTTCCAGCGACTGTTAGTTCTAAAATGCAGCAAACTGAGCTTTGTGGATTCTGCCTTTCTTGAGAGGGATTTAATGTAAACCCAGCAACCTGACCAAGAATTACAGTCTGGTGCAGGGAGTACTGCAGGAGAGCAGTAGGAAGTGTATCTGATCTCCCCTGGATCTGGCAGATGGATGTGGAAAACTCCATAAGCAGGAACAGTTCCCAGGCTGCTTCAATTTACAGCAAGTCATCCTAGTTCCACCTCAGAAATCTACAATTTATAGAGCTGGCTTCAAGCTTTGAAACCCCAAAGCAGGGACCACACATTGACACAGAGCTGCAGGTCTTGCAGTCTCAGTTTGGGATTTAAAAGACAAATTGAGTTCCTATATCCTCAGTCTGTAATAGAGACTGAACCATCACAACGTAGAGGATGATGCATGAGAGTTAAAATGTGATTTTTACTGACAGAGCAGTAAACACAACATGTTGAAATTCACATTGGAGTCTCTATTTCATGCCATCAAAATCAAGGGCCACTTGTAAAGAATAAGCTTGGTAGGAACCTTTAAAACTGGGATATTTTAATTTCTGATCTTTGACGACAGACTCTGCTAAGAAAAACTGCAGACAGCTTATTTAATAACATGTCACAACACGTTCAAAATCTTTTCAGTGAGCTTTGAAAATATTTTCTGAAAGCATCCTCGAGTGTGTGAAATGCAAGGACCAAAGGCAGAGCTGTTCCAGACTTACCTGGCGGATTTCCCAGTTCACATTCCACTGCTTCATGTTGGAGAACCTCCACGTTGTGATAGGATCTCCCGTGGCCATATCTATCCGTATCAGCCTGTTATAGGACACCCCAAGCACATCATCCTTCCTGCTTCCCTTAAACCTGAAAAAAACCCAAAACCTTTGAGCAGATCTGCTTTGCAATGGTTTCTGGCTAGAGAAACATTTCAGCTGCTCTCCTCAGGAAATGCAAAAAATGTGGGAAAAGTCACAACAGCCTGGGACTGAGGAGAGCTTGGACTCATCTTTAGAACAGCATTTGTTGTAAGGCAAAAGTGTAGGCTGGTGAGGCATGGTGTAAGATGGAAAATAATCAGGAAGGTAGATCTGGCTGAAATCTTTCCAATCCATTGTTTCCTGCTAAAAAAATACTATTCTTCCCAAATGCATGAACTTGATTATATTTTTACTGGAAAAAATGCCAACAATAATTTTTGTTGCTTCATTTCTCCAGTGTTGAAACATGTTCCTCTTGTTATATTAACCTAAATTATATTATCAAAACAACTGATATATACATGTTTTTGAGTATAAATCACATTATAAAATTACTGAGGCATTTTAAATTTTCAACTTTCTTCTGATTACAGATGAAAAATAAATACAAAATCATCAGAATCTTTGGGGGACAGAATTTTTTGAGTTGGGAATAGCAAGGAACAGATTGCTCTGGTAAAAAACAACCTTTCTCTACCTTCATGCTGAAAGCTGGAAGAAATCTCATCTGCCTACTGTGAGTACTTTCAGTATTTCTGATCCTGTTTGTGAACATTCTCTCTTTAAATGCAGCTGGGCCTTAAGGAAAAAGCGTGACCTGGACACAATTTGTGTTTTTCTTAATGCCCTACTGAGATACTGCCCAGCAGTTTGTAGCAATCCACCAGTACAAAATGCAGTTTAGGTGTTGGGTTTTGTTTGTGTTCTTAACAGGATTAATGGTGACAGATGGAGCAAAAAAATCTGTACCTGTGTTAGTAAATTCAACAGGATTAGGGAGCATTTTTGAGCCTGGAATTCTGGGAGAATCCTGGCTCCAAACAAGCAGTGCTCTCTCAAGTGACTCCCAGGTACAGTTTGGAACCTGGAACATCCAAGGACTAACATGATCTCACAATTCACATGAGGCTACTGGATTTTGGGAAGTGAGAGTTTAACAGTGCAGATGTGGGCTGTTCTGTGCCAGCTGGCCTCTGTGCCTAGCGTGGTTCCCAGCTGGTTCAATTGATACCACAGATGATTCCTAGCTAGCCCTGGAAGGGGTGTTAAGCACAAATTAAGGAAGGTGCCTCCAAGTGTGGTTGTGTCAGTACTTCTCACTTTTTGGTGTTTTGTCAAGAGAGAAGGCTGCAGGTCAGACCACTGCCGTGTCCAAGGAAGCTGCTGTGAACAAACGGGACTTTTCTCGTGTTCACTGCTCTTCCAGATTAACCTTAAAAAGGGATAATTTCCTATTTTCTTAAGGAAATATGAAAGAAATCAGCATTTTATCATATTGCAGTGAACAAGCATCAGAGTGAACACATACTGCGACTCTGAGCACACCAATTAGACACACATTTTATACATTTTGGAGAGTTTATGTCAGTAAGGGTTTAATGCTAGTGAGAGATTACTTCAGGCTAAACCCAAGAGGTCTGTACCAAGGCAGATGTAATGCAGAGTCTCACTCCTGGAATGGAGCTACTGGGTGCTACTCCTATAGAAAAAAACAGCAGTATGGAAATCCACTCAAATTAAAAAAAGTCTGTGGGGTAAAATATAGAAAATGTTCTTAGAGCAGGGTGTCAAAGAACTTCCTCCAAATCACCGAGCATGAACATGTTACAGCAGCTTGAAATGAATGAGAGTGCAATTACCTTACAACGTAGTAGGATAAACCAAACTCAGGGAGGGACTGCCAGGCTTGGATAAAACGCAGCTTGGCCTCCACCAGGGACATCTGGGACACATTTTGGTGGGCTTCCAGGATACGGGCAATCAGCTGGGAAACACGGGAAGAGAGAAAATTTTCAGCTGACTGGAGAACAAAAATCCTTTTGCTTTGACTAAATCAGAAACCATGAGGTCTGATGCTGTGTTCAGACACTTTGTTGTCACTGTTTGTGCAGCACAGAGGGCACTTGGGGACACATCCCAAGTGCAAAGGGCGGAATGGACAGCGAGGTCTCAGGTCTGGGTTTGTGCAGCACTGCCCTGGCTCCATACACTGCTCTGGGGACCCTCTTCAGGGTGGGCAGGCTGAGCTCTTGCACAGCAAAAGCAGGACAAGAGATTAGATGGAGAGGAAGGAAAGACTTGAAGGACAAGAGGACCCCAAGACCCTGTGGATTCAGATGAAAACAGTAGCTTGCAGCCCTTAAAATCCTTCCTTTGTGACTCTGAAGAGACTTTCAGGAACAGTGTTATCAGGAGCAGAACATCATGGGTGGCTCAAGCCAGGGGGTCGATGTAGGAGAGGTACTTGGAGGAGATGCCACAACACCTGTCCCCGTGCTCAGTTTGAAGAAAAGGCCTCTTGCAAAGGGACAAATGACTATTGCAGGGTGTTGTACTGCATGGCTTCCAAACGCTGCTTCCATCCAGCCTCATCCCTAAGCAACCACTGGCATCGCCCACGCCCTGCCATCGAGCCACACTCAGGATACCTGCTTGGACTTGAACTTTTTGGTATAGCGTGGTGAGACAAAGCACTCGGGTTTCATATCTACATTCTCTGGCTCAGAGGCAGCCTGGGAACACATGGTCCAGTTCTTCATCTGGAGGAATGAAAGGATCTTTTGGACCTCATCCTGGTAGGAGCTGTCGGCCATCGTTCTGCCCTTGGAGGCTAAAACACAAGCAGCCATCCACCGAGCGTACTGATCCTCCTGAAACAAAGCCAACTGTTACTGTTCTTCCTTCCTGGCTGGGCTAGTTTCAACTACACCTAGGTTCTAAATTTTCTAAGAAATCCAGTACCTTGAAATAGATTCTCTTGGAAATTTTATTGCCTGACTGGTTTTCACCTACTGAACACTTTTTACACAATTTGATCTGATACATTTCAATAAGCTGAAAACTACTGTAAGATCCTTATCACATTCTCCTCATCTGAACGGGGTGAGTTCTAATTAAGAAAAAAGAAAACAAAATCCAAACCTCCATTCTCTGACAACACTGGAACAAAATACTGTAATTTCTTTTAAAATTTTTTGGTAATTTCTTCTGGCTTTTTTCCTACCAGCTTTACATGGCAACTGATGACAAACATAAGATTACTTACTGTCCTTATGTCCCCAGAACAATTATGTATTTGTTAGGCCACCAAATCATTCTTAAATTTTCTAAAGATTTCCAAAATAAACTCTCTGCAGCATCCTCATTTTCCTATACAAATTCTAGAACAGGACAATCTGCCATAAATCTTGAATTCAAATTTTCTCTTGTCTTATTACTCACGTTATCACATCTTAAATATACTTCATTCATGCCATCCGCAACAGGAATTAGTAATTTGATTCCAAACTTCTTTGCTGCAACATTTACATCTGGTACAACTTCACATCCTAGATCACAGGGAATCAGAAGGAAATTAATTTGTTTCATTACTATATCAGTAACTTTAATTACTGCTTTAATACTAAGGAACAATACTTTGTGGTTGTTTCTCTTTGAGACTAAAGGCCAAGCTTTCTGAAGCTTAGGCCCTAATGAAAGTGTTTTGTTCCAGTTCACTGCCTGGTCTGGCTTGCCAGGGTGATGAATGCTCTGAGCTCAGGAAGCACGTGAGTCAACGTGGAAGCGAAAGGATGTGAGTGCTCCCAAAACCTCAGCCTGATCTTAGGAAACGCTCAGCACTTAAAATGGAGAGGAACTGGTGGAAGAGGCTACTTGGTGAGGTTCCAGCCACCCTGGCTGTTTTTCCCATCCCTTCTCTGACCTACTGAGGATATGCAGATTGGGATGCAGAGCCATTTGTTCACAGGGGTCAATCTTCTATTTCAAAGGTTTCTTCTAGGAGGAGTCCTGGGCATCACTGGTTCCCTGATGCTGAACAAAGGATGTCCCTGCAGGAGCAGATGTAGATGGAGGCTATACAGGGTGCTGGTGTCTGTGTGCACACCCGGGGCTCCTCCTCCAGCAGCTGGTTGCAGCCATGGGAATCCCCATGCACAACACAAATAAGGCCCAGAGAAGGTTCTGGAGCTGTCCCTGCACAGCAGAATGCAGGGACAGCCTCTGGCATTCCTGCCCATGGCATCATCCCTAATCCTCTGCTGCCAGTGTGTGTTTCCCAAGGACACGGGGGAACACTCCCAGTTAATGTAGAGTGAAAATATTTGGAAATAAAGCATCCCACAAGTCACTATCCAAACCTGACTCATCTTGAAGAATTCAGCAATACAGGGGATTTTACAAATCAAGCTCTAATAATGCCATCTTGGGTTAAATTATTGAATCCTTTCTGTTTAAGCCTCTTCTGCAGGTGCAATCTGCCTGCTTAGGAGTCTCAGGAATTGAAAAAGCTCCCAGACTAAATGCCACTGTGCTTGCCTTCCTGAGTCTAGCAGGGATTACTTGTTTTATTCAGTTCACAAAAGCAACAGAAAAAACAAAGAAAGGAGAATTCCTACCTTTTAAGTTTAGTTTCTCAATAGGTTCTCCCAGGGCAGATTCCTTGTTTTTAAAATAAGATATTGAAGTGTCCCTGAAGACAAACCAATATGTCTTGATAGCTTTGAGTGCCAGCTTCTTGGGCCTACCAAGAAAAAAGAAATCCCATTTGTTTATATCAACACATACAAATTGCTAAGTCCCTCACAAATATTACAGAGCCTCTGACATTCAAGGTCATACCCAAGGCTTTGGTTGGGTATGACATGCCTGTGTCAGTGAGGGGGTGGGAAATGCCTGGATCCAATCCAGGTTACCCCAGGTATGGATGTGGTTTTTACTCCAGATTTTAGCTGAATCCCATCTATGATTTTTCTCATTTATTTCTTCCATTCCTAATCAAAGCCATTCCCTTCTCACAGGCTAATTTTTCCCATTAACTCAGTTACACAAATGTAATCCCTGTTCTATTAAAATGAATTGGCATCAGTTTTTCATAGCTCCTTATCTTGAATATCTGCACCCATAAAACCAACTTATATTCATTGTAAGGAAGCAGAGAACAGCTTTTTTGGCTTAATCTGAATAATATCTAACACAACAAAATTCTATTCCTTCACTAAGTTTACAGAAGTTTTGTAGCTGTCCAGGAGAGAAAACCAGAGGTATTAGCAGTATTTGAGTAGAGAAATACTTCACAGCTAGTGACAAAGGTCATCAATGAAATGAAAAAGAAGAAAAAGGAAAAAAATTCCAATATTTCCCTTTAAATCTAAGAGAATGGTACAAAGAGCATAGAACTAGCTGGAAAAGAGTGATGTACTATACATACTCTTATTGTATATACCTCCAGACACTTTCTAAAAATCCTAGTTTAGAATCCTTTCTGGAAAATGGCAAATTCTATGTTTAGATTTAAAAAACTCAGATTTTCAAAACTACCAAATAATTTGGTTTTCCAATTTTAGTTTTAGGTTTTACAAACTACCAAATAAATTGGTTTTCCAATTTTTAGTTTTCCAATACAGCGACATTCTTAAAAAAATAAGAGATTATAATTTCTTTTTAGACAGACAAAATTATTTTTCTATCCCTGAAAAAGTTGCTGAAAACTTTTCAGAAAACTTTTTCTTCTTGTTTTTAAAAATTGTTGCAATTCTCCACAATCTTGTCTCCACGTGAAAGCAGCATTTACTGTGGTGCATAGTGAATAAATAGGAATAAAAGTTCACCATAGGAACACAAAGCAGTAGAACGTGCACAGCTTTGCATTCAGGTTTACAATTAATCAAATAATCGTAGCCACAAAGTGTTGTTGTTTAAAGAAAAGTCTTACACCCTACCTGGATTCTACAATGCCTTAGGTTTGGTAAGTGATTTATCACTTACATAGGAAACCTTTTCATGATGAAAAATAACTGCTGAATGCTTATAAAAGCAAACTGCTCTACTGCTGGGGAAAAACAAATAACCCATTGTTAAAAGTCTTAATTCCCTTTCCTCTTAAGCCACCTTCATAATAAGAATGTCAAATAAAATTCCAAATTGGAAATTAATAATTAACAATTGTTAGCAGTTAACAACAGTTAAATTTTTTCAGGTGCAGTTTTCAGTTCCCAGATTAAAAATACCATCTGTCAACGGATGAATCCGATAAACATTTATACAACAGAACACTTTATCTTTCTAAAACACAAAGACTGTTTTGTGATAAAAGGCATTACAGACTTGAGGTCTCCACAGTCATTTAAATCACCCATAAATCAAGATATTATAATGGGATCACAGAAACTCATTTTGATATTAGAAAAAAACAGACTCCGTGTTCAGTAAGAAAGGGGTAATTTGGACTCTTCCTTTGTTTCAAAAATACATTCCCTGGGGTTACTTTTAGAAATTCTTCTCAGGGAGAACTGCAAGTTACTTCTGTTTTTTTTACCAGGAAAAAAAAAAGTAAATGTAATTGAAAATAAAACCTAGGCTCTTTTGTTTAGAGATGATGACTAATGAGCACTAGGAAATACGGACAGTGGGGTCTTTTCAAAAGTACAATATAGCTACCCAGCATCCCAGGAGTGGGAGAGATTTGCCAAGGAACATTGTCAGGAGCAGGAAGAGAAAGATTGGAAGAGAATATTAGGCTGGTTAGATCTAGCTGGGGTATTTGTCAATTTATAACAGTCAGATGTACTGTCAGATTAGAATGGAAAACTCAGGAGATCTCTTGTAAGGTTAACCTTCTGTTTTTGTATATTTTATTATTTACTTTAACAACTCACCTAACAAGCTTGAGATTATCAGCGAGTTTGGGGATGTCTGTGATGTCCTCCTATCAGGAATAATTAGGAATAATTTTAGTACAATGCACTCTGTAATCAACTGTTAAAAAAAATCAAGAATCAGGAAGGCTCAGGAGAATCAACAGATTTGGCACAGCAAAAGGAATTCTGGGATCCCAAAGGACGTACCAGAATGTTACTTTTACTTCCACCTTCCAGTGTCACTTCCAGATTGGAAAGGGCGGCTTCTACTTCATCTACCTCTGATTCACAGGTGGAATCTTGTGTCTCTGATGATAATGATAACTTGCTTACATGGTACTAAAATAAAACACCAGTATCCAATAGTCAATACATCAATTAACAACATAAAAACCAGATCATTTGGTCTCCTGGGTCTTGGACAACCGTGTGAAGTTCTGCACGAATTGGGGTTTTCCCAAGGAAACAGCAATGTCTACTGTGACTCCTGTGCAATGGCTGATAATGGTTTCCTATTTTAATTATCAGTGTTTGTATTTCTTTGCTGAATAACTGCCCCTGTTCTGGGAGGCTGACCTGGTGCTACATTTGGATCCTCAGTCCTGCCATCCACACAAGGTGGAAGCTTGGAAGCAAGGCTCTCTGGTGTTCTGCAGTGACAGGCTGTGAATTCTTGGCAGCTGTTTACATTTAAAAAGGAAGGAATTTATTATTAATGAAGGTTTGTGCTATGGTCAGAGACTAAGCCATGTTCAGTCATGTTAAATTTCCAAGTAGTCCACAGTGTCCCTATCTTCACGTTGTGCTGTGGCTTTTTTCCTGTCTATTGGAAAATGTTTACAGGGTGTACATATAGTGTATTACAAGAATATTCAGGAAGAAGATGTGAAGGGAAGGTGGCTGGTATGGGCAGCAACACTTCACACTAATACTGATATCAAAGTTACATTCTGGGTGCGGATAGTGTTAGTAAATGCTTCCATAATTGTGTAAATAATGGTGTTAGTGCTACTACTGAGTTTAGCTGCTTTAGCTGATGGATGCTGCCGATTGTTTCTCACCCCAAGAGCAGACCCCCAGTCCAAGCAGAGCTCCTGGCCTGGGCTCTGTCCTAGTCTTGTCCTAACCTGTGCCTGCCTTTTGAAGGAACAGGTTTTGCAACTTGGCTCAAGTACGTGCCTGTAGCGCGGCGAAGATGAGCATTTCTTCCTCAGTGCAATCGATCTCCTCCAGCAGGATGGCCCAGCGGGCCTGCTCGTATATTTGGTTGATTCGCACTGCGTCGTACTGCAGGGAGGAGCAAACACCTCTCGTTAGTGACCTCCAAGGCAGGGAGCAGCAAACACCTCTCGTCAGTGACCTCCAAGGCAGGGAGCAGCAAACACCCTCGTCAGTGACCTCCAAGGCAGGGAGCAGCAAACGCCTCCCGTTAGTGACCTCCAAGGCAGGGCGGAGCAAACACCCTCGTTAGTGACCTCAGAGGCACGGACTCACAATCAGCTGCAGCTGATCTAAGCCGCCCTGAACCGCAGTGGTTGTTGTTTCCTTCCTCCTCCCACCTCTGCCGCTCTCTGCTCCTTGCCTTGTACCAGCTTGTGTGATCGTGTGCACAGTCCCAGGCCTTGCTGAGCCAACAGAAAACCAACCAGGAGCCCCTGGCTGAGGAGGAAGGTGAGGCTCAACATCCCCTTTTGGGGCAGGAAGCCTTGGAGTGGTGTGACCAAGATGTGAAACCACACTGGGAGAAAATCACATGACATGGCTGACTCGAATATGACCCACAGAACTCTCTTGTTCCTCACTTCTTTTCTTCCTCTCTTGGCTTTTTCATTTCTGGTTCTGTCTTTGCACTGGCATGAGATTTCCAGATCTGCATTAATTCACCACCTGGTTTTGGATAGTGATTATTCCTTATTATCTACTTGGTTAATAAGCTGAAGTGACCCACAGAAAGGTTCAAGCCCCAAGAACTGGTGAAATGTAGGTGATGGGAGGGAAAACCTTGGAGCATGACCTCTCCCAGCAGAGGTGAGATATTAGGTTGCCTGAAGCTCTTTTGGGTCATTTCATCCTATGGCTCCAGGGCTGGCAGAGCTGGGGCAGAGAAGGGAAATGTTTGGGCTGCTGAAGTTGAGACGTATTTGGATTTTAATGGGGGTGACATTTCACCCAAAAACATGCCAGATAAACTGGAAAGTACCCTGATTTCTTCTGAGTGCTTCAGCCCAAAAAAGCTGTGAAATTCAATGAGGGCAGTGCAATATAAATGTCATTTTTAAGCCAAATTTTAAAAACAGGACTCCTCACACCATTTAGAATACTGCTAGTCTAGTTTTCCCCTTAATTTTTCCTATTAAAAAAGACACAGAAAGTAAACCAGCCCCTCTGGAAATCGGGATACTGTTTCTGGTGCTCTTCAGATCCAAGCTTTAAATTCATGAGCTCATTTCACATGAGGAACAGTGATTCAGTGTCCAGAGGGTAAAAGTGCAGCCGTAGCTGAGGGGAAGAAGCTGAATTAGATTTCTCTGAAGGGCTTGTTACAAGTTCTAGCTAAAATTCTACATAGAGCTATATATATTCTGTATTACTGTATGGCTCCTTGACATGAAAGCAGGCAAACAATGAATAGCAATAAAAACAAGGCTCTTACTTTTGGATTCAAATCAAAGAAAGTGTAATATTTAAAGCGTAGAAGAAGTTGATCTTCCTCCATAACACCTTGTTCCATAAGTGATCGAGATGAATCCAGCCAGCTGTGGAAGAAAACAAGCCACAGATATTCATCTGCACAGGAAAAACTATCACACCTGCAGAACTCCAGTGCAATTGTGAAATAAAAGTGGGAACAAACAGCTCTAATTCCTCTAAATCTAGGGAAAATTTATGTAACTCAAGAAGGTGGAGCATTCTTATAGACTTCCAACTTCCATTTTCTGTGTATATGCAATAAGCAATGTTTACTTGTGCAGAACTCAGTCACCTATTTTTAATGCAAAATTACTGAACTTATTCACATGTCTCTTTTCCCTGTCTACTTAAAGCCTTTGGAGTTTGCCACCCAAACTGACCTTTAGCTGTGCTCACTGTGCTCAACTGAATTTGCCTTCATTTAACAACAGACGTTAGCCAGAGCCTGCACAATGACATCATTCCTCATTTTAAACCCAAAGGATCTCAGGAGAGGCACCTTACCCTGCATTGAGCTTGGCTTTGTCAGCCAAAGTCCGTGGCTGGTACATCTCCGCCAGCATCTCTGGAGAGCAGGTGGGATGGCTGAGGGCCAGGATGCTGCAGTTCTGCTCATTCGAGGAGCCATCACTGAACCAAGTAATTGTGGAAGAAGCTGGGGACCCACTGACAGGATCATAAATGGGTGTCATGGTTTTACTGTATAAACCTGAATTGGCTGCAAGTTAAGAGCACAACGTTATTCCCATGAAAAATGGTCCTGTCCACTACTTTCCATCATAAAAACCAAACATTTTTCTTTCAAGACAGTCTCTGCTGTTTCCAGCTGGCCTTGTCCTTTTAGAGGTGAGGTGACCTCAGGGACAGAAATGCTCTTTGTTGCTCTGTGAGATCTCACTTCTGTTGGACATGGGAAATGCATGCTTTCAAGCCTTTATTCCTCGTTTTCCTTGCAGGTTGCCAAATTTCATTAATATTTTAAGTGTTGCTCCCTTTTTCAAAGGGCAACAGCACGTCCTGTGTGCAGGGCCACAAACTGTTTTCCAGTGTGGCCTTTCTCATGTCAGTGGAAAGGAAAACATTTCTAGGGACAACAGGGAAATACTAATATATTGGAGATTTCTTGAAGCCACTAATTTCAGGCCCACTGTGTCCCCAAGACCATCCTACATGAAACTGGCTTCCTTTGTGTAAAAAAGAATTTCTTCCTCTTTTTGACTTCCAGTCAGAACAATAAAATCACATTGATTTTTTGTTACCTGGTAATCCAGAACTCACTGGAGAGTTGCACAGGTTTAAGATATCTTCTGTAGCTGGTTCTTTGCTGTTTTTGTCTTTTTTCTTTTTCTTTTTTAGTGTGCCTTCTGATTGCTTCAACAAAGAGAGTTCTTCTGACCGCCTGATATCTACAAAGGCAGTTTGGGAAGTGAAGCAAGAGGATTACATCCAACGGAGCACCCATGGTTGGTAACAGCATTTCAGGAAGCTTCGTGTTGCAATCTGGGCTTTATTTTTAGCAGGTTGAAAGTAGTAGCTGTGGAAAATCCACTAATTCTATAAAAAGGCCAAAGACTTTGGGCCGTGAGTTTTGACAGGATTTAAATCTACTTTTGTAGGAGGTGTAACTGCATTTTAGAATGCCAGGAAAAAGCTCTTTTCCCCGAACAGCTCTACAGTCCCCTATGAGCATAATAACCTCTGTGAAATATCTAAATCATGAATAGGCAAGCAGCACTGTAATTGAGGTTCATGCCTTTTATTATTCAATGTATTTCTGTCTTGATTCTCACTGTTCTCTAATGCACTGCTAATTCAGATAGGTATTGCCAGTCACAAAGCTGGCACTTCCTTTCTGAAAAACACTTTTACCCTGGGGTAAGCAAAGACGTTTTTGACAGTATTCACTCATTCAAAGTTACAGTGTTTCTGTACTGACTCAGTCTGGAGGGAAAATGTAGGAATATTTAATTTGGCCAAATGCCAGTTGGACAATTATAGCATCACTATCGGAGCTGTTAGGTATAATAAAGACATGACACCTTTCACAATCCACTGCTGGGAGATGAAACTGAAAGTGGATCAATATGAGGCAGTAAATTCCTTCTGAAGATTAGTGTGTTAATGGACTAATCTTTGACAATCTAAATTAAGATGAAGAATTTAGTCCCTATTTTACCCTAAGACAAAAGGATTCTGAAGACTGCTTGTAGACTCAACTGATTCTCATTGATCACAGGCACACATCTGGCATGCTCCAAAGCCTCTACTTGGAAATGCCCCATTATTGGAAAGAGTAGAGACTGGGCACTCAGTGCCACGAGACATTCATGGGCTGGGGTGGGGTTGTTAGATATGCCCTGACCTGAACAGATCTGGCCATACAGAAGTTTTGAACATTTAAAACGTGCTACACCTGAAGTGAACACATATAACAGGCAGAGTTGGATATCATTAATGTTAGTGAAAATAGGTGATAAATCAGTTGACACCAGTAAAATTGCATTTGGTGAAGGCTGGTGTAGAACATTGATAAGCTGTTAGTCAATGGCACAGAATAATCAGGATCAAGTCCTGCTCCAGGAGGACAAGGATTCCTAGAAAACTGCCAGCTTTGACTATCCAGTACTCCTGCAGCTCGTGGGACACATTCCTGACAGTGCTTGCATCAGTTATCACAGAGACTAAGAACTACTGACATGCACTGCATACTGAACCCCCCAAAAATCTATCTCAAATTTCTCTTTGAGCTAAACAGTTTTGTGAGGAAGGACTTCACATCAAAACAAAGTCACCCAATAAAATGCTCCAGCTTAGTTGCCAGAGGAGATTTATCTTTACTTACTGAGCATTTTGCAGATGTCACTGACAGCTCTGAACACCGTGGAAGAGAAGCTGACTTTCAGTCTCACAGTCTTCATGTTTGGCAAGCGAAGCCGCAGCATTTTGTGCTGAGTAGTAAAGATCAGCTTAGCATCTGCTTGCACCCCGCATTTATCCAGGGTCCAGTGGGTTTTCAGAAGCCAACATTTTTTTTGCTCCCACCAAAAAGCATAATCTGACCAATCTTGTGCTTTTTCTAGGAAAATACAAAATGGTTACTAACGAACTATGGAGCAAATACACAAAACACTTGGTGTGGAAACAGGTTTCTGCAAACACAAATATTTATTTAGATTAAAGCAGCAACTATAGGTTCCAACCTAGACTCTGTTTGCTGAATTCTCGTAGCAGTTGCTAGGAACCAACTTTGTTTCCCCTGAAGACCTAACCTACACACTGACTGTGCCACTGCCTTAGTCTTGTGGACATCCACAGGGAAAGAACATCTGGATCTGGTGCTACATATGGTGCTATGCTGTTGGGATTGTGCTGGGATAAGGACTGACAACAAAGAGTTCCAGTTCAGAACTTGTCAGTGCAAGCTGAAAATCCTCCTACAAAATCTCCTGTGCAGACAGATGGGCACAAGCTTTCCACAGCCTCCTGGCAGCAGCACGGAGCAGCTCATCTCGAGAGTGTTGAGAACCAGCTTCGAGTCTGTCAAAGTCTGGGTTACACAGTGCTAAGTAGCAGCATATGGAGAAGGAAATTCTTGTGACTCAGTGGAAACTCGGCAACCATCAGTTTGTGGCTAAACTGTGTGTTTAAGTGTGCATAGAGGGTGACAGAAGTAACAGGTTCTCTTCCTGTGCTCCCTTGCCGTGCCTGTACACAGGGGATTTTACTTTTCATCTCCTAACTTTGACTGGGCCAGTCTTGGCTTTCCCCAGCTCTTTCCTACTGTATTTATGCAGTGCATAACACAGCTCAGACTTAGCCTAGAATGCCACAATAGCACGGGAAACGAACTTCTGAAGGGCCTTTTAACATCCTCCCTGACAGCCACGGGTGGATAAACAGGGCATCACTTGCCTCTCCTGCCCCCCAAACCACACACCTGTAACATCCTTCTGGAAAGGGAGTTGAATCGTTAGCCTGGTTTAATTATTTTCGTCTAACTGAAAGGCAAACCCAAAGTTTTGTTGGCACTATGGTAACACGGGGCTTTAGCCACAGAGGGTGAAACACAGGGAGGGGTTCTGACCCCAAAACCCCCTGGGTGTGAGAACCTCCACGCTCCGTGCCATGACACAGAAGTAAGGCAGTATCATTTCAAAACACACAGAAGCCTTTCTTCATAGAGGGAAAGCTGCACATATTACTTAGTAACACTGTGTAAGTGAAACAGGTCTTTACTCACCGATTTTTTCTACTAATTTCAGCATCAGTCCTCCAACATGAAGGTCCCCTGTGACAGTCACTTTGAATTCCTTGCCTACATCTTCATATTGATGATCAACTGACAGCACGAGATCCCAGGTATGCGACCCATATTCAGTTGAGGAAACCATCTTGGGACAGGTCTGTGTAAGCTCTGCAAAAGCAAACCAGCCAAACAAACAGGATGTTTTTCCTCCATTCTCTGAAACAAATGCATTTCTCCATAGTCTCAACATCATTCCATGCCGCCAGGCCTTCACAGTGGCCTTGGATGGAACTTCAGAGATGTTATCTTGTTACTTCTGAACTAGACTCTGCTCTTGCAAGATAGGAATGTGGCATTTTTTGGTTTTATTCTGATTTTGCCACACCTCCAACCCAGATGCCTCCATTTAGGCAGAGATAGCTCAGTTTTAGCTGGGTTTTCCCACCATCCAGTGCTAATCTGCCAGCCTGGACACTGTAAAATTTGCAGTTGTGGGTGGGATCTGCTTTGGCAATCCCTCGAGTGAACAAAGGCATTTTGTTGACTTGTACACTTAGGGCTGTAACTTTCACTGCAAATCAAAGCTTACACTTGCAGTTCTGCCAGCTTGCTCCCATGGGACCAAATCCAGAGAGTAGTTTTACCTATTTGGGTACATATAAGGGGAGACAACCTTAGTGACTCTCTGCCAGCATTATCCAGGCACAGACCTGCAGTTCCTGCTGACTTGCACAGGGATGTAGGCACGTGTCCTTCTCAGCAAGGTGAATTGTCTGACATCCCACCAGGCTGCTGCCAGGACAGGTGAACATTAATCATGCCAAGACAAACTAGAGATGATGCTCCAAGCAGAAACTTTGGTTATCATCAGCTGGGTTCTGCTGAAGAAAGAACTTGTAGGTATAAGTAAACTGATGCTGCAGGCAGGATTTGTGATATTTAACCAGTGAGAGAAGATCCCACATCAGCTCTCTGTCCTGAAACAAGCCTTTGCAGTTGAGGCATAGGCACTAAAATGGATGAATTCAATTTATTGGAACTTTCAGCCACACACGAGAACCCAGGTCACAGACTTTGGCTGAAGGGGCCCATCACAGACTGCTTTTAACACAGAAAATAACTAAGCCAGCAGGGATGTAACAACATTACAAGCTGTTGTAGGTCTTCTTAAAAACAAGTATTTAGTAATTTAAAAGCTGATGTCAATGCCACTGATATAAAATTTATCATCAAATAACAATCAAATATTATAATAGAGATGAGGTGGTAATGACAAAGTCCGCTAATAAGGAAAGTGATCCAAACATAAAGGCAATGAAAGTGTATATGTTAAAGATTAGATGGATTTCCCCTTAAACAAATGACATTATAAATGAATAATCTGACCTGCACAAAGCCATCCTTTTAGAGGGAAATCACCTTACCAGCAAGTTTCACAGGGATGGTTCTGGGAGTCTGCCCTGAAGTTCCAAAATTACAGACACACATAGAGAGCCCTAAATCAGAAAATTGCAGCTTCATAACTCCAAGAGGCCTGTGACTCCAAGAGGCCAATTCACACTATGGAACAAGCACTGTTATTAACTGGGTTCTTACATGTGCCAGCCTACACCTTTACACCAAACAGTTACTAAACCAACAAGGGTTGATACTTATCCAAGAAGTTTGTTTGGCTTGCCTTGGTAAATAAAGGCATTGTATTGGACTCTGGGAACACTGGCTTTCCTGCCTCTGGGATAAAGGATTTTGAATTTGTGCTGCTGTGTGCCACATGGATTTATGAGCTTAGGTATGCATTAGGCTAGGGGTACCTGTGGAGGGGAAGGGCTGTGGCTCTCCTAAAGCATCCAAGACTCAGCTCCTGAGATGGTCTCCCAGGCAGCTGAGGCTCTCAACACAAGTGCAGTACAGGGTACACAGGTGCCGTTGCAATACATTCATAGCAAAACAAAAATCCTGACTTTAGGAAAGTCAAAATGCCCCTAGTGATGCTCCTAAGCATCAATAAACAACTTCAAAAGTAATCCATGGCCGAAGGATGAGAACCATGGGGTTTAATTCCAGGAGCACAGGGGTGCAGTCCAGCAGATGAACTCTACCTTTGCCCACCTTGTTCCACTATAAACCATTATTGTTACAGAAAAGCAGCAGTCTCATCTGCCCTCTTGGGCCAGTGAAAACATTTAGGAACTGATTTGGATTTTTTTGGGTGTCTCTTAAAATTTGGTTTCGCTTCCCAATCTAATTCTGCACAAATGCCTGTGCTGACATGGGTGAAAATGAGCAGCCCAAGGGGTGGGTGAAACCCTTTCTTTCACCGGCTTGGAAAACCACGGCCTCAATGCATTAATCCTGGCACTCCATCATTCCCTAAAACCTCGAACTTCCCCATTTCCTCTTCAAAGGAGGTTTCAGTTTGGAGATAAGGCAACACAAACACTTGTAAATCTGCTGGAGTACAGAGCACAAACAAAGCCTGGTCTAGAAAACGGGGCAAGTGAAGCAACGAGGACAACGAACCCCTCAGTGTTAAACCCTGACCGGACCGGAACTGTCAGGGCTCCCCATCTTACAACCTTCAGGTCAAGCCTGGATCTGCTCAGAACGTGCCCCAGCTCCTGGGCTCCACGTGGGAACTGCAAGGCCTGGCACGGGTGGATCAAACAGGCCAGAAACGTGTCCTCAGGCTACTGCTGACTCCACTCAGGATTTCTGCAGCGCATTCTGGCCAGCGCGGGTATCGAAAAGCAGCAATGGCTCTACACATCGAGCTCTCCGCAGATTTTAGCCCTTACAGCCCCAAATTTCAAACGCTGAGCGGGAATGGAGAAAGACGTGAATCGTGCTGGAGCAACCTGCTAACGACGAGGGGGTTAAGGCCAAAAGGGCTGAAGCGATGTTTCCCGAAGTATCTCTGGGGCTGGCGGTGCCTGGCGGTGCCTGGCGCAGCTCGGAGGGTGCCCGGGGGGCCCGGCCTGCAGCGCCCACGGCAACGCTGCTTCCACTCTTTGAGGAAGTGCCGCGGGAGCCGCAGCGCGCCCAAGCGCAGCGAAAAGGGCGGTAAAAGAACCGAGCCCGGGCTGTCGGGCATTCCCTCACCCCCGCCGGTGCCGCGGGGCAGCGCAG
Organism: Cyanoderma ruficeps; assembly: GCA_008694505.1. Classification (NCBI taxonomy): domain Eukaryota; kingdom Metazoa; phylum Chordata; class Aves; order Passeriformes; family Timaliidae; genus Cyanoderma; species Cyanoderma ruficeps. The sequence goes on from VZDJ01000052.1 coordinate 2,052,383, forward strand.
AGCCGCCCGCAGGTGCCCCGTGCCGGGATCGCTCCGTCATCGCCCCGCGCTCCCGACGGGCGCCCCGCGCTCCTCACCTGCCGTCCCCGCCGGCAGCGCTCCCCGCTCCTCCCGCGCCCTTCGCCGCCACTTGGCCTCTGAGAGAGGCGAGAGGAGGAGTGGCACCCACGGGGGAGGCGGCCCTTCCCTCCGCCCGCCCGCGGTGGGAGAAGGCGGCGAGGAGCGCTGTCCGCCCCGGCGGGTGCTCAGGGGCACCCGCTCTCATGCTGCCCAGAGACATTACGTCAGCGGTGACCCCAGGCCATCGAGCAGCTTCAAGTGTTACTTTTAGAGGTTTGAGGCTACCCGGAGATAATCAGTTCCGAGGGTGCAATGGCAAAGAGCAGAGAGGTGTGTTTGTGAGGTGGGGATGTGTTAGAAGAGGCACAACATGGAAGTGGATTGAATGACAGGAAAGGGGCAAAAACTTTTCCGTGAGCCAAATTTCCGCAGAAAGTCTTTCTGGCTTTAAACTTTTGACTTACATGGTGGAACAGTGACGTCATAAAGCATAGTGGAAAAAAACCAAACCAATGACAGAAAAGAGAAACAGAGAGAATAAAGGAAAAAATTCTTTCAGATTAAACTCATATGCTGGAAAAAGACTGCAGAGATATAAAGGATGAATCTTTGACACACCATGGGCAACAAATAGTTACTCTCATGAGAACAAGGCAGCTGTGAAGTTGTCAAACCGCAGATAACAACACAGGATATTTGTTCCCCTAGGCTGGCTCCCTGGGCTGCTCTGTTCATGCTCATATCTTTAGATTGTCTATGCACGCACTTGTGATATCAGATATCCTTGGAGACAAGAACTTGAGATCTCATGAAGACTTTCTGGGCTTTATGTCACCTGAGGGTACACAGGCCTTTAATCACTCTGACCAGACCCAGCTGGGACCAATTTCAGCCATTCTCGTTAAGCTCAGGCTGAGTGGGTATTTTGTCCTTGTCTGAGGCTGTGTAGAGTAACTGACTTCTGCTGCTCCTTGGCATTGTCTTGGTGCCTTTTCAGATCCTTGTAGGACACTTTGGTAAGCTACTCACCTATTACTGTTTGAATAATGGTACCTGTGCAGATGAGCAAATAACTTTGTATGGACCATGGGGTAATATAAAATTCAGGTGTGAAACTTTAAATAGTTGAGAAAGCAGTTGTAAAAATTTAAAAAGTTCTTAGGTGGGAATATTTGAGTGTGTGCTTCACGGTTACGCGAGCTTTTGCTCTTACTGGCTATTTTTGCATCCTTACTTATGGGGCTAGGATGTCAAACTAAGAAGGTTTTCCTGGTGTTCCATAAAGCCCAAGCAGAGATATAATGCAGAGGTCCAGGGAAAATTGTAAACAGCCAAGCCTGCTGCTGCTGCTCAGCTCAGAAACATATCCTTGGGTTTTGTTCTCTGAACAAATAAAGCAAAATCACAAGCTCTTAATCAATTTGGGAAAAAATGGTACTTGGGAGATAATCAATAAAAGCAAAGATGGTTGCCAGGCCAGTCAATAAACAGGCTCTTATCTCCAGTCTGATCTAAATCCTGACATCTTCTAAGTGTAAGCACTATTCCCCTCCCATTGCCTGTGAATAACTAACTTGAGAGAAGAGACTGTAGAGTTGGATATCAGCCCAGTCCTGCTGTGCCAGGAGGGCAGGGGGTCATGTTCCACCTGGGACTGCTGGAAAACTTTGTCACCCATGTGCCAGATCTCTTGGAGAGAGAGGGATGAAGAAAAAAAGATCTGGAAAAAAGCCAGAAGACAAAGAGGTTGGGGTAAGTTCTCTGTGAATCTAGCATAAAGCATTAGAAGCAAATAATTGGGGTTTCAGTCAACACTGATTGTACCCCCAGCATCTGAGGCAGGGATGGTTTACATCTGAGGACTTGCAAATTAGGGAATGTTTTGGAGGCAGCATGTTGATTTTCAGTCACCTCTCAAGAGGCTGAGGAAACCAGATTGGGAGACCTGTAATTCTCTCATCCTTTGAGAGTTGAGTGGGGAAAACTATAATGAAGTAACAACTTTTCTCTTCCAGAGCTCCCACGGAAAAGGACAGGAAAGGAAACCTCTATTTGCAGCTTAAGAGTTTATATGCTAAAAGCCTCCTTTAGTCAGGAATGAAGCTTACTGAATACAGGTAATGTTAATTTATTCTTGGGGTTGCTCAGCTAAGGATGAATGTGATCTGTTTAGAGTTTGATTCCTTTTCCAAAGGGTCTACTACACACCTATAGCTGACAGTCTCTTAGTATTGAAATGTATGTTTTTGGGAGCATGAGGAAGTAACATGACTCAGAATAATAAATACAGAAGTTTTGGTAAAATGTGTATTTCTCCTTCCTATGTACTTTTAAAAGCTTCTCTATACTTTTCTTTGGCCAGTGTTATGAATTATCACCAAGTGATAATTTAATCATGTAAGACTGGCTCTGTTGTGTCAATGCTCTTGTTAATAAACACAAGGTCTGGAGAAATGTCTTCTCTTCTTTCATAGGCCTCTGTATTTCTGTTATGATTTTTTTCTTAACTATAGGAAAAAAAATGCTCAGTATTTAATTTTGGGTACTGTTGGGCTCACCCCAGTTTGTGGATGCATCTCCTTTCCAAATTCCCATTCTTCTCCAACTTGCCTTACTTAGATACTCTGCATTCTCCATGCAATAGCTGTAATACCTCCTCCTTCTCCCAAAGCAGCATTTCCCACTCCGGGTTTGCCAGGCTGTGTCAAAAGCAGATCTAGAGCAGAACCACGGGGGGATGGGGAACAGCAGCAACTTGTTGCAAGTGCTGCATTTCCCCCAAGTCTCTTTAGACACTCATTAACTTCAGCTTTTCCAAGGAATTGCTTGTGGGACTGCCAAGAGTTTAGAGGGCAGTTGGTGAGTTCTCAGTGTAGGAAAATTACATTAAAAAGCTTGTAAAATATTTAAATGCCCCTGCAAGTACCTGACCCTTGTAAATTTACTCAAACTTTGAAGAAGCTACTGTTGTTGCACTGAGTGTCTGGGCTTAGATTGCAGGTGAAGACTAAAGCCAAGGAGAGAATGTCAGTGTCGTGCTCTCATGACCTAAAGCTGGTCAGTGGGGATATTTCTTCATGTAATGGCACCAAAACCAAAGAGGGGAGATGTAAAAGAGTGGTGACCTCTCTCCCCATGGAGAATTTGTTATTTTGTGATGTGATTTCTGAAATCTGTGCTTGGCAGGCAGATGATTTTTGTTGTGCTAAATAAAAGTTTTTTCCACTTGCTGTAGGCAAAGAAGTGAAGTGTGTATCTATGTGCACCCCCATTACTGACAAAGAAATTAATCAATGCAAACCCTTGCATGAGCACCAGGCACTGCTAACAAAGCTGTTGAGAAAAGCTGAGGGTCTTCATGTTGAAAATCTGCTCTCTGATAAATGTCCACAGGTGAGAGGTGGCAATATTTTATCTTTTGGAATCCCTTGGCTGTACTGCTGGTTGGTGACACCAGCAGTCATGGTCTAAATATGTGAAGCTTTAGAAAAATTCAGTTCCTGTAAGGGCAAAATCTCAGTCCTGTAGGTGGTACTTGGATTAAGAGGAACAATAAAAATCTCTCAATCTCTTGGTTTAGGAGAGTTGAAGCTGCTGTTGCAGATCTGAACTGGGGTCTGAGGCTGATGCATTGGAGTGTCCCTTGGTACTGAACAGACAGCACCGACACATAATGAGTCAAGCTTGCAAAGGGTGTCTCTGTTCCCACCCTCTGGGTGTTGGGACTTCTGGGGGTTTTTAAAGTCTGTTTTCTGTCTCTGGCTGGTTCATGCTTGAAAAGCACCTCATGGTGAAACACTTCCCTGCCTGGTGCAGAGGGTGAGTCAATTCACATTGCTACCAAACCCCCCTTCCCTAGGAGGAACTGAGAAGGGTGAGAGGAAGGGATCAGAGCACACTCAGAAGGGAACTGCCCGAAAAGGACTGTTACAGTGACCATGTTCCCCAGACAGCTTACTGGTGACACAGACCTCTCTCATGCTGCTTTCAGCTGAAGCAATGAAGCTTTGCAAAGCTATAGTTGCAAGCAAAACTGTTTTTTCATGACCAAGGATGAACTCATCCTACTATTCAGCCTTTTTACCTTCCTTCAGTCTGGCCCTTGCAAAACAGAGCAGAAAAAAAGGTGGTTTAGACTGTCTTTTAGGCTTTTAAAAAAGTGAAGCTTGGTTGTCAAGTCTGTTACCTGGTCTAATACTTTCAGAAATTCCTGGTATTACTTTTTCTGTGCTCCTGTGAGTCAGGGCTACAGGGAGATGATACCAAGCTAATATTGAAAATTTTCCTCTTAAATATGTCTCTGCATGGTTAATTAAATACATTTTCCTTCTCCACCCCTGCAGCCCAAGCACCTGCTGTGAGGTTGTAAAAGTTATGAGTTAAAAGCTGTTGTGCCTGTGTACATAAAAGTTAAAGGCTACGAGGGACAGCATTACATTAAATGGTGGCCAGTGGGTTGAGTCCACATTCCAATTGTGAGGTGTTTCTTGTGGATTCTGTGTCATGTCTGATGGGAATGTCTTGCAGTTGTAATCTCACCTGTCAGACCAAGTGAAGAAAGAGTCCCAAAGGCAAACATAGAATTTGGTACTATCTTTTTCCAAAACAGGAATGAGAAAGTCTGGGTTCAAAATAATTGTTTGATTACATGCTGTTATTATAACTATTTTCTTTAGGTTGCTGTTTCTCCGTTGAAGTGACACTCTGAGATTTTATCTGATGTTGGATTGAGGCTATTTGGATGTGAGCTTTTAAGATAAATAGACTCACCTTTGTTTGACCTCTTCAGTTTAAAATTGCTCATATTAATAGTACCCCAAGTCATTCTTCATCCTTTTCAGATGCTTTAAATATAACAGCTGCACTTACATGATCTAAACGAAACTGAAAGTTCTGTGTCGATAAACCAAAGAGTTTTGGCTGAAACTGAAATGGGGGCAGGGTGGAATGTAAAAGTGGCCTCGCTCCATTCCCAGAAAAAGCAGAATGTCTGGAGGTTGCAACGTGGCTCCATTGTAAATCAGCTGTTTCTGAGCCACAGGTGACAGAGACAGAGTTGTACAAGTGTCCCCTACTCCAGCCCTCAGCCCTGGATCAGGCTGGTGGGAGCCAAGTGCTGCTCCCTCAAGGCAGAGTTTGGGAATACAGCCCTGAGTACCACCAGGAATCTGGTGCGGGTGGGATCTGTGCGGGCTTCCAAGGAGCTCTGTGAGCTGCTCCTGCCATCTCCTGACCTTCGGGCCACAGCAGAGCTGTTGCTGCCACAATCCTCCCTCTGGTGGGCCACACAAGTGTGCTCTGGGGGCTGGATTAGACACCTGGGGCTGGATTAGGTTTTGAGGGAAGACCTCTTCTCTGCTCCCTGCAACTAACTCACTGTGGAGGAGAAGGCAGCACAGTCTAAGTTATGCAATGTATTAACAAATTTGGGATGCTGCTGTGAAAGGGGGTTTTGCAACTTTCCTGAATGAATAATGCCTGATGAAAGCAATGCAAGTGTTATGTTGCTAAATTTGGGTTCCCATCCAAATGTGCAAATATACTTTTAATTTTTTTATTTTTTTTAAATGCTAGGCCCAGCCTTTTAAATATAGAAGCTTTAAATAAGACTTCCCTGTGTCTATTCTTGCACCTAAGTCAGCATTTTTCAGAGGCTGAGCAGCACCTGGAGTTCCCCTAAGGCATATGACTTGTGAATGCTCTAGTGTAATTAACACTCTGAAAAATAATGTTGCAGATTCATGTGCCTAAGGGCACGGGGTTTTTTCTTCTTCTCTCCCCCACCCCTTCCAGTCTCTGGCTGGATTACCAACTCTTACAGTTTTATTGTTACCCTCGTGTTAGTTCGTGTTTCTTAGAGCTTTCTCTCTAAAAGCCAGGCTGGACTTTGAGAACAGTGAGGAAAATCTGACAATATGGATTCAAGTGTGTTCCAAACCCATTAGCAAATATTTTATTGATTATTTAAAAACTAATTGAAGGAAGAAATGAGTCTTGTCAGGGTGCAGATCCTTAAAACCTGGTGATATTTTTAATCCTTGAAGTACTGCCTTAAATATTTCTTTAAAAAGGAGCAGTCTCTGAAGATGCCTAAACCAGCAGTTATTGTAATAGTGGTGTTATTTAATCTCTTATTTTCTGGCCCTGACCCAATGTTGGGTTTCTTGCCTATGCTTGCTGGAGGACCAGTCATTATTTTATTTGCTGTGAGAGAAGAAAACTGATTTCCTTGTAAGACCAAGGAAGAGTTGGATACTTGAATACGATCCTTTAACTGCTTTTCTTCAAAGTTGGGCCGTGTTTATTGTTGCTTTGCAGTTAGAGCTGAGCACTGATAAAAGAGAAACTCCCTAAAGGCAAACTTCTCCCTTGTCCTGACACACTGCACACAAATCTCACCGAGTCCGGGTTTTTCCTCTCTACCTGTGCCTGAATCACATCCTGTCGCTCACTCATGCAAAATCTGTCTGAGGACTGAAGTAATCAAACATTGCAAGATGTGGTCATCTGAAATACCGAGGGAGGTCCGAATGTCCCAGGTCAGGGGCTGGAAATAATTGACCTTCCCAGAAGCCCAGCTATGCCAGGCATCCAAAGGCACAGACTCGTGCTGCTGGTAGGATACAGACTGGTCACAGGTTGGCTGGAGCGATACTTTCACGTTCTGAGGTTTTACATCTCCCCGGGTGACAGGCAGCTGGGACTTCTGTTGCTGTAACATCTCCAAAGCAACGCAACAGCAACAATAATAAATTGCAACAAGAGGGAACAGCAGCGGAGAGAAAACAGTTTCGCAAGAAGCGTGAGAAGTCCTGTGTCAGGTGGGACGCTCGAAGCCGGTAACAATCCAGCCCGTGTGTGACCAGCAGATGCCACTGCAGCCCCGGGAACGGCGACTGCAGCGGTGGAATTGCGGCGCAGGGGACACCTTGTGGCCTTGTCGGTCCTCACAGCTGATGAGAGCCTGTGCTATGCCTCCTGATACGGGGAGTGCAAAAGGCACACTTGGGGTAAAACCCCCTTCCAGACACATCTGCATGATTAACTCTTAGGGCAGGGGACACTCTTCTTATGTAGGACTCTGAAATGGTTGTTCTTCCTGCTTGGAAGGTCTGAGTTTCCTGCTTGCCCTTGCCTTATGATAAAGTGAGATCCATCATGGTGTTTCTGCCCCTGCGTGAAGGAGTGCAATTAATATTTCCTCCCAGGTTACTGTTTTGGGCTCAGCAAGCACGGGAGGTTTCTGTCACTACCAGTGTTCTTGGCATTGTATTCAGGATTTCACAGACCCTGGCTATTGCATGTGCACAGAATAGTTTGAGCAATCTTCTTTCTTTAGTATAAAGATGATATCTAGGAGGAAAGATCTTCCATTGAAATAATACTTAATTAAAAATCGAGGTCGTGATGTATTTTTTATATACATATGGAGGTGTTTTTTGTTTATTAGGGTTTTTTTTTTCCAAGAAGAGCAAATAGTAGCAGTCATGCAGTTTTTTTGTAGTTCTAAATTTTAGGTAGTTAAAAAAAAAATTTAACCCTCCTGACTGAAGTCTGTCTGGAGCATTATCTATTTAAAAGGTATTTCTTGTTACTCCTGTAAAGCCTATCCTCATCAGAGGCCTTAAATTGCTGGGAGAACATTCTGGGATTAGAACTGTGCAGCTGTCCTGTACAGATGTCAGGAGAGTTTGAGGATGTGGTGATGTCAGGTCCATGTCATTTGAGCTTTTGTGTGGAATTTGTTAATGGCAAAAGAAATTGGCTGTGGCATCAATCTCTCTCTGGGCTTTTAGAAACCTACTGGTGCTATTTCTGTCGGTTCCTGCACATGGAAGATGCCTCCTTCCTGTCACATCTCCCCCTCTCCATCAGGCAGGTGTGTGCAGGGTTTCAGTGGGAGGAGCCCTGCCCTGAGCACCTGTAACCGTTCAGGTCGTCCTCAAGGGGCACCCCACTAGTGGGTTCTCCATTCCTAGCCTGAATTCCTCTTAACATGAGCCCTTGCTCCTAAGGGTAAAAATGTGTGTTCTGGATCGCTTTGGAAAAGCTCTTCTGGACATGAATGGTCCTGTTTAAGGTGTTCCTTTGTGCTTGGCCTGGTGTGACTTGTGCTGGACCTTCATAGATCAAACATGAGTGGCTTTTACCTTGGCTGACACTGGAAAGATGGGTTGTTGTTTTGGCGAAACAATACTGTAGTTCAAGCAGGGCAGATTCCTTATAATTTGAAACAGATACCCTCTCATCCTGACAAATATACTCCCTTTTGAAACAGTCAGTCCCCATTAACAAGGGTTGAAGATCTCAGGTCATGAGCTGTACCTCTCTAAAAATGATATTTCATCCCAATATTTTAGCAAACTTCTCCTGTCTAGTTTCATTATTTTACTTGCCACTTCGGGTTTTTATTTGAAATTTAAGCCATTTGATGCAATCAAGTTACATTGTCAGTCTTTACTGAAATGCTGAAAGGAAGAGAGATACACCTTGATGAAGTGGGTGGTAACATCAATGAGTGATTATGTGAATAGAAGAATGAAATAAAATATAAAATATCTGGAGAATGGGATCGAGAATTATGGTAGTCTTTCAAGGATTTGATTAAACTGGATGGGAATAAGGATCTTTCTCCTCCAGAAGAAAGCACATGAGTCTGTTTAACAAGGGAAGAGTAACACAGTTTAAATGAAGCTTTTTTTGTTTTTAATAGATGGATCTTGAAAAATCTTTTGTCTCTTCATGTGGATTCTTCTAAACTGATTACACTAATAGAGTTGTTTCTGTAATTTAATTATCTCTGCACTCAATGAGAACAAGTTAATTAAAAGTATCTTCTTTTGTTGGCTGAAATGTATTAGTTTTTCCTATGTGGAATTTCATGGCTTTTGTTTGCTCCTTGTGTCACAGGCTGGTTTTGTTCAGTGCAGCTGTGCTCTCTACTGCATAACAACTCAATATAGCTGGCTTTGTAGCCCCTCCTTTTTGTGGGCTGGACAAAATTACCTCCAGGGATTTGCAAATGTAGGTCAGTAGTGTGAAAACACAAGTCTCAGTCCTATATTAAAGTTTGCTCCCAAGTGGGAAATCAGGTTAACTTCAGCAGGTTGGACTGCAGGCACTTTGATGTTGGAAGGCTGAACGCGTGTGCAGCGAAATTCCGGGCTTCCAAGTGTGGTCCTGGTAGCCTGGGTTTGGAAATTGTGTTTTGTTTATAACCAGAAAGGTTTTTATTTTAGAAAGTGCTTGGGAGATGAGCTTAACCCTGGGCTACAGTAATGTCAGGACTGAACAGGGCTGGGCATAGTCTGTATTTGGGTTGGCGGCAGCCGGTGCTGCGGAGCTGCGTGACTCAGTAGCTGACACACTTCCTCCGGGGTATGAATGCCACAGCACGTTGGTAGGAGGTGCTGCATGCTCCATGAGTCATTAAACCCAAAGCACTGAATTTTTCCTGGTCATTAAACATCACTTGGCTCCCTTGGTCAGAGCACGGCTTTTGCCTTCTGACTAACCCGACTCCAGCTCCCTCCCTCCCCGGCAGTCGGGGTTCGTCATGTGCTCTTCCCTTTCCTGCTAAAGTGCTGCAGATCCATGATGTTGGTACAGAGTACCTGGTCCTCCTTGGTGCTGGGGAGATCCATGCACTTAACACCTCTGAAACCAGAAGGGCAAATGAAGCCTCACCTAGTGTGAGGTGTCCGTGCTCATGCAGGGAACTGGAAATAGATCATCTTCAGAGTCCCTTCCCACCCAAACCATCCTGTGCTTCTATGAGCTAATCAGGCAATATAAACTGGATAATTTCTTTTGACTGGCAGTGCACACAGGGCCAGGGATCTTTTGCCATCTGTTAATTTCTTTATCTCCTTCCTAAAATAAGTCCTTGGAGTGAAATCCACCAACCTGAAACCCAAATATTTCATGTCCATTTTAGGAGTTGGGAGGAGTTTCCCTTACTTGCAGCAGGATCCAGAGGATCTTTGAGCTCTGCAGGTTCCCAAGGACCTGCTGTACTGTGATAGCCGCAGATGTGCCACCTTGTTCATCCATTACCTGGAGCAAGCTCCTCCTCATGGCCCTGCCATGGCAGGAGCGAAACATTTGCATTGTACCTGGCATATGAGCCACATGTGAAGGCCAATATGACTTAAGGATATTGCAGCAGCTCTGTGCTAGAATATTCTTTATGGGCAATGGCTCTAAACTTGACTGGAGGTGTTGATGGTCAGGTCATGCCCTGGAGCAGGGACCTCTCCTTTCTGACCCCTACAGACCTGCAGGACTTCTGTAATTTTAGGAATTTCAGGTTCTGAACTGATGAGCACGAAAGAGGGAAAATGCAGAAAGGAAAAATGGGCAGTTGTTCTCCCTGAGCCCTAGATATCTTTTGAGATCTGCATCTGCTGTAATTTACCATCTGTGTGGATTCTTGGTGGCTTTTGGAGATGTCTTTTCTAGCAAGTTTCATATGTTAATCATGAAGATTTGTAAACAAAAATTTCTTTTATGTTGTGTATTATACCCTGTCAGCTCTGACTTATGTTTGAGCTGCAATTTTTTTGGAAATACCCAAGTATGAAGAAAATACATGTGCTTCAGATATGAGTAGAGGAGACACTCCATTTCTAGGTGAATATCCCATAATTCTTACAAATACTTCATTTGTAAAGATTTCATTTTGATAATATGTTTTTAAAGTTTCTCTCCCAAGAGCTGCAGTTCTGTGTTTATTGGGATTTTGGCTTATTTAGTGGAGGGCCTATTTTTTCTGGTGTGTTACATAGGGGTCTCAGTCAGGCTTCCAGCACAGAGATAAATGGGAACTTTTAAATATATTTTTCCAAATTTAATTTCTGAAGTGAAAACTTAGGTGCAAAGTAAGTGCCTACATAGAAAATGTAAATCATAGATCATCTCCTGGAATTTCTCTGGAAATTAGGGTAACTGTCATTCCAGTGTTTGGAATCTTCTGGTGTATGGTCATTCGTAGCCTGTTTTGAGATGTTATTCAGTGGCCATCCAGTACATACCTGCTTTATCAGAGCTTTTAAAGGCTCTGTTATATTTCTTGGAGGAGAGGTGAGTAGTTAAAAAGTCTTTGACAGAAACAAGAGTCTTGTCTTAACCCACTCACTAACTCAGTATGTGGAAAACTCCGCAAAGTCTTGGATTCAGGACTGCTTTTAAGTGGATACCTGCAATAATATTTGCAGCTCACACGCTGATTCCATGCTGCGCTTGTTCTGCCCTCCCTTCAAGGACCCGATCCAAAACCAATTTTGAAATGAGCAGAAAGTCTTCTATTGATGTTGTGCTTGAGAGCAGATCCTGAAGAAACTGCAGAGGAAGCGATAACATAGTGGTGGGTCATGTGTCTTGTGTCTGCAGTACTGGGGAGCTGATGTCATGTTTATTAGAAGCCAAGATCAGAGTTCACAGGCTCAGGAAATGTCTGCAGAGTTTAGGAATGGTTTGTAACTTCTATCCCAATGACAGGTTTATTTGGCACTTTTTGATAAGTGGCCTGTTTGAAATTTCCTCTCCAAGTAAGCAATTTGTAATTCCCACTTGAAAGGGCTACTGTGGGGGATGGTGATGGGGCCATATTTGAAAACCATTTATGGTTACTAACATCCTGGCATCTGTCATCCAGGAGTCCTGTGCCTTTATTGTTTTGATCTGTCCAAAATGACTTCTTTATATAGAAACTGGAAAGCTGTCTTGGTGTCCTGAGTGCTGATGAAAATATTTATGGTCCCTTAAAATATATAAATAGAATTGGTGACTAAGCTAAGGGATCATTAGAAATAGTTCCACTGTTTTCCCATCATGAAATTTGCTCACTTATTTGGGTCACCTTATCCCATTCAACCTTACAGTGCATTTTTCTCCATCCCTTGTCAAAATACCATCATCATGACACTCAAATTCTGCCAGTTCTGAGCCATTGCACCGATTCCCAATCCTCATTTCCTGAGCCCAGCTCCTGCTTCTATAAGCAACAATGCAGTTGTTTTGCAGGTGTTGGATGTTTCTTCCACTGACGGCTTCTACTGACTCCCAAAGAAAGCTGGAAGAACTCTTGTTGTACTGGTGATGTAGATGCAGTTTTTAAAGGATGTCAACTACTGGAAGCAATTAAATAACTGGGATTGTTCAGCCTGGAGAAGAGAAGCTTCAGGCCTTCCAATACCTGAAAGGAGTCAACAAGAAACATGGAGAGAGACTATTTGCAAGGACATTTAGTGAGAGGACAAGGGGGAATGGCTTCAAACTGAGAGTAGGTTTAGGTTGGATATTTTAACAAGGTTTTCTGTGAGAGTGGTAAGACACTGGATTCCCTGGAATCCCTGCAAGTGTTCAAGGCCAGGCAGCAAACTTAAACTTGGTTTTCAACTACTGATTTTTCTTCAAGAATTAGAGCAAATACTCACAGGGAAGTGTCACTGTAACATAAGCTCTTCAGAATCAGTGCTGAGGGACATGGAGGAACCCAGCTCCACTGTGTTTAAAGAGGATTAGCAGGAATGATGCTGTTACCAGAGTTCCTGAGACACCCAAGTCTCCTGGAACAGGAATACTCTGAAAATCTACTCTTCAGTATGTGTGCAACACTTGGAAATAAATCCCAGACTACCGTGTCATTTGTGTGCTCTTGAAATCATCTCAGCTCCTTCTTTAGGGTAAAGTCTAGTTGGGAAAATGATGCCTTCCCTGTTCTAATGCTTTCAAAATCCAAAGAGATGGAAGAGACCTGATTTGCATGGAGACAGCCTGAGGAGAAGCAGTAAGGTTGGGAGGACAATCTGGATCCCTTTTCCAAGTTGCTGCACTGTTCACTTGGGTTTGGAGTCACATAGGCCCGTCTTGAATCATATTCAAATTTATTTCTTGTTGTCAGAGATTTTTGCATCAAATATTCCCTGACCTCTGTCCTTATTGGAGGTAAACCAGAGAAGACCATCCAACAGCCATCTTGCCTCATCTTGATTTTGGTCTGTTCTTGGATTGCTGTTCAGACTGTTCGATGCCTGCTGGTGATGATGTCCCAGAATCCCCGGGAAGGTGCTGCAGCTCAGTGTTGGAAGTTGAGTCTGGCTCCTGCCAGCAGAGGACATTGTTGTTCAATAAATTTCTTCAAGTGCCTCTTTTGGGATTTGCTGCGGCTTTTTAGCCTGATGTTTTGTAGGGTTTTGATATACTTGAACAATTTGTTACACTTACAAAGCTTATTTTGGTTGAGGACTGAAAACTTTTGAAACTTTAGAACAGAAATTGCAACTTGACTATCCCCCAGGTCCCGGAAGGAGAGAGCTTTTTTGTCATGCCAGTTTTCAGCCAGGAATGCACTGCTTGTGGAAGTGCTGTTCACTGGCACCAGTACTTCACAGATTGTGTGTTTTGGATAAATGACCAGCAGGAGGAATTGAAATCTAGGAATTAATTATGGATCTGTTATTAGTGAAAGTTTTACCTGCACAAGAAGTATAAGAAAGCATCATGCAGAATTTGAAATTAAGGAGGCTGATGCTGCTGCAGAAAGTTTGGTAGAAAAAATTTGGTTTGCTCAGCCATTTCCTGATATCCGGTGTGGAGATGGGAGCTGGGGAATCAACCTGTTAATATAAAGGGTCAACAAGAGAAATGGGAATTCCCACAGACACAGGGCAGCCTTCAGCCATGTACAGAAGAGAGGAGGAGCTCCAAGGTGTTGCTGAACCTGGAAAGGAGTCCTTGCTTGTGTGCCATAGCTGTACTCGGAGCTGGGAGCTTACATCTGGTCAAGTGTCTTCTCTAGAAGGCCGGTCCCAAAATTTAGAGGACTCTTGAAGGGCACAGATATTTTGTTGGCCACAACCAACTAACCCAATCCAAAAAATCCTCCTGTCTCCCCCACTTTGAGGGTAATAATAGGGATTTTGACAATTTCTTATTTCATCTGAAATTTCACCTAGTTTTGCAAAATAATTTGCAGAATAAAAATAATGTGAAAGCTAATATTGGCTGCTTTATAAATGCTTCTAATCTTCACTGTAGCAGGAAATCCTTTAAGTCACTGTTAAGTTTTAAAATGAAGGTGGGAGGGAAGGTTTTAAATTGACTTCAGCTGAAATGTTTTCTGGGTCCTGAGACTGTAGAACCAACAGGGACAATTCACCTCTTTGGTAGTAAGCCAGTGAACATCCTTTTTGTCCTGCTTCTCCTTTAGTGCTTCTGCTGCCTGCCTTCAGCCATGGCTCTGTTTCTGATGAGCACTTGAACGAAAATGCTGTGATGCCACTGCAAATTCCTCACTGTGGGCTCCTATCCCGGGCATGCAAACAGAGCAATGCTCTTTCCTTCCCTCCTGTGTTAGGGAAGATATTCTGCCTCAGCTCTGTTTGAAAGGATTATAGCAGGACAGGGATGTGTTTGACAGGCCTTGCTCTATCAGCTTCAGCTACACCATATTTATATTAGCTGAGGATGTGGCTTTGGGCTCTGATTGCAATTGTTGGTTGAGTCAGGAAACCCAAGTTTCTCCACTGTGATGCTTTTTTTTCATTTGTTTACATGGAATCCGAGTGGTGGAGTTGGGTCTTTAAACAGAAAAATATGATGGCTAAAAAGAAAAAATGTGAATCTTCTTTCACAGGTGAAAAGAAAATCACAGGCTTACCAGGAAAGATGTGGTGAGTTTCATCTTTGCAGCTTCCTTTTCCCACTTTCTACTTGCAGAAGTTCAAGAGGGCTGCAAAACCTCAGGTTCCACAAAATATGACTGTCCTTAATTATAAGGTTAAAGGATTAATATTGCATACAGTAATAGGAAATGTGAGGAGGAAGTACTGCCTCCCTTGGCTGAACACCCCCTTTTTAATTAAAATAGCAAACTCCAAATTTATATTAGGAAACGTGAAAGTCCCAAGAGTCTCAGCGCCCTCTGAAGTAATTTCTTCCACTTCTGGGTAGTGAGCTTCCTATTTATTCAGCAACACTCTCCCATCTGTGGGAGGGAGAAAGCCAGGCACCTATGTGTGGCCTCCTCCTCTGAACCTCAGGGAAAAAGCAACGTCTTCCCCACTGCTGTTTTCTCAGGTTTGATTTAACACTTGCACAAACGTGGCAATGGCCAAGGAAGTAAAAGAAAGTTGGGAGTACTGAAACCAGAGTTGGCAGCTGCCATGCTGGTTTTAGGGAGAGAGCCACTGGCTTTGGGACTTCATTGGGATAGGTTTCAGGGCTGGTCTGGCATCTCTGTCTTGGGCAGAGCCCCAGTTAAAGTCAGTAGGTCTCAGCTGATAGGGATGGGATTTGAGAGTTTGAAATGGAGGTTATAGTTCAGTGATTGAGAAGAATTAAACCCCCTAAGACTGATTTATTTAACAAACTTTTTTATGTCAAGAGACTGGGTCATTGCGTGGTGAAGAGGGGAGAATGTAAGAAGTTTTTGAAATCCCAGTGCCCTTGAGTTTTCCTGGCTGAGTGGTTTAATTGGTGGCCAAAGGCATAGAATGGCTTTTGCTTCCAGCACCAGCTGGAAGTGCATGTGACAGATGAGACCTTTCTTTGTGATGGAATTAGTGTGTTTTCCCTGTTCACTGGGAAAGGACAGGAGATGCATTAGTACCTAGTTGTGCTTAAGAGACTGGCTTGTATATGACTGATGGGCACTTGCACCCTTGACTGAGCACAAACCAACCACATCAGCTTTTGGATGTATAACCAGCTGGAGTGGGTATGGCAGAGGAGGCAGGGAACGTACTTGCCCCTTCCATGTTCCTATAGCTTTATCCCAAGGTACTGACCCCTCATTTAAACATTCATTTGCTTAATAATTTTATTTAGCTTTGTCTTGCAGGTCTGCCTAGTCTCTGTCTGTGTGAGACTCACACATCTGGCCCCTCTGTCCTGCCCTACCATCTCCCTACAGACAACATGTACATTTTAAGCATCTCAACTTTCCTCTGAATTCCCCAGCTGCCCCTGCTCCCATCATCCACATCTGGCATTTGTTAGTGGCAATTTATGGCATCACATCTCTCCAGCCATCCACAAATGCAGACCTGTGCTATGGCTTTTTCCTGTTGTGTGACTTGGCTTGTAGGACACCTCCCTCAAGATCTGAGGTGGTGGATCCTGGTGCAGAAGGAAAAAAGTCTCCTTCTTGTTCTTAGCCTGGTTTTTATTTGAGGTATGAGATAAACCAGCCAAATGGAAGTTTGAGAATAACATTCTCAATGTTTTTGAATTCTTTCTCATAAATTACATTTAATAAGAGAGAATTTTTGAAGTTAGGTTCTTAAAATAGCAAAAGGAAAAACTTTGGGTGGGCCCTAACCCAAGTCATTTGTTCTGAGAAGGGAAGGACAATTAGTAGAACCATCAGCTCAGTGAAGGCTATGGACCAGCACTGTTGAGAATTGAGCTGGGTTTCGTTTCCAGTTCATCCAATGGTTCCAAACCCATGTTTAACTTTAATCCTGTTAGTGATGCTGTGTGATGGTCATGTAGAAGTTAATTTAAGAAGATGTTGCTTCAGTTTTTCAGATGATGGTCCATCCCTGCATTAAGTGCAGGTGACATTTCCTGCTCTTGTGTGACCATTGTGCATTGGAGGATTCAGTACTGGAGTTAACTGCTCATGCAGACAAGTAACTCTGTGTATTCCCACACTGTCAGTGCAAAGATAAGACAGACAAAGGTGCTTTTGTGCAAATCCAGGGATCTTCAGATGAAAATCATCCCCTTCATGTGAACTGCTTTGGGAAGTGAATCACAGTAGCTTCATTTTTAGTATTGCTGAATTCCAGTCTTCTGGAACGTCCTCTTCTGATATGACTGTCTTTTCCTTTTATTTATGCCACCAGGTTAGCATATTTGCTCTTGTCCTTTAAGGTAGAACAGCAGAACTGTTTGGCGATTGGTGCATATGTGGAGTTCAAACGTCACGTCTGTGTCTAACGTGGATGTGTGTGTATGGATGTGTCAGATTTTAGAAAATTATTGGAAGCAGCTGTGGGTGGAAGAGAAACAAAGCCGTGGGTCTGTGAGCCAAACAATTAACATAGGAGTGGAATACTGTAGTTACATCAGTCTTTCTTTAAAAAGCCAGAGTTTCTCCCCAATTCCCAAACGTCCATTATTAATTCTCTTGGCATGTAGCATAGCAAAATGAGTGCATTTATGAACTTGACTACTTCTTTTAACAAGTTCCAATAACTGCTTCCTAAACCTTGTGTTTTTATATCAATTACATACAGTAAGCATTGAAATCAACCAAAGAGAACTGCTGAGGCCAAGAAGGGTTATTTATGTTAAATGAGGATTGCCAACTGCCAAAAGTAAAATGTGGATATAATTTTATAACACCATTTTATAATTAAAGTCATAAGTGAGGTTTCCTGCTATTGTTTAAAAATGTGTCAGGATAAATTTAAATCAAGGATGAAGGCACAGAAGGGGCTACTAAAGAACATATCAATACAACAAAGATGGTACAGCGAACATGTCTGTGCAAAAGCAAAACATGTGCTAACAATTTCAGTGAAATAATTATATTTATTGCATATAGATTCTGTTTTAGGAACTATAACCACTTAGAAACTGTTTTCATTCATGTCAGATTGAGGTTAATTTGTTGTTACTGTATGTCTATAGATAGATTTTACTGTCAGAGAAATTTAATATGTTGGTTTAATGATAAGGCAGCCTTCTAGCTGGATCAGATTTTTTTAAAAGGTCAAGAAATCCAGAAAAAGTTAATAGTTTTGGCTAATATTTATGTGTCCGGAGCATTTTTGAGTTAATGTTGTATCAATAAAGAAAATAAAACCCTGGCAAGTAAGCACCCACTAGTCAGATTCAGAAAAATATTTAAGAACACGCTTAACTTCAACAATTTTGGTAGGATGTTGATTTTAATAGAATCAAGCATGTATCTAAGAACTTCTATAGGGATTCTTTTTTCAATTGTAGCCTGAACTTGAAGGAGAAATAACTTCAAATTGTCAAAGTGAACAGGAATAATAACAGCCCTTTGTTTTCATGTACTCATTTTCTGAATACATAACTTCGCTCCCGTACTGTCAGAGATCTTCCAATGATTTTAGGGCTGACCTCTGGCAGCCTATGGGTGGTTGCAAATGCTCCCCCTTTTCCCAGAAAGAAGTGGTTCAATTCCCATGCATTCGTAAGAGTTAATCTCTAGAACATTCCTGGCTTTGGGAAGTCATGTTCGTGGAATAGGTAAGTAATTTCCAATGGATCATTTCATCCATCGCTTTGCTAATAGAACCCATGTGTTTTGTATCAGCACCGAGGGGACATTAATCAGTGCACACCACTCCTGCCAGACATATTCTGTGCAGAGTCCCTGGTTACATCTCAAATGTCAATACGTGGAAAAAGATGAATAATAAAATGCAATAGATAGCATTTGTTACACATGCCATTGGTAAGTTCCTTGTAAAATAGATCCCAGGGAAAGAGCTGATGGTAATACAATGTTGAAGTTATGAAGGTCTCAGAGGAAAGAAATGCCAGACCAGCGGTTCATCGTAATTCTGCCGCCTTCTGCACATGCATTATTGTCATACAGGCTTTGACTAGAGGACCACAGCCTATTTCTCCACTGACACAATGCGTTTTCCAAACTGGAAAAAATTTGGAAGCTGCACTATGCAGGAGCTATTGATGTCCTCAGGAATTCTACCTCATGCCTAGAAAATCTCAAGATGTGTTTTTAAGTTGTTCATGACTGCGCTGCAATGGAGGAACTCTATAACTGTAGCACAAGAAGTCACCATAGCCACTGGTGTAATAAAGGCTGAAAAGTGTTCTCATTAGTGACACTAATTCTATCTTAATTCATCACTCATTTGAGGTAGAATCCTTTAAAGTCCTCCCTCATCGCTGGTGGAGGGAGTGGTACAAGGAAGAGATTGTGAGACAAAGAGGAGGTGCTGGGGGCTGGAAGACACAACTGCAATCAAGTAAATAATGAGCCAGAACCACTCTGACAGGGTCTAGAAATCTGTGACAGGTGATTTCACAATCTCTACAAGTAACTATTGCTCAACTTTTAAACATCTTTTTGACCTCTCAGCTGAATTTTTGTTTTTCTAATGTAGTCCTTCACTCTTGTCTTGTCCTTGGGGGAGAAAGAGAACAAATGATTGACTTCTCTCTGACCCTCAGTTTGTTATCCTGCAGCATGTCTCCTTTTCCCTCTCTCTACTCTCTAAATCTTCTGATTTTTTTTTAAAAAGCCAGTTATCTTGTAAAGGTGAAATTTTTTTTGTTCTGTTGCATATATCTATTTCTTACTCTCTTTTGTATCATAGAGGTCTACAGACTGAACTAAATGTTCCCAAACTCTTCCCTATCTCTTAAAAATCAGCTTCCTGGTCTCCTGTAGTTCCATCTGTGTTTCTAGTGAGCACTCTACAGATAGCCAGGAGTGGCTCAGTGTCCTTCATTCTCTTTGTAAGTGCTCTGAAGTGTGCTCATGTGTGGCTGATCTGGATATATTTAACTATTCCAAATATTTTTTAACATGTTTTCTTTCCATAGTCTGGACTGTGCACTTACTCTGTTACTATTAAGTTCAGCTTTAAGTATCTGATCTCAATTAACCTCCTTTAAAATCTGAAGCAGGAAAGGCCATGTTTAAGCCTTCTAGATGTTATCGATAATCAGGAAAAGCATCACAGATGCCCTCTCCTATTAAGCAGTTTACTATCAATAGCCTGAGAAGGCAAACATGGAAATGTCTTGGAACATTTAGAGGAAAAGATTCTGCTACTGTGGTGTTGGGGGGTTTATGCTGTCAGAAAGCTCAAATATTTGTGGATTACTCAATGTGAGGGCAGATGACTGAGCTGAAATCACAGCCTCCTGCCTTTAACAGCAGCAGGAAGCATTTTGTTGTGCTACTTCCCTGGGTGCTCTCTAATGACAGAAAAATTGCACATTTCTGTCTGGTGAAATTCAGTCAGAATCCTTGGTAGCTGGACAGAAATCAGGCTGGACAGAGCTGTTTAACATGGTTTGCATTACACATGAGCTACAGATGCTGCCTTGAGGAGAGTATGCACACGGAATATTTTGTCTAATTAATTCCAGTCTGTGTCACTGAGAGGTTTCTAATCTTTGTCCTCGAACTTAACATCTTAAAAAGTACACATCATGTAACTTTCATGTATCTTTTCTTATACAGATGTAGAAGGATTTTGAGAAACAACAAAACACAAATGACACTGTTTAAACTGAAGTAAAGGAGTGTAAGGTCAGTCCAGTGCTGACTAGTGAAGAGGAACTGGAATTTGGTGGTTCTGCTGCTTCTGTAACCAAGAGGATAAATGCAATTACTGTCCGGAGCTGCAGCAAATTTGTATCTGCACTCTGAATATCAGACCTTTACGATGTCTGCTGCTAAACAAGCCTCCCCGGGCTCTGCTGTGGGGAATCTACATGTGAATTCTTCAGTGCAATTAGAAATAAAAACGATCCTTTTCATTGCTAAGAGAGAACTGCCAAATGCTGGTGCACCTTCTGGATTTCAAAATGAACTGTGCTTAGGCTTAACATCCCTCTAGGATGGAGCACAGCTGTGACTCAAAGCTGGCTTCAGAGTGGTCAATCCCCCACCTTCACTCCAAGTGGCTGCGTTGGTCGGTGGCCAGTTGTGTGTTTGGACAGGACTGGTCCTGAGAACCATTGTGAATTTTATCCCTTCTTGATAAGGTACACGAAGTATTTGTGTTTCCCATCCTTGCTACAACTAAGCACTGGGAAGTCTTTAAAGCTTCTTTCTTTCCATGACTTCCATGAGGTAGGAAGTCTCGGTTGCTTGGAAAATGGAAAGATAGTTTCTCTGTGCTCTAACTTGGGTAGGGACACTGTGACAGAGTGAAAGACTGATCCTGAATTTCAGCGGCTCAAGTGTTTTCTGTAGCTTTTAATCTTTCTTTAAACAACAACCTTAAAAGCTGCCTCAGGAGCATTTCAGAGGATACTTGGCAGTGGAGTCCCTCTCCGTGTCCAGAAGCTTTATCCTGGATCCAAGTACATTGTTGTCAGTATTCATGAAGCATTTTACAATGAAACCCTGTTTAAAAAGAGAAAACCAAACTAGCCCCTATTTGTTACAGGAGACCCGTGTTGCTCTGGACAACTCTTACCCTGCCCTCTGAGTGGCCCTTGGAGGTCTTGCCTACAAGTTGGTGAATAACTTCTGGTCCTCTGGGCCTGTGGGGTGCTCTAATCTGGTTGTCACAGCTTTCCTCAGCAGCTCATACAATGCTCCCATGGGTCTCGTGCACTGTGAGATTGGTGGCAAAATTGTGATGTGGAGCTAGAATTAAGGAAAGCATTCTCAAAAAGCCCTAGAAACTTGCCTGGTTTCATGGTTCATTAGAAACTTTAAACTCTTGCCATGCATGTTGAAAGATTTGTTTAAGTTAATGAAGTCTTTCGAGTGAACCTCGTCAGGCAAAATTGGTGGTTCCTCTGAGTATCCAGAAGAACATTACCAGTTTCAAGCAGCTTTTGCTCTGAGATTTCTTTGATTCATTTGGAGCTGACACAGTAGAGCTGTGGAGCAACATGAGAAAAAAATACTTAAATGATCTACAAAGCGAAACCACAGAATTTTGTGAAGTTATCATTAGAGCTGTGTTGAAAACTAGATAGTTTTTTGAAAGGAGCAGGGAAATACGACACTAAGGTCTGCAAAACTGCCTTACTTTGATTGCCACAGAAAGAAGCTCAAAGCCTGGAAACTTCACCAGCTGCTAAGTCTCATCAGAGAACTTGGAGCAGTGATTATTCCTGGAGCTACATGTGCAACCTCCCAGTCTTGAGCCAGATCCTTTGTGAAGAAATACACAATTGGAGCAGTCCCTGTCTTGGAAGGCTGAATGGGCACAGAAGAGATTTTTCAAGAGCTTTGTTTCCCAAAATTGATTGAAAATCATTTGTATCTTTAATGTGCTTTGAAAATCCTAGCTGTGGGAAGCTGATAACATCTGATATCTAAAAATGGGAGTGGTTGAGAAAATTTGGGATTAAAATGGACTTTATCTACAAATAGATCTGAGACATTTTCTTTGGATTCTCACTTACAGGCTATGCCTGCAGTACTCCTAATGCTGTAATTTCAAATATTTCAGTGACTGCCTTCTGAAGGTTTTCCATAGATTCTAATTCTGATACCTCTGTATTATTTTGATTTTACTGTTTCAGTGTCCCTGTGTTCCTGTTGGGCAGATTTGCCTGACCAGATATCCTTACTGAATGACACTTGAAAATTCCCAAGATGCCTGTGCTGTTCTTTTCCTTTTTTCCAGTTGAGAGCTTTCATCAAACCAGAGGTGACTGCAGATACAGGAGCAGAGGAAACTGAATTACAACACCTGTAATTCTGGAGTGGCTTTTTCAAATGGGTGTACTACTGCCTTTGGCTTTTTTTTCTTTATCCAGAGGAGATAAAGAAAGCCCATCTGTGCTTTTTCTGTGGAGAAAGCCCATCTTTCAGCTTGCTGTACCTCAGCATGTACATGTGGAAAGGTGTTTTACTCTGGAAATGATTCTTACCCACAAGAATGGTGGGACATTGCTTCCTTTGGTTTCCATTTCTCTCAGAATTTTCTGTTGTCACCCCTTGCCTTCAGTGCTTGAAACCAAGACAAGCTTGTGAAAACAGCTCCTGCTCTTTTCCATCTTTGTAGGGGAAATCAGACAAGGGGAAACACAGCTCTTTGGATTCTATCTAGAATTTGGATCCCACAGGATTTAATTCTCATCTGGCCAATTCCCCCCCCGAATGAATGCCCACCACCCAGGGAAGTCAATTGGAGCACACCTGGGCTCCAGGTATCCTGCTCCATGCTCAGAGTGCTCAGCTTCCACCATCGCTGGGCATGGCAGAAGCACAACCTCTGCATATAAAGCCCTTCCCAATATCACCAGAGCAAGGGGACCACAGCCTTAAAATCCAAATTAAATGAACCTAATTTCCTCTGAGATGTTAACGTGCCGCACTGATTTCAAGTTAATCAAAACAGATGTTTTTGAAATGCATCAAACAGGATGTAGAAAATTTGGCTATTTAATGCAGATTCAAAGCAAATTCCTTACAACCACCACGGAAACCATGGCTGTTTGCTCAGGCCTGTGGAGTGAGGCTGTGCTGTGCTTTTTAAGTGCCACTTGCTGCCTCTGCACGCTGTTGCCTCCATTCTGTGCACTTATTTAAAGCTTGGTTATACAGAGCCACTAAAGATAGTTGGCCAAACCTTATTCTTGGGGACATAATTAATGTATCCTGCCAGTTCCTTAAATAGATGAAGATCTTGTTCCTGTGTAGGAAGAAGACAGTTTGACATTTATTTTATCTTCTCTTTTGGAAGCTTTGCTCTGAAATTCAGGCATTTTGCACAAAAGAATGATGCAAACAGAATTCAGCTGAGGAGTTCATGTCAGTATTTTCAGATTCTTTGTATCTGTGTTTGTTCAGACCTTATTGTAACCCTTACAATACAATACTAGCAAAAAGCAAAAAAGAGTTGTCTTATTCCTTCTGAGGTAAACCCAATATTTTTTGGTCCACAGCATCCATTTGTGTGGCATATTAAAGGAGGTGAAGTCCAGTTAATGCAACAACATTTTAGTTGGGACTCCTTAAAATCTTTCCTACATGTACTAAAGGATCAAGGAAAGAAAAATTTAAGAAGAAGAAGGAGTCTTGATTCTTCAGTGCATATTACACCTGGTCTGCAGATTTGTATTTTTGTTGATTTTTATTGCAACTTGACGATTCTGGCATGACCTAATGGAGTAGAATTTGATCTGTATCAGCATTTTTAAAAAGAACCAAGGTAAGCTGAGGAGTTTGGGATTTCTACTTCTGAGAATGGGAGGTCCACAACTTCCTTGGACCACCTATCCCAGAGTTTGACCACTCTCATTAAAAAAAAAAAAAANAAAAAAAAAAAAAGGATTTTTCCTGTGGTTGAATGAAGTTTCCTGTGTTTCTGCTTGTGCCTGTTCCGTTTTGTGCAGTCACTGGGCTGCAGTGAGGAGACTGGCTCCCTCTTCTTCCTGCTCTCCCAACAGGTATTTACTCCAGGTGCTAGGATCTCCCTGAACTCTCTTTTCTAGGCTAAACAGTCCCAGTTCTCCATGTCTCTCCTCATGGGAGGGAGGCTCCAGTCCCTTAATCATCCTTGTGACACTCCATTGGACTCACAGCAGTAAATCCATTGGGTTTGTGTGTGCTGGGGACCCCAGAACTGGGGGGGAGTGTTCCTGATGAGTCTTTTATGCTGTCTTCCTTCCATCACACTGAATGTATTTTGTCCCAAGTCTTTTGTTGTATAGATCCCACACTCTTCACTTGCCATTGTAAGCTACATCACATTGGGACACTATCAAAAGCTCTGCACTGCTGAAGCAGGCTTTTCCCTTTCTTTTTTTTCCTAATTTTAAAAAAAAATAAATCTTATTATACAGGCCAAATTATAGGAGTTTTTGGAAGAACAGACTATGAAATGTGATATGTTTTTTTATTGCTGTATTCTACCAAAAACTCAAAGTAGTGTAGCAATATTCAATGTTTATTAAAATCTGCGAGGATTTTGTTTTTAGCTAAAATAAATGGAAATAAGTAGTTATTAGACATTAGATGAAATCCTTTTATTCTGTGTAAAAGGACTTTGGCATTTGGTGCTAGAGGGATTCAGGTCAGGTTTTTATAGAGATACAATTTATTCAAACATAATTGGTGAATTTTTGTTAAACAGCTGTTAAAATCTTCTCTGGTGGCTTTAGCCCTTCTTTGGTGGCCAGTGTACCGTGGTGGCCACAGGCTTTCCAGACATCTCAGGACTATGTCATTTGTGTTGTTTTGTGTTCCAGATGATTGAGAACCCTTAAATTTATGGCACTGAGACTGTGGGGAACTCGATGTCTCTGAGCTTTCTCAAAAGTCTGTAGTTTGAAAACTTATGCAAGACCTTGGGTACGAAGGAGCTCAAGTCCTGCTGCTGTCACAGCAGTGTCTCACCTAAATCCTTCTGAAGATGTGGACTGAAGTGTCCCAAGAGCTGGATGTAGGAACTTTGTCCTGCTGTACATGGGAAGTGATGTTCCTGAGCATCACACTCAACGTTGCCCTTCCTTCTTGGCTGTCTCTTCCTGCGCTTGCGTGTGCTTGAATGATAGAAGAGTTTATGTTGGAGGAGATCTCTGGAGGTCGTCTGGTCCAACCTTTAACCTCATCTTTGTGGAGGAAGGAAAATCACTTGTTTAAACTTTCAGCGATAACCACTTGCAGTTGTTTAGCTCTCTGTGCCTCCAGGCACCCGTATTTAAATGTTTAATGTGCACACTTGCTGTATCAGTTCCTTAATGGCAAATTAAGGACTAAACGAATGGATTCCAAACCAAACACAAACCAGACCAGACACACATCCAACCGAGCATCTACACTGCCTGTATAATCCAGACCACATTTATGAATAAATGGATATGTTCTCTTTGGTGATTTTGATAATGTTGTACTGAGTAGCAAATTCTAATTACTGCTCTTTGATACTCTGTAGCTGCGGGAGAAAAGCAGCTTTCCCCTTGTATTTTTACATGTTTTGTTTTCTGGTTTATAACTCATAATCCAAAAGCAGTATCTGTTTTTCTTTGTGGAATCATCTGTGTTTTGTGAATTTGTGGTTAGGAAAATTGAGATGTACTCAGGGAACAGTCATATATTTGACTGGGCAGTTGAATAGAAGCATACAGGGATGGACTGGATTTATTCTTATTTTTTAAATAAATTTTGTGAGCCTAGTGAAGGTTTATACAATACTGACTGATCAACAGACTGAAGACTGGGAAATTGTGCTCTGTCTTGTGTAGCAGAAAGACTTACAATTACATTAGAAGTTTAAATTATGAAAAAATTCAAATATTGAAAAAATGACCCACAATTTTATTAAATATATATCTGAAATATAATTAGAGTATCTTTGGAACTCACTGTTGCTGGTTTGTGATGAAGTTGAGAAGGCATTGAGCTCGCATCAGCTTTGCTGCTTGTGTGCATAAAAAGAACACTAAGGATGATAGTAATTAAAATTTAGTGCTCTTTGAAGGGCCACCATGCTTTGTGGCAAAGTTCCCAGGCAGGACTGGCTCTTGCATCTCTCTGTGGCAGTATTCTTGCACCTTCTGATGAGGAATCTGGTGAGGGTCATCGCCAGGTCTGGGTGAGCTTGGGGCTTTTCCAGGGTGGCACTTTTTCTCTCCGAGGTTTTTTCAAATCTGAAGTTACGATCCGGAGTAAAGCAGTAGGTGGCACTACAGACTCTCAGTTCTTTAGGGAACTTTCCACAGTAACTCCTCCTTGCCAGCTCGCCCTGAACAAGTGTCCATGTTTCCAAAAATAACAAGGTTGTTTCCAAGTTTTCTTGAAATATATGCACGGCTGGTTAGTCATTCATAATCACTTCTTTGCAAACACTGTGGATATTTCATATAAGAGCAGCACGTCAGAAATGGGAGTTTTGCAGGAATTCCCAATATTGTGGAAAGGAGTCCCTGAAAGGTTCTTTTTGGCTGCAGGGGTGGTGGGTCTACCTACGTCAGCGACTGAGCTGCAGCAGTTTCCCTGCCCTCCTCTCTAAGCCCTTCCTGGGGTTACAGCTTGTGGGCACTGTCTGTCCAGGTGAAGGTGAGCAGAAGCTTGCTGGAAGACTGCTCCTGTTGTCCAGAGGGTCCTTGGGTCAGCTGAAGTTGTCTTCCTCCCTTCCAAACCCCGAGAAATAAGGAGAGTGTAGGTGGGAGGAGTGGCTGTTGTGAATCGGTGCATTTTGCTAATTCCGTGTGTGAAATCAGAATTGGGCCCTTGAGCTCCTGTGCCATCACTGCTGTCTTGACCTGCATTTCTGTTTTATTTTTCCTGAAGTGCAAGGTTTGGTTATACAACAAGTACTTAAACCAGGACAAGCAAATGAGTGAAACCACTTCCCTGGGTTCTTCAGGATGAATGATGCAGAAGACAAAGCAGGATAGGCCAGGCTGGATGGATCTTGGAGCAACCTGGCCTAGTGGGAGGTGTCCCCGCCCATGGCAGGGGGTTGGAACAAGATGATCTTTAAAATCCCTTCCAACTCCAACCATTTTATAATTTTATATCATTCTTTATACTACACATGAGAGCTTGGTGCAGGCCTGGCCTGAAGTGCCTCAGGTAGAAGCAATAAAAGGCTCCCAAGTTGATGAAGAGGTCTTAGCAATGTTTTGGCATAATTATCCTTTTCCCAGAGAGCTGTGAGGATAGCTGGCTACATCTCAGGTGCTCTGAGCACCTCCTGGGTGTCCATGCTGCCCTCACTGACTCAAACCTGTGGGCAGGACCTCAGTGTCAGCGTGGTCTCGCTCCTGTGGGCCTGAAGCAGTCGCAGGCTCAGGGACTGAGCCACGTCCTGCTTGTGGCCGAGAACAAACTTGAACCAAAGTCACTGCACATTCTTCCTCTGCCTGCACTAGTGCCTTTGCTCAGGTCCTGTAGACTGGAATACTTCCCGTGCTGAAAACTTATGTCCAAACATGTCGTGGTTTGGATTTCCTGCTACTGAGATCTGTCTGCTGGAGCCTCTCACATGACAAGTTTATGCTAAATCTTCCTACAACTTTGAACTTTGTCCTCTCTTCCTTGCTTTCTTCCCCACCAACCTGTTCCATCTGCCCCTCATATCTTGACTCTTGCACCCCGATTCACAAGCTCCATATTCCATCTGTTATTCAGGAAATTATAAAAGCACCTGTTTCTGGCAGGGGATTAAAAGCAGCTGGTAATAAAGGAATTAATGGGACATGTGAACATGCTTAAAGCTTCAGCACGTGAAGATACTGGCCAGTTACGCTTCCCATGTGTTGGTGATGCCTGTTTCCTTTCCATGCACAGGGAGATGGCAAAACAGGGCTCTGAACTTGATACCTGAAGAGGTATAAATAACAAAGGTGATTATTTTAGCTGCCTGTACTGCTGCAAATGTGATTGCCATTTTAAATTTGATTTTCCTGCCAGCCTTTGTTCTTGAAGACATTGACTGTTTTCTTTGCTATCCAAGAACTCATGGTGTGAAAGAAGCACAATAAAGATGGGAGCAGCACAGGAAAACTACAGCCCGAGACAGAGAAACGTTCATGTGTTTTGGGTTTTTTTTAGTTTTCCCTGCTAAAAAAGCAAGTATTTGATTCTGTTTCTCTTTGTTTAAACTCTGTCTTGGGAGATCAGCCTAAGAAAGCCTGAATCAATTAGAAGACAAAGAAATGTTGTCCAAAGGCTGTGTAATGAATTTCAGTTTGAAGAAACCCAGGACAAATGAATTGCTTTGAGCCCAGATCTACGAGGGGCACAGGCCCTGCCTCCCATGGCCTTGTCTTGGGTCTCTGCCCTTCTGTATTATCAGCAGACAGCTGGGGACTCCAGCTCTGCCTCATCCTTGGAGGAGCTCCCCTCTTCTCTCCATGGACTGCCAGGGAGCCTAGGGAGATCAGCTTCAATAAGGTGCTAAACTGTGTTTGTTGAAATATTTTTACCTCCTTCCTCTCTGCTGAGAACAGATACTTTAAATTTTGTTCAGTGCATTTTTCTTTTTTTTTTTTTTTTTTGAATTGGTGATCTTAAGCTCTTATTTTCCGCTATTTTCTAAACCTGTCCTGCAAACTAGGGGCTGCTTAACTGGTTTGCTGTCATCCTGTTTCCTTCATCCTGGTGATGTTAATAAAATAAGAGATAATCAGGATAGTCTCTGGCTCTCTGGACAACATGTCTCACTGTTGTGGGAATGCTTCCTGGTAGAGAGGTGAGATTTAGGTGCAAAATCAGCCATGTACTCACTAAGCAGGAGACAAAAGTCAGCTACCCCCGGCGGTGCTTTGGCAGGGAATTAAATTCCTGCAGCTGGATTCTGCAAGTGTGGGTTAAAGCAGCTCTCCAAAGGCCAGTGCATCCTGCAGTGTATGTACCATCCCCTCCAGTGTGCTTTCCCTGCTAGGCTCTAGTGTAAATACAGCTGCTCTCACAGGTCAGTGCTGCCTGTCACATCTTTGGTACTGTACACCAGGGCAATGGTCTCTTTCACTTGCTTGTGTGCATATTCTCTTTCTCTCCCCCTCTCAAAAAGAAAAAAAAAAGAAAAAAAAAAAAAAAGAATTTGGGTGGTCTTAAGCCTATATTCATATAATTCTAAAGACCAAGAGTCAGACTAACCAGGAGGCCCTGGGAATCTTTTTAATCGACAGCTGTGCTGTCACAAAGGCATTGCCTTCCTTGAACTTACAACTTCAGGCACATTAAATAGAGGCTTGAGGAATTTATTGAAATTGTTATTTATTTCTTGACTTTTGTCATGAAAATTCCTGTTTAGCAGAGGCAGTAGATGCTCTATAACCACTGCATAGCTGCCTTTTTCTGGTGGTCACTATACCAAGGTAGTGGATGATCCAGGAGCATCTCTGATTCACTGAAATGAATTTTGAGAAGTGTGGAAAACAAGGTGCAGTGTGACAATGTTGGGTCAGTGATGCTGGGACAGGGCAGGCTCTGGAGATAACATGGTAATTAGTTTACTTTCTCAACTATCAGCTTGACTAAGGTTGAATGCTGGGGTCAGTTAAGCCAGGAAAAAAAAAATCCTTTCTAATGCTCTGCTTTTAAAAATACACCAAAGCTCTTGCACCTCTCTAAAGACCAAATTGAAACTGAAGGCTTTAGGGTTTTTTTCTGAAAGTTTATATAAAAACCTCTACATTCCATGTATGGGAACTTAGTTCAGTGCATGTATTGAAAAAACCCCACATTGTAAGGGATTATCCCTAGGAAAAACATTGAAAGCCTAGGAAATTTGAGATAATGATGTCCTGAAAAAAATCCCTCTTGACATGGTAATATGAGCAATTGCAGAATCCAAATAATCTGAACTCTCCATAGGAGGTGACCCTTTATTATGATTTCTGGAACCATTGAGCACCTTTAGTTCTAAGCAAGTGGAAACTGTGAATGTGCAGCACCCTGGAACTGAGGCTCAGAAAGTCTTGTTTGTTCCCCTGAGGTCACTCCTTCTTCCCCAGGAGAGATTTTAGTACAGTAACTCAGCAGGGAAATCCTGGGGTTATGATGAGGTTCTCTCTTAACCTCTTTGGATTCATCTCTGTGTAGAGGTTAGGAGAGTTAAAGCTTGCCAGGCTGTGGGGAAGGGATTTCATCACTCGGGCAATTCCCAATGGGATTTGTTAATTTCTGGATGTTAATTTCATCCAGGACACAGATGGTCGGCACAGCAGAATTTAATGGGACATCAGTTTCTGTGGACAGGTAGTGTGCCTGGTCTCGGACTGGGGTATAAATATCAGGGCTTGCATTCATAAACAGCTTTCCACAGTGCTCAGCTCTATGAAATTTTAGAGAAATGACTGGGAGATGATGTTCAAAAGTCTCCACCCTCTGTGCGGGGCTCTTTTGCAAATTTTTGCCCACACTGAGCAGAGCTCAGCACGGCAGGTTTCACAATCCCGTCTTTATTTGCTGGGCGATGAGCATGGAATTTTCTTTTCATTACTACATCATTCATGACCTGGCGTGGTGGCTCCAAGAATCACATAACCTTATCCTGCACTCATGTTAGCATGAATGGTTTAAATCAACATTTCTGTTGGGGGAAATTGTTGTTTGGGAAGCGGGGAACATCCAGTAGGCGCGTCTGTTGGGATGTTTTTCCTGCTGAGTCTCTCCATGGATTCAGATACCTGTCTAAATACAGGTTTTTAACACTGGCAGTGCTGTTTAAATGGGGTGGGCAGTGAGCTTGGATCCCTCTGTCTCAGGGTGCAGCACCAACCTCATGTTGTGCCGGAGACCCAGCAGCAGCAGAGCTCTGGTCTGCAGACATGGCGGTACCTCATTCACAAAAGGTGAAACTTAATTCAAACCAGGATAAAGGCTCGATTTTTAGTGGGAATGAGGTTCCTAAATATACAAGAAGCTGGGCCTTACTCTCTGTCTCAAACATGGGAGGCTGTAAGAGAAGCAATATTCATAGTGCAGTAATTTGGAAGAGTGCTTATTATTATTCTATACTGTTTTTATACAAGGAGGAACAGCATTTGCAAGTGTATTCTTGTGGAGACATCAGTATACAGAGGGCATTCTATTTTGGGATATTGAGATGATAAAGATGCTTAGGATGTCTAGTGAAGTGTCAGTGTGTGACACTGGCAACTGCTGTTTGGATAATAAAGATAACTGTCTTTTGGGTAAATCTGTCTTGGAATTTTCCTGATAAAGCTATATCACTGCACTCACATCAGGCAGTAACATTGATAGTAGTAAAATTTGATTTTCAAACACCAATCTTTGTCTACCAGCAACATGGTAAGGAAAATGGATCATTTTGATCATTCTGTGTGCAATTTGTTCAGTTCCTTTCAAGCATATAATCCTGATACAATGCAGGGATTTTTGTTTGGGCATTTTTCAATTCAAACAGAACAAAAGCACGGACCACTTGGAGGTTGAATTATCACTTGCAGCTGCACTGATAAAAGAGCAAACACTAAATGCCTCTGCAGTTCTGAATGC
Source organism: Cyanoderma ruficeps (assembly GCA_008694505.1). Classification (NCBI taxonomy): domain Eukaryota; kingdom Metazoa; phylum Chordata; class Aves; order Passeriformes; family Timaliidae; genus Cyanoderma; species Cyanoderma ruficeps. The sequence goes on from VZDJ01000052.1 coordinate 2,084,070, forward strand.
TTTAGAAGCACCCAAGTTTCTCTAAAGCAGCTGCTTTCTTCACTGTTATCTGGTTTCTCATTGAAAGCAGTATCTGCCTCCTTCCTAGGGCATTCCTGCATCTGTCTTATGCACGTAACACAGGCACGGCTCAACAGTGGGAGAAGATCAGTTTTGCAGCCTGGTGTCTGTTCCCAGAGAGATGTCAGGTTATTATCATCATGCTTGAGCTTCTGGCTGAAGTGCATTCAAATCAAATTGTGGGTTAAGACTTGGTGCGTTGTCTGGGGCTGTGGGCTTTCAGGGTCTTCGTTCTGAATAGGAAATACAGAATATATCTGCAGATAATAATATACTTATCTTCTGGAAGAAGAGGCAAATTGCATGGGGAAAATGAGAAACTTCCTTGCTTTCAGTGATGCCTGGAATCTGTGTCATAGCTGTTTCTGGGATCCACACAAAGTCTTTGTGTGACATCCATCAGTTTTTTTAGTATTTTCCTGTGGCCATTGCAGAGATGGAGATAATGCACTCAAAAAGGCTGTGTGAACTCAACCTCCTGGACTCTCTGTAGCAAAGATCTTGATGTTCAGAGAGAATCAGAAGAGAGAGGACTCCTCAGCAATGCAGGATGCCGTGTTTTCCCTAAAGAAGCAGTAGGATCTCTGGTCTGTTCCACTCCTATTCATTTTCACCTCGCTGCTGACAGTCGCTATCTGCAGCCTGGAGGTAAGCCAACACCAGTGCCACTTTGTGAGTCAAGTGTCAGGACATGGCATGGACTGATAGTGCCTGAAATCTTCCTGTGCCCTTAGAGATAACAAAGCCAGGTGCTCTTGAGAGCCGAAGTTCAATTCCCATCACCTTCCGTCGGGGCTGGAATCTCAAAAGGCCAAGCGGTGAGGCAGTGTGTGTTGACAGGTCAGAGGAGGGGTTTGCTCTGGACATTGACTTTCTGAGGAGTGGGAGAACGTTGGCTGTATTCACACACTTGCTGGATACTATTCTTACATGTGTAGCTGCTTTGAAGGGCCACTTTGGGGGTATTTGGGCACTGTAAGCAGGAGTTGTCACAGACACTGAGACCCAGGTTCCCTGTGGATAGAAATCAGAGCTGGGCAGGATGGGCTGCCCAGCCCCAGGCTGGGGCACTTGCTGTGGGTTCAAACACAAACACACCACCATAGAAGGCTTAATTAGCACTTAGGCCTCTCATTAACACCCATCCACACTGCCAAGGCCCTTGGCAAAGCAGGGTTGGTCCCTCATGTCTTTGCACCTGTCATTGACAAAAAGTTAACAGTGGAATTGCCAATATTATTTTCATGGATAGCTTACACAAATAGTCACTCCTCTGGTTTATTTGCTGAAAAATCAGACACAGTTCAACAGAAACTGTTTGCAAACTTGGCAAAACGTTTTGGCCCAACTTTCACACCCTGGAAAAAACGAGTGAAGTGAGAGCTGTCACTTCAGTGCATTTTGCACTAAAGATTTAGGTTTTATTTTGAAATGGAGTTCCAAGATCAGGTTCAATAAAACTTACCGAAAAAGAAGTGCCCTCAAATGGGAAAAAACCACTTGCCATTTGTGAATGTAATGAAACATTTCTTTCAGTCTGAAATGCATTTTCTCCCATGTTTACTATTTGACAAGCAAACAGAAACATTTTGGGTTTTGAGTGACCCTAAGCAATTAGAATGAGTAACCTGGAGAAATACTCCTTAGATCATCCCTGCTCCAGGCTCTGGGATATCATACATATGTGCTGATGCTGACGAGGAGGTTTGGAAGGGATTTTACTGTGGGCTGAAGTAGCAAATTTCTGTCATCCTAACTAGCTCAGTGTCACCAGCCTGGTGCTGCAAATCACCCTGAGGACTCCAGCTGGTGCTGCGACAGTGATGTGGGTGCCTTTTCTTCATCTCCCATTTGTTTGTATTTTGCATGAAGGAGGGAATGTGTCCTCAGCATTTTTATCAGATAATGCCACAAAGTGGGATAAATGAGGGGAAATGGAAGGAAGGAACATTTACAGCCCATCATCGCAGCAGAAATTTGCTGCAGTGAAATTGAGGCCCAGGAGACACATATAAAAATAACTTAGGATGTGTTTAGTTAAAATAAGACTAAATCTCAGCATTTTGGCCAAGCAAAGTGGAAGAATCAGATACTAACTGAACATCTGCAGCCAGAAATATTTTGGAAGTGGACCTGTTAAATGATGAAATGCGTGTTATGTGTGGAACCTTGTTTAAATCTGAACGTTAATACCACTCAGAAGATTTACAGAAACTGTTTGATTCTTAATACCTCTTCTAAAGATATATCTCTACAGTCCAAGTGTGTTTATTGCTCAATAATAAACAGCGTTGACAGGAAACTCATACAGAGTAAACACGATCCTTATGTTTTACTTCTCTGTTTTCATATGAGGTCAATGCCCTGCTACAACTTTCTTCTCCAAATTCTTAGCAGTTCAGTTTAGATGTTTCTTCACGGATATGTGTCATCAAAGAGTAAAAAAACGCTACATTTTTTAGGCCTGTGAAATACTTAACTGGTAAAAAAGGCTAGAAGCACCTTATATAAACAAACATTATTATTATTATTACAGTTATTGTCTCTAATTTGATTCCAGTGATAGCAGTAATTCTTCTACAAACTATTTTCTTCTCATATATTAAGCATTATGTTGACTAAAGTTAGGCAAAACTAGTTCAATAAAGTTAGATAAATTTAAATGCTGGCAGTATATCTTGTTCACATCTCCCACTGAAAATGTTTCTACTGAAAGACAACTTTCTTACTGGATCATAAACATCACTTTTCTTGGTTTTTCATTAAAAATAGAGATGTTAATATTTTGGACTTTTTATATTTTTGTTTTACCTCTTTATCATTTTTTGATCCTGCATGCAATAGAATAAGTGTGTTAAAAAGTTGCAAAGGAGGAAAGAAAGTCTAGAAAATTTAAAAAAAACCCAAAAAAACCCCAAAAAATTCCCCAAAGTAAGAAAAAGCTGAAAAAGAAACCTGGAAAAGATCTAATCAGCACCAGTGATAAGACATGATTTTGAACGATAAGAAAGGACAAAAAAGAAAAAGTAACATCCTTCCATGTTTTTAAAGACACTAAATATTTTATATAAACTTTTATTTTTTATAGGAAATGTTGTTTTGGCAATATTTTAAACAAAAAATTAATTCCATTATGGAATGAAAATTGCTTTACAATCACGAGTCTCTGTTTAGCATTTCTGTATGTCACAGATTTCCAGCATCTTTTGGTGGGGACTTGGAAAATCAGTGTTTAGCTAGGGAACCTGGCCCTTTTGTATCCTTTTATTATTAGCCAAAATATTTTTGTTCCAGTTTTTAATTGCAGCATTATAAATTTTGTAGAGTCTGTAAATTCTGGTAATGAAACAAGACTCATTTCTGTGTCCAGCTGGAATTTTTTGAACCCTGAACAGCAATAAAAGGTGTAAGAATCTCTTTATAAGATCTGCAACTCAGGACTTCCATTTATATTTCATTTTCTTGTGTCTCTGAGCTTTCAGAAATGGGAGATTCCTGACTATTTTTTTTAGAAGATGAGATGGATGGATGAATGTGTATCAAAATAATGATATCTATAGATTTCCATCTCCTCAGCTTTGCAGAACTTAAATTTGCACAGATTGTCTCAGCTGGACACAAGCAGAACCTGTTACAAGACTCTTTTAAAGAAGAAAAATCCAAATCATGGAATCAGAGTGGTTTGGGTTGGAAGGGACTTTAAAGATCATCCAGTTCCACCTGTCCTGTTGTGGACAGGGACACCTCCCACTAGACCAGGCTGCTCAGAGCTCCATCCAACCTGGCCTTAAACACTTCCAGGGATGAGGCATCAAACAGAATCTCAGGACTTCGGCTTATAAAAATCACTGAGTAAATTTCCATCAGGAGGAGGCTCTTGCCCTTTTGACTGTGTTGTGTTGTAGCAGCCTTGTCCCAGCCTCGGGACACAGGGTTTCAGTGTGGGTGTGCTTGGACCCAGCTGGAGCACATCTTCCAGCTTGGTTTGATGGGAGAGAGTTCAGATCCTGTGCCCTGAGCCTGCTTTGTGATGGGAAACCAAAGCATAGCAAAGGAAGATGACTGAAAGATTTCTTTCAGGAAGATGGTTGCTGATTAGCATTCAAGTTTTAGCATACACCCACCCAGATTAGTTGGAAACAACAAAGAAACTTCCTTTCAGTCACCTCTGTAATTAATTAGTTTCCCTTCAACTGCAAACTGGTGGGTTTAGGGAAATATTCAAATTACAGAGTTTGAGAATTGATCTTTTTTTTCCTGGTGTTCTCTGCTGAATTTCTTTGAATTTAGAAGCTGATCTGCCTTTCTACTGCCAAAACTATTGACTGATTGCTGAGGAGCAAGTCATGGGGAACTGAGCCACGTGAGAGGAACAGAAAACAACCAGATAGGAGATCTGGACCTTCCTGTGCTGAATTTGTTCCTTTGCTGAAGCTGCCCCACGACCCCTGAGCGCTGTATGACTGAGCTTCTCCATTGCTGTAAGTGCCAGCTGAGATTCTTTAAAGCTTAAACCAGCTGTATGAATCCCAAACTCAGGGAGGGAGTGAAAAAGTGCTCTTCTCCTGAGTGACTTGGGAGCTCATGCAGCCTCTCCATGTGAGTGTTTCAGGATTGTACTTAGGCTGTGCATGTGAGAGATATTTTTCCAGACGTGAGCCAGTGAGTGTGAGTTCTTACCTGGATTCACCCGTTAAACTGCTGTAGTGCTGCTGTTAAGACCTTTTGGCTGTATGGGGTTTTAGAAACATTTTCTTTTTCCTGTTTCTGAAGGAGGGTTGTCTATGAATTTGTGTCCTTCTCTTTGCTCACTTGCCAGTAAATGAAATACTAAGCCATTACAACTCTTAACTGTTAAAAGCCAGAGTAAATTTTATTGTAATCTGTATAAAACTGTAACATGAGGCCTTGCAGATCCTTTTCCAAGTGAGGGAAGGTCACCAGCAGACAGAAGGTGCACAGCTCTGGAGTCATGGGATGTGCTTCATATATTGCAGTCAGCAGCTCCTGTGTGAGCTGGGGGGGAAGGCACAGTTTCTTTAGTACCTCTGAGTTAATGAAATAAGGATTTATGTTTAGAAACACTTGGTTTTTTTGTATACTCACATGTACCTATTAAACTCATGCATGAAACCAAAATGGTCAGAGAAGACAAAGGCAAAGCCCTCTCTCAACAAGGCCAACACAGCTCCAGCACTGTTTTCCCAGTTACCCTCTAAAACTGAGCTTAGAGGGCTGTGGCTGGAGAGCAAGACTAGTTCTGCTGCTGGTTTGTGCAGTTTAACCCAGGAGAAGCTGGAGGGAAGAGAAAAGAGCTTGCCTGAAGTCATAGAGCCAGGGGTGGCACACCTGGGACTGCCGTGTTCACTGCACCCTGTCAGGCCTCTCATGAGCACCAAGGCTGAGCTCAGCTCTTGGTTTTTATCTCTTTCATTGAGATGATGGGTTTGGAGGCAACAGCTGCTTGTCAGCATTGACATCTGCTGGTCTCCTGTTGGGTTTTTTCCTAAAGAATGATCAATTATCCTTGTGTATCCATAGAATTAGGTAGCTTGGTCTGTAAAACCTTGTACTGAGAGACTTCCTGAATCCCAGTGAAAAAAACTCCTCAGGAGACCAGTTCTGTCTCCTTTTTCATTGTCTCCTTATGGAGCAAACACAAACTCTTTCCTGCTCTCTTATTTTATTTCCAATCAGTAGTTTTATTTCACAGCTCTACATCTGTCCATCTCTTTCCTGTCCTAGGAGAGACTCTGGGGATGATATCCCTCTGCCTGATCCTGTCTTTCTAGAGATCATTGGAAGGAGCATTTCCAGGACTCCTCTTGCTCCTTCTACCACCAGGACAGTGCTTTGCAGGCCCCTCTGAGTGCTTTTTCATCCTGGCATCCCTGGGGCATGACTCAGGCATCTCCTGGCTTTCTGCTGTGAGTCAAGGAGTGCTAGCAGAGGTGGTCTCTCCTTTGAAGAAATAAAGAATTCCTTGTTGTGGATTATGGGTGTGATAGAAGGATATTAAGGGCTGCCCATGGAATTTACCTACCCCACCAGATTATTTCCAGCAGGGCACTGCAGCAGAGAGCACCAGTGGTGTGTGAAATCACATGGAAGGTGAGTCTGTGCACGGGGCTTTAGGGGTTTGCAAAAGAAAAATAAAGGTGTTTAAGTTTACTGTGCAGTCAGTGTCACCTTTACCTTGATTATTTTAGGTTTCAGTGCATAATCATAAAGTTTTTGACTTGCTTACACACATAATTATGTGCTGGTTACCTTTAACATACTTGCTGCTCTTTTGCATTAGAGTGGATAAATATCATTACCTCACACTGGTACATATTTTTTTCTCCACATGAAATGCTAAAAGCATTCCTACAAAAAAGGGGCCTGGGAACACTTAGAGGCACTTATTATTCAAATCTGTTTTTAACCAAGTAATACCCCTCTGAAAAAACCCACCAAACCCCTCTTAACTTTTTGAAAGTACTTTGTATTTTGCATTGTGTAAATTTTGAATTTATGCTGAGAAAAGTGGTGACAGCTTCTGGACATCCAAGTGTGCAATCAGCTGATTCCTTGAGCTATCTGAGGTGAGTGCAGTTTCCAAGATCTTTTAAAAGAAATAGTTTCTACTTAAGGGCAAGCTGGTTCAAATTTAATGTATTTTGCAAAAAATTCATGTTCTGGCATGTTTGTGCTGTTCTGGCCAGGGAGTTTATCAATATGAAAATCTTGTGACAGAGTTAAATGAGTTGAAGTTGTCCTCACTGACATTCTGGAGTATTTTCAGAAGTGGTGAAGCTGAAAACCCCCTCATCTTTCTGCGTGAAGCACAGAGACTTGCCCTGGAGCTTGGAGAGCTGGGGTCAGTCTCAGCCTCGTTAAAGCCAGTGGCAACTTATTATTTTAATTCCCATTGGCTTCAACTGAGACAGAATTTCACCCTTTGGTTTTATAATTCCTTTAGGGAACCTCTGGGGAGGGGAAGCAGGAAAACATGGTTTTAATGTTAGTGAAAGGAACCTGTGCTGATGTGTAGGGCTCAGCACAGGGTGGAAGCCTGGCCTGCTCAAAATGGGATGTGAGGGTAGGGCACGGGGTCAAGTTACTTCTGATGGGGCTCTCTGCTGAAGGTTATCATGGGGCATGGCTTGAGGAAGACTGGACAGCCAAAGGTGGCAGGGGCATATTCAGAACATCAGGTCTTTGGTGGAGGTGGTAAGAAGAAAATAAGAGGTTATCAAACACAAAGTGGCAGAGACCCCATAATGGTCTAAACAGGAACAGAAACTTGGTGTGGGTGTAACACTGGATAGGGCTGTGGTCATGGAGAGTTATTTTAGAAGTGTGAGGAAAACATTCAATAGGTACAGATGAAACTATAGCACAGAGTTGGGGAACATCAGCTTGTGGCTTGGTGCTGCTGGGAGGTGTGCAGGCCATGCTGTGGAGACCCTCTGCTTGGCATTTAAAAATACCTGGGCTGAAATTCCCAAAATGCAGAATTATCTGTAAATCCTTTATGCCCTCTGTGACATCCTTCTCCTTGCCAGGTAGTGCAATGTGCCGATCTCAGTATGAGGCCTTTTTATTCTCTGAAATTCAAGACTGGACTATGCAAACATATAAATGGGATTAATGAATGCGGCTCATTACCGGCTCTTGATTGAGACCACACATGGTGATAATCAATCACTCTGGAGTGCTAATGGCTTTGGGTGCCTGACCCCTAACCCAGTCTTTGATGGCCATCTTGTCGGGGACACTGAGCAGAGCGCTCTGGACAGCGTCCACTGCTCTGTAAAGCAGTCCAAGGAGGGCTGGCCAGATGCACGCGTTGACTGGAGGAATGATGCATGCTCCAAGGAACAAATTGCCTCCACACTCAGCTCCTTCTGCCCCTGGTGATGGAAGACCAGCTTGGGTCGTGCCAAGGGGATTTTGATGAGGAGGTCCTGTGAAGAAAGAGATAAGAATTGCGTAAAGGGTGTTAGGGTAAAAGTCCAGCTGAATTTCCCTTGGCAGCAGGGTCTGGTGGAGCTGTTGTTGAATTTCTTCAGCTGCCACTTCCCTGGTGTCACCCTGAGGAAGGGTGGCCATGTATCCACGGGGTGCTGCTGTGAGTGTCCTGGGGCCCCTCGGTGGTGCTGTTTGGTGGGGGGTGCTGCGAGGGGCCACAGGTCTGTCCAGGGTTGCTGGAGGGTCAGCCTGGTTGCTTGGCAGTGCCTGGTCACACTGTCTCCATCTTCAGTTGACTTCTAGGAGCATGGCTAACATTTCCATGCTGTCCTGGCACTATATGTCCTACTTAGTTACAGCAAGACTGAGAAATACCTGTTCCCTCTAGGTCTGATAAGTCTCATGGCTGGTTTCAGTTGGCTGTAATAAAAATCAAATTATTCCATCTGCTTTGTTGTCTCAGGCACTGATCTAAGATTATCTCAGTAAGATAATTTAGACAGCAGCTGATCCAAAGCAGAATAATGCTGGACTCTGAGAAATAGGAACGAGAACTGTGGAGAAAGATTTGCCATGGAAATCTGTGATGAACCCTCTCATTCAGGGAATGAGGTTGTAGTTGTACAGTGGCTACTCCAGGGAACTCTGGCCTTGCTTCTTAGGTTCGCTGTTTCCTGCTGAACCTTAATCCTGATTTCTGTGCTGATCAATTCTGCAGTAGCTGAGAGTGAGGCAGATTTCCCCTACTCCCTCCACACTGGCCTGAAAATATAAAGCCTTTTGTTTCTGACTAAAAATTAAAAATTCAAGTGGTTCATTTTTGAATAGTGAGATAAATTAAAGCCAACTGGTCCTGAAGTGGCTGAAACAAGTCAGGTTCCCAGAGCATTTGTATTCACAGCTGAAAGTAGGGTTTGGAGGGTCCTCTGAAAGCAGGTCTGCTGTCCATGCTATTGATTCCCTCTAGATCCCAAATCCAGCTGCCCTGTGATTGCCAGGGACTGGATATGTTGGCTCCCTGATTAAAATACTGTTAGGAATGGTTGTACCCAATACAGGCTATGAACCACTGGTCTGGAAGGATTAGGAACTAAATTTCAATAGCCTTGCTCGTGTTCACTAGTACAAAATAATTTTGGGGGATGGAGGTTGTGACTATAATGTAGAAAGAGGCAAGAGTGTGATTGATGAAAGAACTGCTCTGCCTGAATATTGGCAATTCTCCTTTTGGTCTCTCCTGTAATATTTTGACTTTTTGGCTCAGTTTTAGCCCATCAAGAAATGTCCAAAAGGGGACACTGAGATTGTGCATTCAAGGCAGTAAGGATCGTGTTATCCTGATTAGGACAGAACAGGAACTGGTGTGTCTGCATATAATTATGAAACAGTACAGAGCGTGCAGTACAGAAAAGGCTATTCCCAAAACAACTCCATTACTTATATCTCATGGATTTTGTGCCTTTGATATTGCTTTGGCTATCTCTTACTATGGGTTTCCTTCAGCAACGGGGTTGGATGTTCAGTTTTGACAAGCGGCCAGACGTTTTCAGTTCTCTCAGAGAGGTCACTGAGAGTTGGGCTGGCTATCTGACTGCAAATCTCATTGCTCTGGGTCTTCTCAGGAGATTTCTTATCCTCTGGGTTTTCCCTTGGCCAGTTGGAACTGTTAACAGCTGCCTTTGTTTCACTACTTATGGAGCTGGACCAGAAACAGAGGTGTGTGCACCGCAGAACTGTCATTGTGGTGTCTGATCCCCAGGGGAGTTTCAGTGAGGAAAGGACGGGAGTTTGCCAGTTTTACTGTGTAGTACCAGGCATTTTGCTAGGAGTCGCAAAAGGTGCTTCCAAGTAAGAAATCTTCAACATCTATTAATGAAGAAAAAGTGGTTGGACACAGGAAAAGGTTGTTCTCAGACTGCTGGTCAAAGAGAAAAGAGTTAAAATATGGAAGTAAAGGAAAGAAAATACGCCACACTCAAACCTCAGACCTGCTTGAGAGCCTTGTCCTAAAATAAAATCAGCTGGCAAAAGACTTTAAATCAAATGAAGAGGAAATCCAGCAGCTTATGGCTGTGATGTGGAAATACCATTTCCACTCTGCATTGGGGCTTTTATGAAGTAGGTATTGTAGAATAATCAACCAGGAATAAAACACGGAATATTTAAAGGGCAGAAAGTCAAGGCACAGGCTGGAAGTTGAGGTTTATGTGTGGATTTCTCTTTTTTAATTGCAAGGAATAGAAAAGAGGAAAAAGCTTTAAACCAATGACATTTCAACAATATTTTGTTTTACAACTAGAATGGGAATGGAAGGTGGGAATCAGGGGAGGCTTCCATGCAAACACCTATGCAAATAACATTGCAAAGATATGGAAGATTTTGATTATATTCTTCTGCTGCCTTGGTTTTCTGTGGAAACGACACTGTTTTATACTTGCAGAATTCATCGAAAAGGGACTAATGGAATCAGGCAAGAATCTCTTTGTGACTGCCAAAACCTGAAAAATATTACCAGCCTCTGACCTGAGTGACAGATTTCAGTGGAAACAGGATTTTCTCAGAAAAAAATCAGATTTAGTTATGATAATAGTTTCACAAATATGTGAGACTTTTACAAAATTGTTCTATTAACAAAATATCATTTCAGTCAGGTAGATCTTGTAATCTAACAATTCAAGGGGGGTTGCATTTCAAAATTGCCTCTTTAAAACACTTAAATATTGAAATGAAGTAATCTCTTCAGATTGTGTTAAGGTTTCTTTGGACCCAAATTAAATAATTACAATTTTCTACTTCACTGGAAGTTTTTGAAGGACATTTGGATAGATGGAAAGCAATGCAAAGTCAGCATCAGTTATTGCATAGTTCAGCTTCTGATGCTGATCCTGGTCTCACTCAAGACAATGGAAATCCTGGATCTGACATAAGGTGAAGTCCCTGAGATTTTTCTGCCATGACATGCAATATTTTGAATAAGTGGACATCTTTCCTGTCGCCAGCAGGGAAAGCCAGAAAGTAGAATTCCGTCTCTTCCACCTTATTGGGGTTGTCTTTGCTTTATTTCCCAGGATTAATGAGTTTTTATCTGTCTCCATGGTTCTGATGTATTTTCTGATCCTCACAAACGTCTCCCATTGACAAAGCTCACTGCTCACAGTGCCCAAAGTGTCAGGATTGCGTTTGTGCCCTCCCTGTGTTTATGTTCTTACCTGGGGACCAGGCAGCAGACTTAAATTTGCAGTTACAACCCTTTTGGGAGAGCAAATTCATAACCCCCTTTTTCCTCAATCCAGTGTCTGCTGTGGTGCTTGGAGGGTCTGCTGAGGTCTTCTGGAAGCAGTGAGATTCCGTAGGGAGCAATCATGGATCCTTGCAATTTCTGCCTTACTTGTCTTGCCAGTAAACGTCATTAAGGTTTTTTTATGAAACAAGTTTAATTAATTCCGCTGAATTTAATGGCCACGTTGCAGTAGTCTGTCACCCATTTACAGCATTAGTTTCTGAATGTACACAGCCCTTTTAAAAGATGAGAGCTGGCTTTGCTACATCAAGTTGTCATTATGTTTAACTAGGTCTTTAATTATAACCAGATGGATGAATTATTTTAATCGCTGCTATATATCTTAACAGTAGTTTGTACATTGACACAAAGTTGAGAACATCAAACAGAAATTAACTGCTAGAGCAGGAAAGCTGCCAACCTCTAAGGGAAGCAGTTGATCAGAACTTGTCATCTTAAAAGGCTCAAAGAATGCAAAACAAACAGTCAGGATTAGTATACTAAATATGGCTTATCAGCCCCACTCTCTTCTCTGATAATTCATCTGTATCATTTATTTTAATACTTTGCTCTGCATATCTCAGAGTCTGTAATTAGACAGCTCCAGGTATTCGCTTCTTCCTGCCTTTGAAATCGTTTGCTTTGAGGCTCTTCAGAGAAAATGATACAATTATTACACGACTATTTGATGCTCAGTACAAAAGGATTTCCACACAGGACTGTCCCTTTGTGTGTAACAATCCATTGGAGTTTCTGCTGGCACCTCCAGGGATTCCCGCCTTTCAGAGCAGCCTGATGGAAACCAAGGAAAAAGCTTCCAGGTTAGGAGTGGGGAATGTTTTTCATGCCATATGCATGAAAAAATTTTCTTGCACTGACTCCTGCACTGAGGGCACAGTGTTGAAGCCTGAGTTTCCATACTGGGAATGCAGGAGAATATCCCTCATCCAGCTGGGAAAAGGCTTAGATACTTTTTCCTGTCATTACCCCCTGTTTTCTGCCTCTTAGCCTGGTGCTGCTGTTAGCCAGTCTCTAAATCTGGGGTGTGGGTCCAGAAGTAAAGAATGGGAATGGCGTTTGCCTGGATTTGGTGTTGGAGCAGACAGCAGGGATGTGCTGTGGTCCATGAGCCTGTGCACCAATGCCATTTCCTGGGACAGAGCTCTCTGATGCTGCATGCCTGCATATCCTCTCTTACTGTGGGGAAGGAATTAGGAAGGGGCTTCAGGAAGTCTCAGTACTGTCACTTTGTGAATAAACCATCCAAAGGGAGTGGAATTAAACTGACACCGAGTGATTTTGTTGGAAACACCCAGGGTGATTTTGCCTGTTTGATGTCTGACTATACAGCAATTACTTTCTAGTTATGGTGTTGATTTGAATGAGATTATTGTGCTCTTGATCAACTGTGAGTGCTGTGATAAACCCCAATGCATTTGTTTGTTTTCTTGCCAAGTAATGAGGATGTATGAAGTAGGATTATATTGTCTTTTAAGAATGTTTTATGTTTATCAGTAATGGACTAACTATGGCCTTTATTGTTTAAAGTGGTGAGCAGGTAGCTGTGAAAAACAGTGAAGTTAAAATATTCCAGTTTCATTTTCTCTTGACTTTGAATTATCTTACTCTGATAAATAAAACAATAATTTATACTTTGTCGAGCAATATTTTATCTGTAAAAGAGCCCTCAACTGCAATGTGCTTTTCATTCTGTTGGAATCTTTCTCTCCAGCCAGAGCCAAAACAACCCTTGCTGCAGGGTCCCACAAATATTTTTCTCCTATAAACTTAGGAAGTTCAGAAAATGTTTGTACTCGGGAACTTCTTTACCTGCCTGATAACAGACTTGCTCTAAGGCACGGGATGAATCCATGACAGTCAGTCCCTGAGGGAATTCCAGGGACTATAAATACCTTTGGGATCTGCTGGTCAGACTCTGTGCCTAACTTCCCTGAGTGGATAAGCTTGTGGGTGATCAGGCAGTCTAAGTTTTGCAGATAGAAAGCATAATTGTATCTAAGATAGGTAAAATGCTCTTTTAACTTCACTTCCTTGGTGTTCCCAAACTTTTCCAAAGCCTGGCTGCAGTGGTGTTTGGAAGGTACTGAGAGCGATGCTCATTGTGCAGGTTGCTCTGACAAATGCAGCAGAGCTGGCCTGGCCACAGCAGAAGCACATCCTGGGGCAGGCTGAGAGGAGGGCTGGAACACCCAGGCAGAATGACCAGGATGAAGGCAACAAATGTCATGTAGTTATCTAAAAATTCATCTCTCTAATGGATAGGTTAAAAAAGCCCAGAGCTGAGCATGCAGGAACTTGCATCTTTGACAAGTAACTCTTGAAAACTGAGAGCTGCTCACCACCTGAACACTTGTCTTTCCAAAGACATATTGCAAATGTTTTCTTTCGCTCAGTTCTCCTTTTTCTCTTCTGGCAGTCGGTCCACATTTGAAAGTAGAACAGGCCCAGAATTCCTTGTTTAATACTCAAACACTGAAGTAAATGTCATCTAGGAAATGGGAATCTGAAAAGGAGAGAAGACATAAATGAGCTTTTACCCTCTGCCTCCCAGAAACCAGCAGGAGAGATGAGCAGCAGTTGGAATTTTCACTCGGAGCTGCATCTCAGTATTTACTTTGACATTTACTTTCACAGAATCAAAGACTAATGTCAGCTGGGAGCATCCTCTGCCTCTCACCAGGTCCACCCCTGTGCTCAGGAGGGCAACTTTCACCATTAGGTTTTTTTAGTTCCTAGTCAGAGTAGAGAGTCAAAGTTCATATACCTTTAAATCTCATGGTTTATGTCTCTAAAAGGAAAGGGAATAAAAAGGTCAGACAAAAACTCCTTTGATCCAGGAATGATGAAATATTCTTGATCAAAGTAGAATATTGTTGACATTATTAAATTGAGACACTTCATTAGAATCTGTTTGACAATAAAATGCATCTGCCTGCAATCCCCTGGCCCTTTATCAGAGCTTGTAGTGCCAGCTGCTGATGCTTCATTTTTCCTGGTGTGCCACACTTCCAGAGTTATGCTTCTGAAGGTGTCCCTTCCCCTCTCATGGCTTGCACTCATAGTTGTGCCATTTTTCTAAAATTAAATGTGCCCTCTTGCCAGTCTCTAGTACTACTTTGATCTTTCATGGCTCTTCTGAATTTGCACAGGAGCTCCACAGCCTCCTTCTTGTGTGTGTCCTGGCAATTCTGAGGAATTGAGATTTGACTAGAGACAAATTTTGTTTTAGATTTTAGTCATTCAGTCATTTTTATTTTAGATGGGTGTTTCTGTTCACAGCCAGAGATTTTCATAATCAATCCTTACACCTTCTCTTAGATAATTGTGGTGGAGGGGAAGAGAGTTGAGGAGTGAGCCCTTTATCTCCATGGGAAGGTGGATGTTTAAGGGCTCTTTGTACCCACATGCATCTCCAACAGCTGGAAGTGCCTGGCTTAAACAGCTTCTACCAGGGAGAAATAGGGAAATGCATCAGGTGCAGAGATTTTCCTGGCCAGACTTAGAAGCTACTTTTATTTGTGATGGCATGGATGCACTGTTAGAGAAAAGCAGCTTTGAGATTCCCTGTTTTCACAGGCATTTACCCTTGTGATGAGGTGTTTGTGGAATCACGCACAGGGAAAAGGGAAAGCCCTGTCCTTTGTGCTGTGCCTGTGGATGACTGCCAGTGTGTTGTAGTAGCCCAAAGGGCAGGCTCTGTGTTCAGTCACCTCCAGGGTAGCCTGAGCATTTACACCTCCAGGCCTCAGTGTGCCTGTTGGATGATGATGATGATGGTTTCCTAATGCCTTTGATCCTGTTCCCCTTTAGCCATTCCTGGAACTGGCCAGATTTGCACACTCGCAAGATCCATTAAGGCAGCGGGACAAAGGAGCTCCTGCGAGCTGGGCCAAAAAAAGAAAGTAAAATAAAACCTCCATTCATGGGATGAAGGACGATGAAAGGCAGGGAGGAAAGATGACACAAAGCTGACAGCTGTGGCACACGTCTCCTCTCTTAGCCAGGAAAGCTGACAAGTAGATTGCTCAGGACAGGCACTTACAGGTTACCCTGTCAGCTACTTGAATGCCTTGTCTTTTATCTGCCACCTTCCTAGGAAAGAACAGAGAGAGCCTGTGCCCATCTGATGAGCTGGTTCATACTGGCACATCATCAGCTTTAGCAACACATGAACACAATATAGTCCCAAAGCTCCACTTGGGTTACTGAAATCTTTCCCCTCTCTTTTCTTGTGTACGTGCCTGCCTGGAGACATGTACCTGCCCAAGCAGCTGAGTGCCCTTGAAAAGTACTATTCATAGAAGTAAAATTCTCCCCCCTGTCAGAATCAGTCTATTTTTTTTGTCTCATAAAGCCTCACTGCATCAGGCTCTGCACAACAGTGTGACTTGCTTTGTGTAGGGTAACTCCTCCAGTGCCCAGTGTTTGCTCCATCTGATGTGGTTTCAGTCCTCTTGCCTTGTTTCTGTCTCCAATGAAGACAAGAACAGTGAGGACTGTGACTTTTTTTCCTAAAATTTGCTGAGTTTCATGTAAAAGAAAGGATTTTTGTGTCTTATGCCAGAATAAGGGAGAAAGACATGGAACTTCCTTCCACCTGTATTTAGTGCTGTGTGGAGTCAGGGAAGTGAGTGGCCTTCTCATAAAATGCATGCTAGTGAAAACACTTGATGCAGCTAAGCAGAACCTGCCCAAATGCCATGAATCCCAGCATTTTCTAAATTCAATTGTTGATGTTGTCATCCCACATGTTAACTTAAGATGGGGTATATGCTGGGTGTAACTTAAACATGCTTAAATTTAATTTCAAATTATAATTGTTTTTTGTAACTCAGCCACATTAAAATTTCCCCAGGAAGAGCATCACTTTCTTTGCCCAATTTCGAGTTATTTCTGACCATGACCATGTTAGAGTTATTTGACCTGGCAGCCCATCCTCTACCCTTATTTAGAGAAATGACTTGGTGCTACCTCTGAAAAATTCAGCCAGAGGCCAATCTAAAACTTGGAAATGATCAGCCTTTACAGTGGCAGCTGTTTCAGCCATACCCTAAACAAGGATGTGCCAGGTAACATTACCTATTGTTACCTTTCAAATGAAAGACTTGCTCCACTTCCTAGTACTGTCTGCAGTAAAGATGTCACTGTTTGTCATGCAAGAAAGTAGAGTTTTAAGACTCTGCTCAAGAAAGGGAACTTCAGTACAATTTATTTTGAGTACAGGGAAGATTTCGTGATGCATGAGCCCCGAGTGTTTTGCCTGAGTGCAATCTAGCAAGGCAGACAGTGACTGCCACTGTAGGCAGTGTGTTAAAGTGCTGCCTAGAACCAAATCAGGGTGTTTATCTGAATCATAAAATAAGATAGGCCTCTGTTGACTCTCAGGATTCTACAGAAGTTAACAAAATGAAATGCCAAGCAGCAAGACTTTGAGCGAATGTAGTAAATTCCCTAACACATCATCCCCTCCTTTTCTTCTCCAGGGCTGTGTAGTCAGTGTTTATAGAAGGCTAAACATGCTGTGTGGTACAAGAGCTCAAAGATTAATTAGTAAACAATTAGGATACACTTTGAAGAGGAGAAGGGTTGATTGTGATTATGATAGAGATACATTGTGGGCCATGGGCCATTCAGAGTATTGCCAGTAATTAAAGATATGTTCAGTAACTCTTAATTAGCTTGGATAAATGTATATATCTGCGATACCATCAAATAATTTTCTTGAGCACCCAGGTTTTGTTGTTATAGATTAAGGTGATTGCATACGATGTGTTTTGTGGTTCATGAGATGAATGTAAGTGTCTGCAATCCTCAGTTGCTATAAATCAGTGTCACTGCAGGTCCAGGGAGCTGTGCTGATTCACACCAGGGAAAGCTGCGTTCACTGGGGCTTCCTGCCTTCCGTGAGCTTTTATTGTCAGCAGTGGAGTGTGATCAGGCCAAGACTGTGTCCCTTTCCCAGAAAGGAAAAGACACTTATTTCCCCTGGGGTCTCAGTCCTCTGTGCTTTCCAGCTGCCAGTCATACTGATGACAAATAACATTTACTCATTAAAATACTCCAAGGCCAAACAGATAGTCTATGCCTCAGGAAATCCTGGTTCCAACTCCCTCCCTTTTATTGCCCTGCTTGAGCAACTCATTCACAGCCCAAGAAAACTGATTTGTATTTGGAATAATTAAGCTGGTGGGGAGTGCTGATAAATAGTGACAGCAAAGTTGTGCTCCTTGAAGAAAACAACAGAGTAAACCAGAGAAAGGGGAGTTTTATCAGAAAGTCAAGGCTCCTGCTGGCAGGACCTCACCTTTGAGAGTGAGCTCTGTGGAGTAGGTGCAACCTGTTTAAGGAGAGAAAAGCAAGACCTGTTTGTTAAAGCATTTGGAGGAAAAATGTGAATCCCGGCCAAGGGGCAAGAATTTAGCTGACCTTGGCTGCAGTAAGAATATATTGTTCCCTTTCAATAGAGAACAGAAACAAGGAGTTGTGCTCACTCCGATGTCAGAAAAAAAGAAGTTTGTATTCAGTTCATTGGAGAAATGTCCAGAAATAATTCACCTTAGTGAAAATATTACTTCTGGAATAGTACCAAGGTCAGCAAGACCCTGACTTATCAGTTCTGTTAATGTTCGCATAAATTCAAGCTGTCAAACACTAACTTGTCCAGCTGAGATATTATGAAAGACTCCCATCTATGTCTCCCTTCTCTGTATTTTTTTCCTTTTTGCACACTTCCATCCTTGTCCCATTGCAATTTAGAGGTTCAGCCTATGGCAAGGCAGGATTGCAAGGCTTTAGGTTTTCTAAGCCTTAAATGAAGTAGAAAAGGGAGATTCTGCAACATCATAACATAATTCACAATTCCCAAAACATCCTTCAGTTGTAGCCATGTCTGTGAACGGGATATCACTGTCTTACACAGAACTGTTGGATTAGCACTGCTGTAGTGACTGTTCTGGTGAGGATTCAGCACACAGGTTGAATTCTCCCTCAGTTTGGTTCTGTGAGGGCTGAACAGCTTGGCTCTGAATTAGCAGAGCAAGGCAACACTTGTTTAAAATGTGGCCAATGCTGTGTATAACCTTGTACATCAAACAAATTCTTCACAGGCTCAAGGGAAGTGAATTTGGTCAGAACAAATGGGGGAAAACAGAGTCAGGGCAACTTTGTGGCTGTTTCCAGAGTGCTGGTGAAACCTGTGTGAAACACATCTCCAGTCCAGCAACGTTTCCTACACCTGGCTCACTCCTTGTGCCTGACAAATGCCTCTTACGCCACTAAGGGGAGAGTGGCAAATGTGTCCCCTGTGCCTGTTTAAGCACACTGGCACTGGTTCAGGTTTGTGGACCTTGTCCCCTTGCTCTGAGTGCCAGCTCTACTGCAGAGGAGACATCAGCTCCCCATTTGCAGAGACTGAACAGGGGCTTTCCTGCAGGACAGGAATTGCCTTGGGTAAAAATCCCTATGAAAACATAAAGCACAAAGCAATCAGGTCTGTCCTTTTCTTAAAAGTTCAAGAACTTTTTTATCATTTATGGAAGAGACCATAAACAACTCACACTTTCCTTTGTTTCCCTGTCTCTGTTTCTTGCTGCTTTAGAACAATAACTACAATATATCTCAAAGGCTGATAAGGTATGAGAACCCAGGGGTACTGGTGACATTTCACAGGATGAAGTTAAGAGATGGCTGACCTAATGTGACAAGTGTCTTTTTTCAAGTCTTTGCTAATAGCAGTAACCACTTAGACTCCTTAGGTGTGTGTCAAATGCCAAGGGCAGTCAACTGAATCATGTCAAAAGGCTGCCTCTCATGAGTGAATGGTCTCATATCAGCACAAAGCCCTGTAAATCCACCAGGTGGACTTTAATCATTTTGCTTTCAATGGATTTGGTTAGCAAGAAGTGTTTGAGGGGCTAATATTTCACCCTCTGTGGCTAGGAGTATTTCAGTTCTTCTCAGTGATGCTGACTGTCCCTTTAGCTGTACAGCTTCGGCTGGTTTTCCCTTGTTTGTCCTTTGAGGACTTGACCTGATAACAAAGCTGGGGAATCTCCTGTTTGTTTTCACAAGACTTTAGTCATTCTTGACCAACACTGAATTTTGAAGCACTTTGTGCTTGAAATTCTGTTTAAAAGAGTCTATGAGAAGTAACCTCAAGGCAGACCAGCCAAGTTTGTGCCTGAGTATGATGCTTCAGTATTATATGGTCATTTTTATTTTCTGTGCTCACATTGAATCAGACAATCTTAGATCAGGCTTCCATTTTTCTTGGTGCTTTACAAGCACATTACCAGGTGAATCCAAAGAGATTCTAGTCCATTTGTGTTATTTTAGAAAGAAACTAGTGTTAAAAAAAAAAAAAANAAAAAAAAAAAAAGTAAAGCGAAATTTCAGTTTGCTGTGCAGGATTATGCTCAAAAATGAATACAGACAACAGTAGTGAAAACCTGGAAATACCTTAAAAATTCTACAATCTAATAATTCATTTGTCTCAGCTATTAATATAACTTAGAGAAAAGAATTTCTTTACTTTTCTTTTCCCCTCTTCTCTTCTAGTCCCAGTCTTTTACCTACTGCCCTCCAGTCCTTGCAAATTCCTTGGAAGAGGAATGATGCTGCCCAATTTAGGTAATGTCTAACGCAGGAAAACCCCGAGTTGTTTTTGGCTGCTCCCCAGAAGACAGAGCAAGTCACCAACTGTGGCATGAAAAGGCAATGCGAGTTCCTCTGTTTGAACAAGGTGCACCTTTTGTCCCAGAGGCTTTTTCCAAGAGTGGCACACTCTGTGTCTGTGCTTCTCCCAGGGCTGGTACTGCAGCCCCGGCCTCCAGGCAGCCCAGAGCTGGGAGCAGCTGCTCTCCTTGTTCAGCCGTGCTGCAGCAGAAATTCCTGCTCACAGGTTCTGAGCCTGCCTCTCTGCTGGAGCTGCTGATCCCACTGCAGAGGAAGAGAGCAGCTCATGTGAGCAATGCCAAATCTGGCTCAATCCACATGACCCAGCTCAGTCTGTTTTGGTTAATCTGGTTCGTTTTGCATGTAGTGGATTAGGAATTGTTCCTGTGGGCTGTGCCCTTTGGGGAGATGGTGGTGGACACTGAAGAGGAAGAGACAATCTCCATCCTCTGCTGTTCTCCAAACCCTCTCCAAACATCTCTTACTCCACATGTCTGCCAGGTGCTCCCTCCTACAGCTTGTGGCCACAAACATTGACAGCACCAAGTGTTCCATAGTCACCAGAGCAGAAGGGAGCTCGAAGGGAGGGATTAGAAAACTGAGAGTGGAATGGATTTCTCTTGTTTACAGTGAGTCCCACCCATGCTTGAGGAACACTTTGCAGGAAGGCCTGAAAGGGCTCATTTGGAGCAGTCACAAGTGGGCACAGGGCTGTTCCCACTGGCCAGAGGAAGCTGGGAGTTGGATGCCAGTCTGTGATAGATGCCAGTGCAGGGAAGAACAGACCAAGAGGAGCCTGGAAATGGAGAGTGTCATGCAGTGTAAGGGGATGAGTCAAGAGTTTGTCCATGATATCAGTTTCCTTATTGTTTGCTGATCTTCATGCAAATATTTGGGATTTTGGGCACTCATGAGCCAAACTGTAGTCAATGCAGGCTTTTTTAAATGATCATCACTTATAGTCTACTAATATTCTTTTCTTCCTTTTTTCCTTTTTTTTTTTTTTTCTCTCAAAGATTCATCATTAGAAAAACTTAACTACATGGACAGGAAAAAAAACCAATCCCTTCCTTTGACAAATTGGAAATCTCCAAAGACTTATAAGCCAGTATGAAAGATTGACTTAATGGAGCAGTATATTTTTGATACAGCAAGGAGCCTCCCAATCCTCTGATTAGACTGATATAGATTTTCTAGAGATTAGCAAAATCTGAAATGCATTAAAAAAAAATCCAGTGTGACAAAACAGTTTTGACAGCATAAATGAAACCTAAAGCAATGTAAAATGTAATTACTGCAGCTATCCCTGTGACCCGTCAGCGTACACTGCCTTGCTCTGCCCTCAGGAGAGCTGGGCTTATTTTCCACCTATTTATTTTTCTGCATGTTTGGCAAGGATATTTTTAGTTTAATCATTTGCTTTTCTTTGGTGCCCCATTTCTGGTTCCACTGTGTTCTAACGTGGGTTTTGGTGAAAAGATTAAAAAAATAAATAAATAAGGGATTGGAAGGTTATGAGGAGGGTACAGGAAGTTCAAAGACAAACCGGAATCAATCCCTTACTGCCTTTCCACATGCTTTGGTGGTAGGGCTGTGTGAGTGCTTTATTTAACTTGCAGAGGTCCAGGAGAAATGCTGGGGTTTATTTACATTCCAGTGGAATGGAGGGGCCCTGCTGGCACTAGGAATTCACAGTGCTGGGCCGTGTATCTGGGTAGTAACAATTTCTACTTTGGAGAAACCAAGTGACCATGAGACAGGAGTGGAGGAAAAGGAGGAAACAGACTTGGAAGTCCCACAGACACACAGAAAGTGGAGTAGTGCTGGCCTGTGCTTTACCCTCCAAGCAGCATTGCTTCCCAACATGAGGGTCCCAGCATCAGCCAGCCCAGCACTGGGAATGCAGCTCTATCTGCCAGAGATTTCTTCTGAAAGTCTTCCTCTTCACTGATTTATTTTTTTTGCTGAAGGTAACATGGTGGATCTACTGAGTATTATACATTATGTGTCATATCTATACCTGGTTTTGAACTGGAAGTCTTGGGAAATCAGTTTTTGGTCCTTGAGCTCTTGTTTTCCTAGCCATTGTCATAGCAGGGAATGAATTAAATCAGTCAGCAGACAGCTCCAGATGCAAAACCCTTTAAAAATAACCACAGGGGAAGTTATTTGGTGGTTTGGGGAGGGATCATAGTTGGAAATTTTATCTGGCTCTTGGACAGCCCCTGTCTGAGGTATTTGTTTGGCTTCCATCACCATGGGATCTGAGGTACCTGTACTCATCAGTGTGCTCATCCCATGGCTCCTGTTCACAGGGCTGCTGCTCCTCTCGAAGGGTTTGCTCTCAGCCTTCAGAAAACCTTCAATTGCTCTTGTGAACTTCATCTGGAACCTAAAGCACAGGTTCCCCACATGTTCCTGACCTCTGGGAAGCTGGCAGCCCTCCAGTTTTCCTAGGCCTTACTGCCATTTCCATCCCATGCCAGCATAACTTTTAATTAAAGCTGCTGGTCCCCTTGGCTTGGTAGTGGCACAAGCAAAATTTGTTGCTGGTAACGTACCCTGTGATATTTTCAATGAGTTGCTTCTTCTGTCTTTTGCTCACTTATAACTCCTGATGGAAATTTTGGAGGAAAGGGCACCCTCTGGGTGGGTGCATGGCTTGGACAATGGGTTTCCTGTACAGATGGCAGTAGGTTTATGGACATTTCTGTAAATATATAATTATAACAACCACATCAGGAATTTAATTGATAACCCAGTGATAACAGACCCCACAGTAACTGGCAACACAAGCTGTGTTTTACATTTATGTCTTTTCATACAGTCAGATGGTTTTATTGCCCTGGAATTTAATGCATTTTAGATTTGCTAATCTCTCTAAAATCTATACATCAGTTTAGTCAAAGGATTAAGGTTTCTTTGGTAAATCAAAAATATACTGCTCAATTAAGTCAATCTTTCACATCAGCTTATAAGCCTTTGGAGATTTTTAACCTGTAAAAGGAGATTTTTCAAGTAGGATTTACGCTTTTATAACAATGCGGGAAAACAGAAAGAAATACCAAATAAATAGACATTACAATTAAGTAATGACTATGGAAAGAGGCATGTTTTTTTCACCAAAATATGTAATATTGGAAATGTTGATGTTGTAGGTGAGGCACAATGCATTCATAGGGACTTGAGAATTTTATCCATGAAGTTTTACTAAATAGATTCAGGCCAGTGAAATCCAAGACCCAATTAGCTCCAAACTTGATATATTTCTGCAGAAATTTTCATTATCTATGATGTTATATCTGATACTCTATGAATCATCAGAAATGGTGTCAAGAGGGGAGAAAAATCCCCTCACAACTTTAGAAACATGCAGAAATCTTCAGGCTTCAGGGCACAAACTTGGTCTCTGAGTAACAGGAACTGGGCATAAATTTTCTGTCATTGGTAGTGTTGGTGACAGGTAATTCCCCCAGAGGTCATGTGAGGATCCCCAGCAGCTCATGGTTGTCAGCATACTTATTTCCCCAAACCTTTCAGAGGTAGGGCAAGTTTAATTTATTGGCTTTACAGGTAGAGAACTGAGGCACAGAGTCCCATATCTTTGTACACTTCCAAGATACTGGGCAGGAGTCACACAGAACGTGCTAAAGGGGAGAACTGAATGGAGATTTTCCGAGCCCCCACATAGCACCCAGACTTCTGGACCACCCTCTGCACATTTTCTCTGGTTATGGGCACTCCCAAATGCACAGAGTGGCTGAAGCCAGTGGGGATAATTGCAGGGTGTCCATAGTCCCTCAGTCCAGTGGCTGCTGTGTTCCTTGACCAAGGTCATCCTTCAGGCAGTGTTGTCCCAATTCTCTGTGTCAGTAGATACCAGCATTGGTTTGTTGTGGTTGTGCTGCAGAACAGATAAAGCCTGTTAGAAACAGCAAACCTCTGCAAGCTGAAGCTTAGCTTTGAGCTAAGTTATTTATTTCACACAGGCCTGGGAAGGAGAACAAAGAGCTGAGACCAGGGTCCCTTACTTGTGCTGTGTGCCAGAGCAGCACCAAGCTCACTGAGCATGAGGTGCAGCAGACAAAAATTGCAGTGCCTTAGGAAAATTAATTTGCTGTGCAGCCCCTGTGTAAAAATTATAGGAGTTGCAATAGCAAAGGCAGTTGTTAAGGCTGAGTCGTAATCCCTACTCTCTGCTAATAACTTTTTGCTAATAACTTTCTCAAATTCTTTTTGCTCAGAAATTTTCTGTGCTTGGTGTTAGCCCTAAGGTGAAGTTTTTGGAAAATCTCAGAGGATTTTGAGTTATGACAGCACGAATAAATGCATTTTTCCTCCTCATGTTTTAATGAAACTTTTGCATTCTGAAAAGCTTCTGAAGCAAAAAGCTTCAGATTTGTTTTGTAGCCCTGAGTAAGGAAAGAAAGCAGCATAATTGATGTCTGCAGAATATCCTGGGTCACAGAACTGCAAGACTTGTGCTGACTGTGTGTGGTCACAGCAAATTTAAAGATGAAGGATGACATTCTCAGAAGTATCTAATGGTTTAGGCCCATTTCAAAAGCAACATTGACATTTAGGAGATTAAATGTCATAGAATCTCATAGGATCAAGACACCTGCCTGCCTTTTGAAAGTAAAAATCTGTTTCAATAGAGCTGGGCAAGTAGTGCTTCTCTTTTCATGAAGCCTGGGATGATTTTGATCCCCAGGTTGGGCCAGGAACCTACCAACACTACATGGAGCTCCCATCATGTGCCACACAGCTGAGCCACACAGGAGACCAAGGGGGAACACTGGGAATGTGTAGTGAGGGATTTCCCCTCTCTGAAGGACGTGGGTCCTCAACTACCACTCCTGGGGGGGTCTACGTGCTTTAGGGGCTGTAGGGTTGAGGGGAATTGGTTTGAAATGTTCTGTATCCTTACAAAAAACTGGTCAACAACCGAGCCGCACTGGTCCAATTACATCTCTGAGTCAAAGGTCTGACCACTAATCTTAAATGAGACAAAGGAACAAAAAAACCCCAATTTTAAGCAAACCTTTACATGGGAAAATGTTGCAATCTATCTCTGACTCTGTGTGCACTGATAAACTATTGGTTTTAATTTCAATGGCATCTCAAAGGACTTCAGCTGGGGTATTTAGAACACATAAAGGTGGCACTCAGGGCCTTGGTTTAGTGGTGAACTTGGCTGTGCTGGGTTTACAGTTGGACTTGATCTTAAAGATCTTTTCCAACCTAAAGGATTTTATGGTTCTTTAAACTCATCTTGAACTTGTCTATTAAAGCTCTAAGATGCCTCCAACAAAACAAGCACAAAAAGTGATGCTTCAGTGCCTCCTATGGCTTTTCCATTGCTGTTGGCCAGATCTGAAAAGTCTTTCCCACGTTACTGGAACAGATTTGTGACTAAGTAAATTTATTTGCCTACATCTTCAGTTTTCTTTCACTATTATGTGGCCTCTTTGTGTAAGTGCTTCTCTAGTAAAGGTCTGCTGGTTGAAGTTCTTAGAGAAGCTGAATTTCCACCAAGGAACTCTCCTCCCAAGTGCAAGATCCCTTGGTCTGTTAATGGTGCCAGGTGAAGGCTGCTGGAGCTAAAAGAATGTCCATTTACTGGTGCCTCTATCAGAGCTGCATGGGGTGCTGGTTCCTAAAACACTGTACCTTTACAATGAATGAAATAAGTCATTGAGATGTTGCAGTTCTTAGAAATCCCTCTATGCTTTAAATAATTGAAAAATCAATGCTGGGATAATGTGAAAGCTGAGGAGTCCAAAGTTCAGAGAGGAGGTGTCTGAAATACACAGTTTGTGTCACTGACTGAGCCATGTGCACATGCACAGGGTGAGACCAGAATGCATTTTCAAGTTTAGTTTTCCTTGTTAAATATGATATGTAATTGTTTATTATTTAATCTGTGCTTTGAAGCACGCAGGATGCATAATGGGGCTGAATTAATACTATGGCTGGAAAGGTAATTTTTGGATTTTTTTAATCACTTCTGGTCCTTTTTTTTTTGTTGTAATCTGGATTTAGTGACAACTTTTCCATTTGCATGATGTACAGAGGAATGGAATGGTTTCAATGTGTGCTGGAGTGCCCACCCTGGAACCAGCAGGAAGTGATTCTCCTCTTGAATCCCTCCAAACTCCCACTCCCAACTGAATTAGCTGGATGAGCCTTTAACTGTATCTGACTATTTGTTTTCTCTCTTATTTGGACTGTGTTGTGGTTTTTTTTATTTTTTTTAAACCAATGCCATTATTGCTTCCTTCTCAGCAGATCTTGTCCTGTAAAATTTTAATACAGAACACCTTCCTCTCCTTGCATTTCTAGCACCCTGCATGTCCTGTTTGGGCTTGGAAATCCAAGGGCTTTTAAATTTTCAAAGGACAATTTCCTCCAATACTTTTGCAGTGAGTCTGGTCTGCATCATAAGTGCCATGTGCTAAGCAGCTAAATTGCATTACGAATTGGGGCAATAATTATCAGCCTTGGATTATGGCATTATTAACACCTTAATACTGATAACTCTCAGCAGTTCATAAGACCATCAAATGTTTTCTTTCTAATACTGTCACAGATTTTTCAGCCAGTGCTGGAGATAACTTGACAGCCCCATAGAGTTTGATGTATGTGTCTGGAGAGGGGGAAGAAAAAAAAAGTTGAGACCCTACAGTCAAACCAATGTCCTTAATGGTTTCCCTAGATTAAAATAATCCCTATGGGAAATCCACTATGACAACAGTTCTTATAAAGATTTTCCGATTTTCCAGTCACTGCTTCTGTGCCATAACCATTCTTTGAAACTGTTTATGTTAGTGAAAGGCCTCATTCTCAGAGCCTTTTATTTTCTTTTTAAAGAATGTGTTTTAACTCCATTAAGAAGAGTTTGAAGTTCTCACTTTCTTCCTTGGGCATTAATGTGCCTATTAGTCCTGCATCTTCTGGATGTTTGACAACGTGAAGAAATGTAGGGGTCAGTTGTGACTCTTGTATTAAAGGTCATCTGAGTGTTTGCAGTTAGTACAGTATTTATAACATGGGTGAGTTCAGCCCCTGGGGGGATTGAAGAATTAGGCTGCATGACAGGAGGCCAGGCAGTGACACTGCTAAAACATGTTGCTGGTGTTGACTTAAAATCGAAACGAGAAAACAGATTTGCAGTCCGGGAGTCAGGCACACTTATTCCTATTTAGATGTAGCTGCAGTACAAACCTAGCCCTGAACAGGTTCTTTCAAAAACGAGACCTGAGGCCAGAGTCTTAACATGTGAAACTTTTTTAAGAACCCAAGTTCATTCAGCACTTTCTCGTTGGAGAAAAAAGTTGGAATGTTTGAAAATGACAGGAATTAAAACTACTGAGGAAGTTTCAAACTGCTGGGCGGGAGAGGAAATCCATGAGAGAGCACAGAGGACTGGAGTACTGCTGTGGGTGTCCACTGAGACCCAAGCTCATCTGTTTGTAGCACTGTTGTACTTAACCTTTGTACCTCTGCTGCAGGTTATGTGCTCAGCCAGAGAGCTGTGAACATGAAGGAGGTCAGACTACTATTTGTGCCCCTGCCACTAAAATTCTGTTGGAACACACTGCTGTGGGCACAGGTCAGAGATTGTCAAATTAAAAGCTAAGCCTAGACTTTTCCTGCTCAGCACTAGTTGTCTGGGGCTTTGGACTGTTAGGTAGATGTTTAAGAAGCAGCTTCTCCTGATCCCAATTCCATTTGGTAGTGACGGGAATCAGGCTGATCCCTCTGTGTTCCAGTCCTGAGTGTGAGTGCAATGAGGAGCTCTGCAGCACTCTGCAGTATTTCTGTAAGTCCATTGTTACTGCAGCACCCTCCACTGGTTCCTCTGCCTACTCTGCCTCTCTGAAAGATTAATCCTTGTGTATGTCATGTAAAAAGCAGCCATTTATTCCCAGTTTAGAGAGGTGGCTCAGGCACCAGGCAAATATTAGTGTTATGTTGAAGTTAGCTAGAAAGATGTAATAAAACCCATTTTGCTAAAAGTAATAATGACTCAAGACCCAAATTTGTGATCAAAAGTGGCACAATATGAGATACTTTAGATATTCAGTAAAAAAAGTTAGTTCAGCCTGAAGGAAGAGAGAGGTGATGAAGAAGGGTGCAGTGGAGAATGATAGAACAGAATCATAGAAGGGTTTGGGCTGGAAGGGACCTCAAAGATCATCTTGTTCCATCCCCCTGCCATTATCAGAAGCAGGGACACCTCCCATTATCCCAGGTCGCTCCAAGCCCCATCCAACCTTGCCCCAATCCACAACTTTTCTGGATAACCTGAAATTCAAGGATCTCTTAGTCCTGTGTCACTTCTGTAGCCAAATGCCTTTCTGGGTTAGTGATTTCTTTTGCTGTGGTGATGGATAAGGGAAGTCAGACAACCTTCAAGGGGTTAAACTTCAGTTTGTTGTGAAGCTTTGGAAGGAGAAAGTCAAAGTTAGCACAGCTTCAGTCAGGGTCAGCCCTGGGTGTGGTGACCTTTCTGCTCTGACCACCACCCAGCTGAAAGTTCAATTGCATTGACAGAATCTCAGGGGTGTTTACATGAGAGGCTATAAAAACAGTGTCGCTCCAGTGAATTTTCACACTTCCATTTGTTTTTAAGAGTTAGAAAAAAATAAATCAACATTTCAGAAATTCTTTTTCTCACAGACAGGTCTGCCTGAATGAAACAAGCAGTCCCACAACTTTATTTTAAGCTGCTTTTCCTGTTTCCCACACATTGTAGTCAGCAACCTTTGCCCAGGGCAGGATGACCGTTGATTAATATGGAATACCCAAGTCCTGCCTATAGTGGTAGGGATGCTCCAGCAAATAGGATGTTTGTTCCACTTGCAGGCCAAGGAAAAAGGAATTTCTGGAATGATCTGGATAAAAAATAACTGTTTCTCTTGGCAGTCTCGCTTGGACAGTCCTTGAGCTGTTGTGTGGTGGTTCTATTTACACCAGGAAAATCCAAGCAAACAGGCTGCCCTGGGCTATCAGGATGGCTTAAGTTTCCAGCATATTTTTCCTGAGTATCAAAAGTTTGGATCTTTGCCATGTAATCATTTTACAGAACCGTGAGTGGAAAGCACTCCAGTTGTGGTCAGTCTGTTTTCTAAGCCCTCCAACTCCTGCTTTTCCAGGAATGGTCAGCACAGCCTCCTGTCAAATAAATACCTCTAAATGTGTCCTTCCTCGATTTAATTCTCTACAAATAACTGCCCCTCCTGGGCTCTTTTTGCTGCTTGCAACACTGTTGTGTTCATTTAATCCTAGCCCCCTGTACAGATAGACAGCAAGGACAAGGGTGTATACCATGATGGCAGCCATGGGGAATGTGGGAGAAAACATGCTAATTGTTCTTTGAATTTTGGAGTATGTCAACAGGCACTCTGTGGTATCATATTTGGGGATATCGTAGTTCCAGGAATCATCTCCAAGCTTTATTTACCAAGGAAATAGCAAAGGAGTTGTTCATGTTGCCCATAAACAGCCTTCCGGTGCTCCAGACGGGTGTTTGTTCTTTCTGTTTACATCATGGGGAAAACAAAAATGAAAGTCTAAGATGTAAATCCACAGATTTACATCCCTCTTGCTCCGTTCAGGCCTGGCCAGCTGGATGGGAGAGCACAGAGCATTGCTTTGGATCTGTGCCTGGCTCTTCCCAGCTCTGCTGTCCAGCCAGGGATGACCTTGGCTGAGCCGTGCTCCTCTGTGCCTCCATTTCTACGTGTGTGAAAAGTCAGTCTGTCATGATCCTGTTGGTTTTTTGTTTCTTCTTTTCAAAGTATTTTGACCCCTGCTGCTGAAAAGAGCCAGACACTCCTCTCCATGATTTACCCAGGTGCATGGGATAAAAGCAGGCTGCCTGGGAGGAACAGGCTCCCTTCTTTGGAGAGCACCGTGTTGCTGGAGGTGCATGACTGTCTGAAGTGTTTACATCCTGGGCTTCTAAAGTAATATCTGTAGGCCATCACTTTGGGTTGAAAATTGATTTTATTAGGTGAAAATGAAAATGAACTGAAGAAATGAACTGCTAGCCACATTGCTGGGCTTACAAAACACGTTACCCGGCCTGATGTGCCCGGATGCAACGAATACGCTGAGACCACCTACTTTGAACACTCCTCTGATTTTCCAGTTTCTTTAAAGTCTAATAATACTGGCGATGCAGGATGAAAGCAATTGTGAAAAGTGAAAAAGTCCTTGTTTGCCTATCCTGTCATCTGGGGTCTGTTTCACTGAAGCTGAAAATGAAGGTAACTTGCCTTAATGCTGCAGGACAGCTTTTAGTCTAATTGAACCATGCATCGGCCAGAACCCAGTATTGAGCCTTCAGTCTCGGGTTAATCCTTTTTATTGGCTTGGGTGCAGGTTATCATCCCTTCTTATCAAACAAGGACCCCTTTCTTCTCGCTCAGGATCAGAACTAAAAGCCAGTTGAGAAAGAAATGACAAATTCAAAGCTTTAAGCCTCCCCCCCTTCCCCAAAACCCACCCTGTGGACCCACGAGGTGTTGTGCGACACACACACTTCAGCTGGGAGGCTCGGGTGCATTTTTGTTGCTAGGAAGCTCCTTTCCCTTTCAGCTGTGATTTTTTGGAGCTGTGGCTTCAAAGTGTGTGGACTTGGTTCAATTGTTTTGCCCAGCATTCTCTGAGCAGGATGTCAGATTAAATTTATAGGCAGTGCTTAGTATTTGAACACCTGCTTTAGCCTCCTCTGCTGGCACAGCTCTGAGCAGAGGTATGTCAAAGTCACCAATAGCCCGTGTGGAATGTGGGTCACTCATTTTTTTTTTAAAGGAAAATAAAGAGGGCTTTGGGGAAAGAAAATGGTAAACTGTTATTTTGTATCAGGGAGCTGGTCAGGCTCCTGGGTCACAATTTCCCTTTCTGACCTTAAACTCTGCTTAAACTAACACGAGCAAAAAATCCCCCACATTTATCAGCAAACTGTTTTACCATATTACAGGTCAAATCACCAAAAAGCAAAGAAAAGGTTATACTCTGGATATTTTTAATGCAGGCAAAGATTTTAAAATTAAATAGGAAATCCCTGAAAAAATCATTCTATGCATACTTCCAATTTATCCTATACTGGGTTTTGGGAGTTACTTCTCAAAGTTACTTATTCTGGCATGGTATTATTTAAAATTAGTATAAAACTACCAAAAAAAGAAAAATTCCCACTTTTCCCCCCCTCCATAATCAGCACCTTGCTTATGCTTATTTGAAACAGATTCTACAGTATGAGCAATATTTGAACAGGTTTTATCACAATGGGCAGGAGGAGAAATTAGGTTTATTAAGTATATTGTGGGGGATGAAATGAAAGGAGATCTTTATGAAGGCCTGGAACCTCAGTGCTTCTGCAGTTAGGTTTCTTGTGCTTTCCTGTGAAACATCTGGTGTGTGGGTCTCAGAAACAGCACCCTGGACTAACTGAACCATGGGTCTGATCCTGTTTGGCATTGGAGTTCCCCCTTGTATGGCCCAAACTCCAGCAGCCAACAGCAACTGGAGGTGTGTGAGAAGTGTACGATCCAGCAAGTTTTTGATGCCTCTGGAAGAATCCAAGCCTTTATTTCTGGGATGTTCAGCTAAATTCTTCCCACCCTCTGCTGTCTTGCCTTCAAGATGCTTTCCCCACAGGCCCCCAGAAGGAGAGGTTGCAACATCTTAAAAAACTCTTTCCCTCCATATTGTTCTTTGGGAAAAGTGTAGTGTGGCTGGGATGTTTTTTTCATACGAACCAGCCCAATGCCTGCTGGCCTGGGTATCCAAAATATAGTTTTATTGTTGTGGAAAGGCCTTAATGAGGAAGAAAAAAACCCTATTTAATAAAGTGCATCTAGTGCCCTTGGGAAAAATTAGCACACAATGACTTCTTGTGCCGCCAATTGAAAAGGCAGATTGGAGTAGTGATAGGCTTTACAGGAAATATTAAAAAAGCACAGATGGCTCAAGTTTACATGTTTGCAGTGGAGCTGGAACAGCAGCTAAAACCTTCCAGTATAGTATAATTTACTAGAAGGTCAAAGACCCAGTGGTTAGGAGTGAACCTGAAGACTATTGTAAACACACTGTTAGGATTTGTAGAGGTTTAATCCCGGCATTTTTCTTTCTTTTCTGCAGTATTAGAAGCAATTGGCTGCAGCATTAGTGAAAAGAGAAACTTAAAGCATGGAAAAATGTGACATTCCACTGGTGAGCATGGAGCTGAACCCTTGCAGGGAGCTGGAAGGGGGTTATGCAATTGCTACTGTTACTATGTAATTAGAGGCTCTTTGGCACTAATCTATGGTTCGGCTCACAATGTGATTAAAAAAAAGAATACTGAAAAATGTAAGTAGAAACAAGCTGCTTCAGCAACCACAAGAGTATCTGCTGTGCCCCCAGAGCCCTGCTCCACAGCTCAGAGGGAGGCTGGCCAGGGAAGGACACCCTGGGGATCTGGGTTTATGGCCTTGCTCTGCCACCAGCTTCCTCGAGCGCCTCAGTCAAGCCAGCTAAGATGGTTTCCTATTTAGGTAACTAATGAAATGTTAATCTATTAAAAAAACTATTTTATTTTCTAAGTTTGTTGCAGAGAGTGGGATCTGGTGGAAACGTGAGCAAGGCAGTCTGCAGGGATTCTTTGAACTCCCTGGGCAGACTTTTCATCCTCTAATGCAACAAATGTCACTTCCATTCTTTCTCCTCCACGTTCAGACTGTCAGATCTTCAGGATACAAACTGTAACATTCCAAACTCAGAAAATGGATTTAAGAAGGCCTGTTTAAGGCTGCAGTGTAAAATGATAAGCTGGGACCTCCAAATGGACTCACTGCCTTTAGTGACAGGTGTCCTTTAATGATGTGGTTTATTCCCTGTGGAAATCAGCTTGGTCAATCAGCTTAATGACATTTTAATGTGGAACCATGTCCTGCCTCCCCTGCAGTTTGAGCTATTTTGTGTCCTTAAAACGATCCCTAGCCCATAGAAACAGGACAAGCAGCTAATCTGGCCCAGACGCTGAGACTAAAGCTGAAGCAACAAAAAGCCCTAAACAAAAGTATAACAAAGTCTGGCTCATGTATTTCCCAGTTTTCAAAGCACTGGGGAAAACAATTCAGTATTGTTATGCCCTTCCAACAGATGGACTGATTGAAGCATGGAGAGGTGAAGTAGTTTGCCAGAGAAGTGATAAAATTTGGATTCAGAGATGGGTGTCTTGGTCTCCCAGTCCAGTGTTCTGTCCTTTGGAGCAGAACCACTGGGCTGTACTCTGTGTAGCTTTTCCATTTTCACAGATATGATGGCTCACCTTGAGGAATTAAATGCCACTGATTCAAATGACATCATTCCAAGTGCTGTCAGCCCAGGAGCTGCTTTCTTATTGTGATTTTTTTTTTCCCTTGCACATGTACATGCAAATGTGAATGGCGTTATTTTCATTTAACAAGCTCCTGTGATATCATTGGAATCACTTGGTAGTTAAATCATGTTAAATTAAAACTGGCGGCTGCTGCTGCCTCATCACGATCAGCAGTACAATAGGTACCTTATTAACTGAATATTTACTTTGCAGACATTTATCTGCCTCATCAGAAAGTTGACTTCACCTGGGAATGTTAAAATAGGTGAGTTGAAGCTGGAGTTCTCGGCTAATCTGGTGCTGATCTAGATGGCAATATCTCCATGTGAATTTCACCAAATGAAACCCGCATGACTCACCCCAGAAAAATCTCAACCAATAACATGAGCTCATTTAACACAAATCAATCACCACAGCAACTAAAACCACAATGTGGCAAGGAGTACTTCAAAAAAAGGGAAAATTGGGTGAAAGTGCCCACCATAGCCAGAGCTCACTTCAGAGGCCAGAAGCCTGGGAGCAAGCATTGCATTTAGCATCTGGTGGCATTTTAAACCTCTCCACTTCTCCACTGGAGACAGGGCATGCCTGGAATACTCTGTCAGGGGTGGAGGTCCACATGAAGAGAGAAGTGGGGTGCAAGACATTGTTAGCTTCACCCGGGTCAGAAAGAAGGAGTCCAATTCCAGGGCCCCTGAGGTCAAGAGTCAAACACCCTGTGATTACTGCAGCAGGAGCAGGAACCTGTGATGATGCTGGGCACACAAGGGAGACCTTCGGGTTGAGCTCAGAGCTGCTTTGGCCTCATGCAGCCTTTCTGTGCCTGCCCTCAGCTTGTTCTGGGAATTCTGCCAACCAAAATCCCCTGCTCACTGCGTGAGTAGGTTTTAAACATCTCAGCCTAATCTAGGGGAGTAGTTTGCCACCATTTCTAATGGCCTTCTATGAATCCCAGCTTTGGGAGACATTCTCAGCTGAGTAGCTTGCAGTTGGATAGGACTTGCTCTCTGAATGGTCCCTTTGCCAGTGAGAATGATTGGGCAGGCACTGGAGAACGCCATCAGCCAAGGCCAAGGGATTGCTGGGCCAGCATCATCAGCCCTATTCTATTTTCACAGAATCACAGAGTGGTTTGGGTTGCAAGAGACTTCAAAGATCATCTCATTCAACTGCCTGATATGGGCAGGGACACCTTCCACTGTCTCAGGCCGTTCCAAGCCCCCCCCAGCTGGTCTTGAACACTTACAGGGATAAGGAATCCACAGCTTCTCTGGGCAACCTGTGCTAGGGACTCACCACTCTCACAGGGAAGCATTTCTTCCTAATATCTAATCTAAGCCTAATCCCATTTTGTCCACTGTGTTTTTCAATATTAAGTGAAAATTGGATTTGAGTTGATCTGCATGGGATTTATTTGGTTTCTGTTTGTGGGTGTATGTGGGGGAGAAGCAACTCGATGATCTGCTGTGATTCTCCTACTCACTCCCCTGTGGGGGAAGAAAGTTGGTGTCCCATGGGAGACAGTTCCCCTCACCAAGGTCTCCTTTTGTGTCCATTTCCCAGTTAGTCACCAGTGGCTGCTGTTCACAATATGCCTGAGGCTGGGGAGCTTCTGCACTGAGGATGCAATCCTCATGGCTGCAAGAGAAGGAATACAGAGACAGGATTTATGTTCCAAAACTCACAGGGAATGACAGATCTATCAATTGCAATGGGATCCAAATTGAGTCATGATAAGGCCACTGTTAAGTGGTTGTGAATCAATGTATGTGACAATATCCCGGTTTTGCAGAGCTGCAGTTGAATGACATGCACACACATCCATATTTTAATACACAGACACACTTATGTAAGCCCATAACCCTCTTTTCCTGGTAGCAGCAGTTTTAGTTTATAGAAAGAAGCTGAATAGACAG
Source organism: Cyanoderma ruficeps (assembly GCA_008694505.1). Taxonomy (NCBI): domain Eukaryota; kingdom Metazoa; phylum Chordata; class Aves; order Passeriformes; family Timaliidae; genus Cyanoderma; species Cyanoderma ruficeps. The sequence continues at coordinate 2,119,354 of VZDJ01000052.1, forward strand.
ACCCTGTCCATCTCTAGATCCATATGTTTACATGGGCCAGAGTTCCCCGTGATGTAAATCAGTGATTGCCATTAAATTCAGTGATGGATATGAGTTGAGACTGGACTGTTTCTATTTACAGCACAAACCCTGCTGTGTTTTATGTTTTGATAAGAACCTAAAATAAATTACAGGGGGAAAAATAGTTGAAGTTGCTCGGCAGAGAGAACTTCTTAGGCAGAAAATACCCATGTTAAAAGCACTTTAATTCCTGACAAGAAAGTGTAACAGGGAAGCACTGGGATTTGGATCTGACCTCAGAAAATTCAAATGAGAAGTAGAATATAGTGAAAATATAATGTTGGTTAGAGGAAGATAAAACAAACTGTCAAAGGGAAGAGTGGGTTCTCCAAGTGAAATGTTTCTTCTTCAGAAATGAATTACATTTTTTTGGAAAGTACACTCAAGCCAAATGTAAGTTAGTGGCATACACATAGAAAACTTGACCTATGTTAAACATGACATCAGCACTAAACATTCTAAATCATCTCTTCTGACCCCTAATCTGGCCCATGAAATCCTACTGTGTGTTTACATAAGTCCTGGCACAATTAGTTCTTGACCTCAGCTGTGACTTAGTGGTATAATAATTATTAATAACAGAAATACACTGTAATAGATTTGGAAAGTGAAATTTTGTCTCCATATGTAAAAATGGAAAAAGAATTATTGGTGTTAGTTGTAGGTAGGTGTGAATTCAAAATGAGGTTGTTAGCCTGCTTTATACACTGGTGAACAAGCACTTCAGAAACAAAGGAAAAATTCAGTGTAATTTTGGAAGTGAAAGCAGAGAAATCCATTTGTGGCCCCAACTGGAAACCAGTTGTTTCTCACAAAGATTTAACACAGTTTAAAAGAACTCCTCCCTAAATTCAAATCAGACTTTCAATCAGTGTCCTCAAGTTGTCCCCATACAGAGAAGCCTATGGTCATGATACTCCTGCTTGTGCCTTCCAGAATCTCCACGCCAAAGTTGTTTCCTCATCTCTTTCTGGTGATGAAAACTCTGTCCTTTATCTTCAGATGACTCTTACACTAAATGCAGAATACATTAAATTGGATCCCTCTCAGTTTGGATGAAATTTATTACTTCAGGGCTTAACATTTCATCTTGGCTTATGATTAGGAGGATGAATGCTGATAGAATGTTGTCTTAATTCTCCAGGAATGCCGGAGAGGTAAATACAATGTCTTGCTGAGCATGGTTTAGACCACACCAGTTGTTGGTGCTACTTCATGCGTATCTTTTTAGAGAAAGAAATCTACTGCTGGAAGCACCCTTGTTACGTTAGGGACAGAAGCATGGCAAAGGGAGAGTGGCACACGGTGGGGAAAAATCCTGGCACTGCGTGGTCTGCACCTTTGGAATTTACTGCAGATTTGCTCCAGTGTGGAATTAGTGTTTGCAGGCATAGCTTGGATGATTTAAGGTTTTTATATTGGTGTTTCAAGTTTAAATTCTCTTTCTGTCACAAATTTCCTGCGTGAAATAAGAAATGTTAATCCTGCCCAAACCCTGCTAAAATTCAGGAGAAATTGGCTGTCACATCACTGGATACTGTTACAGGTTTGGCCAGAGGAGACAATCTCCCACCACATGTGCAGCGTCTTAAAGATGAGAGTATAAAGAGAGGGATTCTCAGGTGACCTGCCCCTTACAGCTCTTTGTGCTTGTGGCTTTCACTGAGGGGAGAGTATCAGACTAAAATCCATGTGAACAAATGCATCACATCAGGAAAGCAGAGGACTTTGGTTTTCTCTTTTATTAATCTAAGGCAAACTCCAGACTGGCTTCAGAGAAATCACATTGGGAACAGGATTGTTCCAGGGGTTACAAACAGGTGACACTGTGGGCTGCCATAGCTGGGAACTTCTGAGCGCTTTCTAGAGCAGTTCAGTGCTTTGGGCTTTCAGAAAGAAATTCTGCTACTCATGTCTCCTGCAAAGATGTTGAAACATCACCTTGAACACTCAGTGATCAGCAAATATCATCTGTTGTTCCAGCCTCCAGTTTGTTCTGCATTATATTGCTTTGCTGGATTATATATCACTACTTCCTTTAAAAGAAGTCATATTATCTTGCCTCAAGAGGCTAGAAAATTCAAGAATAAAATTCCTCTGAGACTGTTTAATGCAAAGTCACCATCTGTGGCTCACAAAATTCACCACTTGGGAATGCACAGCTGGGGGAGTCTCCTGGGTGAACATCCCTGCCTGTGCACTCTGGCTCTCACAGAGACAGAATTGGGGGTTGGAGGGACTTGTGATGGGACTTGTTGCTGTGTTCCTATGTTGGTCTCTGCTTCCACCTCCACATTTACTTTGAGGATCGACCCGTGGTTCTCTGTTTCCTTATAAATGCCTCTATCCAGGCAGTGATGATGGGGTTACAGGCACTAATGATCTCCCCTTGCAGTCCTCACTGAGGTCCATACAGGTGCTGTACAAGTCTCTGCAACAACAGCCTTGGAGCCAAAGGGTGGGGTTTTCACCTTCATCTCAAGATTGGAGAGGAGAAGTGCTTGCACCACCAAATCCCTAAGACACTCATAAATCTCTCTTTCCCAATAGACAAGGCAGATGTACAGTGGGAAAGGAAAACAATTGAAAAGAGGAGTGAAGGAATTTGCCTGCCGTCACAAAGCAGTTCTTGGCACAGCCAAGCACAGGATTCAGGGGATTATTTTAGCCTTTCTCCTGTGCAGTGGACATTTCCTCCACTCTACCAGTATCCTTTTATGAAAAGGCTCTTGTAAAACCAAATTATTTAAAAGCTTTAATTCAAATACTGCTTCTCTCCAAGCACAAGGTGATGACTCAGAATAGTAAGCTGTCATTTCCATCCCTAAATCCTGCATGTTCTGGCAGTTCTAATATGAAAGACAATAGCTTGGGACAAGCAGTTACAGCGATTCCCATTCTTGACCACTTTTCATCACTTTGGCGATCAGAGATGTTCTCATTAACCCCGGTTCAGCCTCTGAATATTCCCTGCTCTTTCTAACAGCATTTAGAGCTGCTGAAGCTGCTTTGAAGGCATGATTGAGTTAAATCACCTATGAATCCTACTTGACACAGTATCTATTTCAAGGTAGGGAAGTATACACTTAACAAAATCGTTCAGAATCATTAGCTGGTGCTGGGAGAGAGGAAGTATTTCAATCAAAGCTTACAAGCATTTTGTCTTACATTAGCTTTTGACAAGACCCCAAGGGCCCAACTTTTGTCTTTTTAGTGTCAGAGACATCACACAGGACTCAGAAGTCAGGATGAAAAATTCACTTCTAAGAGAGGTCTCTCAGAAATTGTTGATGCAATAGAAGAGATGGAATTGGAGACATTCAGTACAGGTAAGCAGTGGCCGGATGTGTAGCTCCAGGGAGGAAGATATGACTCTGTATACATTGCCCATATATAAAGTAGACAGAATGTAGTTTTATCAGGAAATTGTAAGAGTTGCCACCTCTCAGCCATTGTGTCCTGGTGCTACGTGTATTAGAAGCCTGTAACATGTATTTTCACCATTAGTTCCTGAATAGTTTAAGGCCATTGGATACTCCACTTTGACCTTCTAAACAGCAGCAGGTAATCATTCTCCCCAGGTGATGGTGATGAAACCACTAACTCCTCTTGAAAAGTGAGCATATTTTAAAAAGAACTGCAATTTGTAAAGATATAATCAGAGGATTTGCCAACAGATCACTGTTCTAGGCGTAGGATTTTGGGGTCAGCGCCTTTGTTTTGGTGTATTGTACTGTGCTGAGCCCCCTGGTGGTGCTCAGCAAAAACACCCCACGTGTTTTTCCTACAGCAGAGGCTGCAGGAATCAGCCAAACTCCTCGCTGGTGTAATGGCCTTGGGGCTGTTCAGGATGCAGCAGGAATGAATTGTTTCTGATAAAAGTGAGTAACCAGCCCTCTTGTGTGCCTGGAAGCACCTGGGTGTGCTGCTTCTGTCTGACTCAAACAATAGCTTGGGCACAGGAAAGCTGTGCTGAGGGAGAGGAGACAAGACCCATCATTTCCCTTCTTCTCTTAATCTTCCTTGTTTGCTACATTTCTAAAACATCTTTCAAGAACTTTGCTTATCACACAGCTGTCACGAAGCTGCTCTGAAGTTTCTTCTTAGCCCTGAATATTCAACCTGCTGTCATTGCTTCACTGTCAGAATGAGAAGGACCGAAGTAGATTAATTGTCCTCCTTTTTGGTAGGATACAGCTAAAAAACTCCTTATGTGGTGCTGTCTGAGGATAGTTTCCTACATCTTTCTTATGGTGTGGGACCAATTTAAGCATGACTGTTACAGATCAGTATGTACCAGTATCAATGTGTGAGCTGCAATGAAGTCTGAACATGCTGCTGCTGCTAGACTTGTTTGCCATGGAGAAAACTGAAAAGGAGGAAGTTGGAAGCAGAGAAACAATAGGCTGGGGAATGCTGATGACAGAGAAGACATGATAAAAACTTACATCAATGTTTCTTGCATGCAACTTTATGTTGAGTTTGCAGATTTGGAAGATTTGTTGATCATAACACTGCACCATCCTGTCAAACAAGGGCAGGAGATCTGTCTTAATCTTTGCTTTGGTACCTAAGGCACCAAGCAGTGGGGTCCAGCCCCTGCTTATTCTCTGCAGTGCTCAGAGCTCTTCCATTGATTTTTTAACAACTGGCAGTAAAACCTTTCTCTTCTCAGGGCTACATTTGATTGTAGTTACTAAGAATTTGGATTATGTGCCAGGCAAGCTGTTGATGTAAGACACTCCTGTGCACCTGTCCACTTAGAAGGTTGATCTTATATTGGTCTTTACTTCAGGAAGTGGCTGCTACTAATAATTTATTGGGTGCTGACAGCCTGTTCTTCCCTGTCCAAAATACCTCCTCCCTCCAAAGACTGCGTACCGAGTAAGGCAGACAGTGCCCTATAAATCACGATCAAATACAGCCATGCTGTGGTGATTCAATATGTGATTCATTTAAGGTTGGAGGGGAGGAGGAGAGATGGGATAAGATGGGATAAAAGCACTTTTCCTGAAGAATGTGAAGTGTAGATCACAGATTATTTTCAATTAGGTTTGCTGGCGTGAGGCTTATGCATGCAGGCAGGAACTGGTCGTCATGTGAACTGTCTGCTTTATCCACAGGAGCAATGCTTAGATGTCCTTCTCAGGAGCTACTTAAAAAGCAGGTCTGTTTATCTGTAAAGGGAAAAATTATACATGTTGCTCTGCTTTTCAGCCCTAAGGTTATGTCTCTTCTCACCAAGGTCTTGCTAAGCATTTGTTCTTGAATCAAAAGATACTTTCAATTGATGAAAGCAATTAAATGATTTGACAGTGCCTGTCTGTGTTAGGTCTGTCTTTAAGGATTTTGGTGTCTCAGAAATTCTACACTGAAGGTTTCTGATGTGTGTCAAAGAACTTGATTTAAACTCTGATTCTGGGGCAGGGTGTGTGTGTAATGACACAGGAAAGGAAGTCTGTCTTTCAGTTCTGCTGTCTGAAGAGGTGTTCAGAAGATTCCACAGCTTTTGTCAGAGCTGCTTTCTTGTGTGAATGACTTAAAGGTTCAAAGAGCTGCTTACACAGACCTGTGTCTGAGCGCCTGCCCTCCCTCGGGAGCGTCAGCCCAACCTCTGCTCATGGCGACTGAGTGACCCCCCTGGGAAATACAGTACACTGTGAAAGAACCTGAAGAGCACTGGAAGTAGAAGGCTCCAAGTTTGACCCCAAGTTGTGTCTTGGGAATATTTTAAGCCAAAGGTGTCTGGTTCTGGACAGATGTGGAAATGAGTTACAAAGTTATTCAAGCCTGGGGGCTGCTCTGCTGTGGAAGGTTCTGTTTTCCCACAGGGTAGGAGTCCTTTGCACACTGTGCTGCCATTTACTGGGGGTAAAGTCTTTTAAGAGCATCAGCATGATTTGGGAGTCTCTAGGTTCTCACATATGATAGTTGATATTACTGACCTTGCCCCTCTAATGGACATTGTTGTCCTGAGACAGCAGGACCCGACCCACTTGGAATGATCCACTTGGAACTGCCACTTTTTCCAGCCTGACATGTTTAAATTTACCTGTAGTCTGTAAGTCTTGGCTTATTTTTATGTGTCAGCCTGACAGTCAAGAGTCATGGTACATTTGTGATGCTGTTTTACACCACAATGACGCAGACTCCGAGATTCAGAAGGCTGAAAATGACTTCTTTATTTTTGAGATGTGTCTCCCTTTTATACTATTTTACACAGACCAATTTGATTGGTGAAACAAAGGCAAACCTCTTCAATCACATTGGTCAGACCAGAGGGACATCAAGAAGAAGTCCCTCTTAGGAAAAGGAATGAATAACAAAGTTACAGTTACAAAAACATTTCTCCTGTTTACAGAAAATTCCCTGGGAAAAGAAATTTAGAAAACCAAAACGCTTCAGGCATGGAACCAGGGCTACACCTTTGCTCTCTGCCAGCTTTTGTCTGAGCCCCATATTCATCCTCTTGCTTGTCTGTGGGACATTGGGGATTATCACATAACAATGTCCCCATGGCAGCTGGTGTCCTGTGGATCACCCTGGCTGATGGGAATGGCAGCTCATCTGGATCCCACTGGGGCACTGTGGGAGGCCCTTGGCCCCCTCTCCCTTCTGTGCAATCACCAGGGAGCCAGGGAGTGGATCCTTGCACCTCCAGAGCTATGGCTATGCTACAGTTGTAGAGTACAGAAATTCCCTCTGCATTTGGGCCATGCAGGTGCTGTGCAGCATGCCCGGAGGGACAGACAGAACTTGCCCACAGGCTCTGCCAGGGCCCTTCTGTACAGGTGCCAAGCAGGAATCTGCATCTGTGCTTCAGTTTGGATTGTGCTTGAACTTTCAAAGGGAATCTTTCTGCTGCCACACAACAGTTCACATCACAGAGCAGTCCTACATATAAGCCATCACATCTGCACATAAAGCTCTAAACATTGACAGGCATCCGGTTCATGGCTCAGGCTTAGGGCTGGAGTAGATCTCAACACTTTATTTTCCCAGATCCTCTTGCATCACTCCACAGTATCTGCTGAAGTCAGTGTAGGCTGGTCTTAAGGATGGCTTTGGGCTGTGGTAATCCGTTAAGCCTAAGGTTCTTTTTAAAACAGGGTCTGTTTTCAGATGTACTCCAAAGCAATGTTGCCTGTCATAAAACTGTGGGAAATCTTCACTAAATTAAATAGTAAAAAAATAAAAATCAAGACGTTCCAAATTCTCTTTGCTAAATTGGGATACAAACCTGAATGACTCAGAAAGAGTGGATTCAGCCCTCCCCGCTCTGGCACCATGTGTGGTATTTCACAGCAGCACATCCTCGGTGGTTCTCAGGTTACCAAACTGCAGTGGTAGCACCTGCCCCAGGTTTGGGGCATACAACAGGTACATTCCTGCAGGGCCAGGGGAATCTCAGCTGGTATCTGGGAGGCTTTTCCTCTGGGACAGCACATCAAAACATTGCCTTGACACAGGTACCATTCTGGGCTGGCAGGTTCCTCTGTCCTTGAGAGGGCAGCAAGGCTTTAGGGAAGTCCCCTGAGCCTGCCACCCTTGCCAGAATGAGGGTCATCTTAGCCAGTCTTTCACAAATAGGTGAATGCCCAGCACCCCAAACTCAGGCCTATGTCAGTCATCTCTGGGATGGAGGGAGCTGAGATTATTCTGTCAGGAGTTGACCAGACTTCCCTGCAGCACCGTGGGGAACCTGTGCAAAACAAACTGGCTGCCTTTGTGGCTGTGGGTGGACAAGAATCCCCAGCATCAATTATCTAAAGACTTCCAGCACAGGAGTAGACTCCTTCAAATTCCAGGTGCAAGAACAACTCTGAAATGGATAGTTTTCATCTGTGAGTCACGGGTACATGGAAGCTTGGGTTCTTCTCCCATGCCCAAAAGCTTCCTGGTAAGGAATTCTAGCAACCTGCCGAGTTTTGCAGTAAACCAGGGAAAGGTCAGGCACTGCTTGTGTTCTACACCTACATGTACAACATGTACAGACAGATCCCAGCTGGAAAGAGGAGCCTTGTGAATTCCCACTGCTTAATATACTTGTCAATACACATTTATTCTCATAGACTTGGGCTTATGGACTATAAGATTTATTAGAAGGTAAATGATCTTCTTAACAGAAAATACAATTTAAACTGATGATGTGTGTTTGTTTATACAAACACACACGTGCACACACAGAGGTTTGTATAAGATTATTACCCAAGTTCTTGCCATGGAATCCAATATGAATATTTTTCTAGTGAACAGACAAAGGAATGGATGATTTTTCTTTTTATTAATTAAAACATATTTCCAGTCAAATTGATTTGAGTGTCATGGGTTATGAGTATCAGGATAATGGCTATTAGAAAACCAGATATTCTGTCTGCAGCCAGAGCCTCAAAATGTGCTTCAGAGACCATTCTTTAGTCGTGTGAAGAGCTGTTGAGATGGTGAGGCTGCCGGAGCAGCCCACCTGTAACTCCAGGAGTATGAGATAGGCTGTGTTTTGGAGCACTCCTGATCTTAAATGACTTCAAAAACTCATGATGTATCCCCGGACAGGTTTGTGAGGTCTCTGTGTGCACAGGAGGTGGGACAGGTTTGGAAGCACTCCATGCTCATATCCTTCTGCATAACCATTCCTGACTCGTGATGTGGGTTTGCCCTTCAGCACTCAGTGAACCAGTGGGCAGGAAAGCCAGACCATTCCTATTCCTTTATCAGCCCTTCCCATGCATCTTTTGCATGTGAGAACAGCAGGGGAGATGGTTTGGAATGGGAGAATGTTATGGAATTCCTCAGAGAAAGAGAGCATGAGCTCTATTTAGAGTGATCCTTTGAACCAGCTGAGGCCTAGCTGAGGCCTGGTCTGAGGCCTTGAGACCTGTGATGCAGTTAAAATTAAGCTACAGAACTTGTGGCACAGTTAAAATTAGTTATTAAGCTGTTAGGGAAAGGTAATAGGGTTTCAAAGGTTAATAGGTAGAGTTAGTAATAGACAGGTGGTAGCCACCTTAAGAAGAAGTTAAATAATGTGTGTTTACATTCCTTTGTATGCTGTGTGCCAATGGAAAAGCTACTGAATTTGTAAACGATCTAGAAATGTATATAAGCAACCATTTTAGATGAAATAAAGGAGAATGTAGTGGTAACCATACTGGTTGGATCTGCGTTGCTCTGTTCCAACCCTTCCTATTTTGGGGTGTCCCTACAGGAGAAGGGGTGGGTCAGTGAGAATGGCTGCTCACTTGTGTTCTACACGAGAGAAATGCTTCTCCTAGGCATGGAGGGGGAAGGAAGGAAGGAAGGAAGGAAGGAAGGAAGGAAGGAAGGAAATTGCTGTTCCTCTGCTAACAGATGAAAGAGTGTGCAGGAGTGTTGCTGCACTGGGAGCGTGACTGCCCGTGCTGCTGAGCTGCTGGAACAGTCCCTGGCGAGGTTTTGGCTGCACCGCCCAGCGCTGCCTCGGGTCATTCTGGAGCAAGGTCTGGCAGCAGCCGTGTTCCCAGGGCTGTCCCCGGGGGCTGTTTGCATCCAGCCTCCCTGTTTTGAAGGGTAAGGGTGTTTACTGGCGGAGACTCCCACCGTTTCTTGCCAGCTGGCCTCCGTGCCCAGGAATGTTCCCAGGCACACTTCATTTACTTGTATAGATATAAACTAATGTTACCAGCTATCATCTGTCCCTGAATCTCACAGCACGGGGCTGGACTGGCTGGGTGCTGCACACAAAGATTTTGCAGCAGTGCCTTGTGCTGCATGGGGTGTTTATGGCTTGTGTTGTACACGTTTGAAACCAGCTCAGGTTGTCTTCACTGAGGACCCCAACACCACCAGCAACTTTGTCTCAGACATGTTCCTGCTGTAAGGGCTCCAAGCAATGCTGCTTTTGGGACTTCAGCAATGAACCCACCCTTCGTGGTCATGACTTTCAGTTCATGAGCAGTTCAGGTTGCCTTGCTGCGTGTTCTTGTTTACTTCTCATTAACATTAAGTTTACTTTGGAGTTGTTGCTTTCAAAAGCAGGAATCCCAATCCAAATGAATTGAGTGGAAAATTCACACTGATTCTATACGGATAGGATTTTGCTGTAATTTCCTGTCACAGAATCACAAAATGGTTTGGGTTGGAAGGGACATTAAAGATCATCTAATTCCAGCTCCATTGCCATGGGCAGGGACAACTTCCACTATCCCATTTTGCTCAGAGCCCCATCCAGCCTGGCCTTAAACACTTTCAGGGATGGGGGAGCCGCAGCTTCTCTGGGCAACGTGTGCCAGTGCCTCACCACCCTCACAGTCAAGAGTTTCTTCCTAATATCCAATCTAACCCTAGACCCTTTCAGTCTGAAGCCATTTCCCCTTGTCCTGTCACTTCAGGTCCTTGTAAAAAATCCTTCTCCATCTTTCCTGTAGGCTCCCTTCAGGAACTGAAGGCCACAAATAAGTGACCCACAACCTTTTCTTCAGGTGGAACAATCCCAATTCTCTCAGCCTTTCCTGATAGGAGAAGGGCTCCATCCCACTAATCATCTTGGTGGCCTCCTCAGGACTCTCCCCAACAGAGGTGATATCCATCAGCCCACTCCCTGTGTTTCTGGTTATTTTATTTTAAATGCACTTCTTGTAGTCTTCTAGTTATTTTCTTCCAATATCTCTCATTCTTCCAAGTCCCACTGTATGATTTTTCTTTGCTGTTCTCAGTTCTTTTCCTCTCCTCACCCCCAATCCATCTCTTTCTGCAAAAAATCTTTGAACTTTTTTGCTATAGTTACTGAAGCTGTATTTGTGGAAGTTTAGGGCAGCAGAGATCACAAAAAAATAACAGGTCTAGTGGAAAAACAGAATTTTTGCATGATAGCATCTTTCTTTGGATCAATAACAGTGAGCCGTATGCCAGAGTGTCTAGATTGGTATGATTTCTTCATTAGTGATCTGGGGGAAAATAGAATGTATTTTAGGATTGTCATCTGCATTCTATTCAAAGACCACAAGGATGCTTCAAAGACATGATTTACAGTAAGCTGTTAGTCATAGCTGAGACAGTCACCATTTTGTGATGTGGGAGTGATGCTGATATTCTGTATATTCTTTATTAGATATCCGTAATTACACCTTACTGTTGGCCTCTGTCTCTAAGCCAAGGCACACCAGACATTTTGGCTTGTTGTAGTATAATTGTGGGATTTAATTTTTAATTTTTGTAACCTGCACAGAGATGTCACTGCAGATAATGTTGGGACAGCTTCTTCCCTCAAATGTGGTGGGTGATTTTGGGTGGTTGGAAATAATCACCAAGTCTTGTGTTCTCAGAACTGTTCAGCTCTGTGCAGGTGACTGATGTGCAAATAACAAACCTGGAGTGATTTTGCAGGAAATGAAGGGGCAGGGAGCCCTCCATGGTCTTTAAACTGTTATTTATATAAATGATAAGATACTATGGGTTTGGATTTGGCTGCTGCCTGATTTCTCCCTGGGAGCTGAACATCTGAAATGCTTATGGTAATAAAATCTGTGATTTTTCTCCTTCTGAGCAAGTTTCACTTGGATCCAAAGTGGCAGTAGTTCAGAATGGTTTCACTGACCTAGTTTTAAATTCAGATGTTATATATCTATATATAATATATATCTATAGATGCCCATTTTGATCCAGCCTTCTAGCCTGATTTGGTGGATGCAGTTCCTCAGTAAAGACAGAAGCAGTTTCAAAGCATGTTGCCATGCACATCTCTCATATGTCCTGAAGAGATGCATTTTATTCTCCTCTGGATCATCAGCTCCACAGCCAGATTAACCACCTCTTTGAGGAGAAAAGACCAATGGTCTGAAGGAAAGTTTTATGTGTTAATTAAAGAGTTAGAAAACAAATACTAAGTTCTTAATGAAAGAAATGAAAAGCACACAGTAGTCAGTTCTTTACAATCCACGAATTCCTTCCTTTTGCCCTGCAGAAAGCACACGTGTTCTGCAGTAGCTGGCCTGATCCTGTTGGCAGACCTTTCACCCAATGTAATGGGGCAGGATAAGGGATTTGGGAAGGAAACTGGGAATACAAGAAGTAGATCTGCTGAGAGGTAGATCCAGCTGTCTGCTATCTGCACATAAAACCACTTCCAGCTTTTCAAACCTCCATCTCTAAAGGATTTCTTTGTCCTCACAGCCCCCCTTGGCCAGCTTTTCTAGTGACTCAATTTCTTCTCCTTTTTTGCCCAAATTGATTCACTGGAGGTGCTACTTTTCTGGAGTCAAAGTTGTTCTTAGCTCTCCTGGAACTTTTCCCTGCCATGCATCCCTGTGACCTACATGGTGACAGACCCACATCCCCTCTGCCTCTCACTGTCACCCATCACAGCCAAACCCTTCTGTCACCTGCTTGTGCTGCCCTGTCCCAGAATTCCTACTTAGTACTGGAAGCCACATAAGGTAGCACCAATGTTGGTCACACTTTGTAGACCACCCCAGCATGCTCCGGTGGTGACAGCAAATGTGACACGAGCTATGGTGTCTCAAAAATATCAAACCAAACACCAACTCTGTATTTCTGTAGATGGCTTTTTGTATTCAGCATCAACATTTCTTCAAGGCAGAATCTGTCGGTTTCTGTGGGCAAATTCATCACTGAACACAACAGGACCATGAACACCAAAGGCTTTTAGAGAGAGCTGTAATGTGAATAATTGTCATTACAGCAGCACTTCCAAAATAATAATTTCCAAATGATTTTATAGTCTTGTTACATCAGTCACACAGTGCCCAGGTAGGCTCACATCAAAGTATTTCGACCTTAGTACATTTGAACTAAGCCTTTATTGATGGAAATTTTCATGGAACACGTTTTCTCATGGAAATTTAATTTTCTGCATTTAAAGCTGTATTTCTTGCAGATGAAGTGAGTGTGCTTGTTCATTGTGAAGATAACAATACAGCCAATGAATTACATATGCCTGAGTAAACTCTAAACACACAACTCTAACACGGAATATAAATCTAAATGTCTTGCACATGCTATGCAAATTCAAGAGTCTTCAATAGGGCCCTGTTTCACCAAGGAGCTGATTCCAGAAAAGTTTGAAAAAGCAGTGGAATAACTTTAACATTATTAACCCACATAAAGACTCCTGAATATAGTACAAAATCACTCATGTTGATATTGGCTCCCCCCTGGAAAGAAAAAGAGATCAAAGTTTTTTTTTCCCCTGAAAATATTAGCCTTGAGTTTGTTTTCAGATCTTTAATGTAAAATTGCATTTACTTTCTATGTTTTCAAGACTGAGGCATTATTGTTACCTCAGTTCAGTAGGCTTTTTATAATCAGCTCTTATACTCACATTTATTTAGCTCTTTCTGAATGGCAAGGAGAAGATTTTCCCCACAAAAATGGAGGTGGAAATACCTCAAAGAATTGCACTTTTATGATTATTCCTAGATTTGTTTATAAGGTTAGAGCCCCATAAAGTACTCAGAAGTAGTTCAAGGGGTAAGTTGACACTGACTCGACACAAATTGCTGCATCCTGATACTTTGTTCATTTTCCGTTCTGGCATATTGTACGTTTTAGTGCATTGTAGTATCGGGTTACTCAAACAAGATGAGAATGCTCATTTCAACAAGAGCAGGACTAAAGCTGGGAGGGTTTTTTTGAAGAATATTGCACATTGTCTTTTATTGTTACAATTTCAAAATGGTGCCTGTGTATTCTTGTCAAAACACAGAGAATTATAATGCATCCTAATGGGATGTATTTGTTTAATATCTGCAGAGAAAAACCCAAAGTAACCTTCTCTAATGCATCTTGAGTTTCTGCTTTATATCTTTGTCCATCAGGGACCACCCTGACTCCGGGGTTTAGTACTAAAACCCTACCAGTCAATGCACTGCTTCACTTCCAGACAGAGCCTTACATGGGGTGAGAGGCTGTGAGAAAACCCTTTTCCATTCCACTTTTTCAATCTAGAATTTCTACCTCCCTCACCTCCCAGGAATGAGAATACTTTTGTCATAAACTGCTGGTGCTGCAAAAATCCGGGCACCCCAGGTCCTGGGCGACACCAGCAATTCTGTTCATTCTGCTGGGAAGAAATGCTGTAAATTGTCCTGGTTCCCCAGACTCTTGAGAGACAGCTGAAAAACCACTGCATGGTCCATTCTTCACAAGGCTTGTGAACTGAGGGGAAGCATCTCTGTCCAACCTTTTGGTCCTTTTTCCTGCTTAAAAGAACCAAAATAGCTGATGTGGAGGGAATGGTGAGAGCCAGGATGGCTTCTCTCTGTCCTTCAAAGTTAGGACCCTCTCCTGCAGTCCTGGTGTTAGCGGGGAGGTCTTGCCTGAGTGTGGAATGCAGCCCCAAATGAGTTCCTTACTCCAGGACATTAATTGCTGTTGAGAATATTTACGAATGGGCTTATTTAATGAAGTGATTTGTTGATCCTAAGAAACTGCTTTATCTCATCAAGTCTACAGCACAGGAAATCTAATGTGAAGGTTTGGTCTCAGCAAAGTATGCTTGGCTTGAAGAAAAGAATCACACTTTGGAAAAAAGGAATAATGGAATGCTAAATTAGTAATGGTTTTTGCAGCTTGTTTGCAGTTTGATCTTTCTATGCTGTAAAAGTTATTTCAGTATTTAATTTCTGGGGCTTAATTTGTGCCTGTGCTTGGGTTATTTTTTAAAGAATTTCTTCTGCTTGGAAGAGTTTGTTTCCTACAACAGAAAAATAGTATTACAATAGATGGTTTGCCTTTGGCTGCCAGAAGCCCCAGCTGTTGGGAGGAGGATATTCTGCACAAGTGTGTAAATAATGTTAAGACTGTCAGGCTTCCTTGAAACTCCATGAAAACACAGCTTACCTCTCCCAAGCCTTCAGTGCAGGAATGTGATTCTCTGTGTGCTACCTTGGCTTTGATAGGTCTGTTCACACACCCCAGTCAGATAAACGCTTGGCTGGATCAGAGTCATGCAGCTGTGTCAGCTCTGGGCTGCAGTTCCTGTGATGCTGCTCAAACAGTCTTTACATGAAGCCTCTTGCCATTGCTGTGGATATGGACATGGGAAATTGAAGCTCAGCACGTAGTGCCAAGGCCTGGGCAGCCCGTGCTGAGCCTTGGCCACACATCCCGGCCTCCAGGCAGCTTGGTGAGGTTATGTCAGCTGTGGGCACAGCTTCCAGGTGCCCTCAGAGAGCTGGGAGTCCATGTGGATACTGCTGGGACAGTCACTTCATACCCTGTCGTCGTGGTAACAGAACTTATTGGGTCCACAGAGGGGCAGAGGAAGAGTTCCACCTGCTGACATGGTGCTGGTGTCTCCATGTGTTTTTCTCCTGCTTCAGACATCCCTGGATTTCTCCACACGTGAGCTTGTGAGGATGCATACCTCATTCCACAAAAGGGAAGCTGATGTGTGGAGACCTGAAATGATTTGGACAGGGTCAGGAATGCTAGAGCTGAAGACTGAATCCAAGTCCCTTGAAACCATGCCAGTATCTCAGCAACAGGGCCACCATTCCTTTGGAGAATATTTTCCTTTGACTCTAGCAGCTTTTGCAGCTGGCTGCAAAAGAGCAGATCCAAAGCTCACTGAAGTCAGTGGGAGTCCACTTACTGATTTCCAACAGGCTTTGGATTGGTCCCACAAGGAGCATTTTTCCTATACACTAGAAAGAACATGCTCCCTTTACCTGTCCCAGTTGTGTAGGGAAGCTGAAGGGCTGGAGATTAGGGTTGTTTGTTTTACCTTGCAAGGACTCCTGGCAACTCCTTGAAAACACTGATAGAAACCAAGGTTATTGCTCCCATCTCCCCACTGGAAATTTCTGCTCCCTCAGAGCACAGCTACATAAACCAGCTGATTTGGCATTTAGCACAAGGGAAGGAATGGAAACGCCTGGCTGGGTGGTGGGAATGAGTTATTGGAGGTGATGGGGGAAGGGCCAGAACCTTGAAGCAGAGCTACTGGTGGTGGAAGAAGCTGTGCTGGATGCTGAATCTACTGTTTCTGTGGCTGCAGCTTCTTTGAAGAGATGGCAACTAGCAGATATGGGTGGAAAGGAATCTCTTCAACTGCTAGTAAAATGTATGATCAATGTGATCACTGCTCACTCAGTTAACCAACAGCTGTAAGTGAAGATTCCCTTTAGTTTCCCAGGGTCAGCACTATCCTCTGCCATTGCTCCAGACTGCAAAAATATTGGATGGGAATTTGCTGCTGTTTTTACCTTCCCATATTCCCCCACCTGACCTCATACCAATATTTCTTAGCAGATTTGTCTCTGCTCATGAGGATGTTGATCCTGTTCTTTATGAAAGCAGTGCCTTCTGTGGCATGGTTTCCTGAGATTTCCTCTGTGAGGGAGGGAGAAGGCTGAGCAGAGCTGAACACCATCCTGATGTGCACCAAAACCCACCAAAACTTCAGTTGTATTTCTGTTGACTGTATTTGGCTTTTGTTCTCACCCAAAGACCATTGAAACAGTCACTTTGACGAGGCTGTCTACTGCAGTTGCCGTAGACATTAGCATTATTTGAAATTATATACATGACCTCAAACCCAAATGTGCTCCTGGCAAGTTTTCTGCCTATTTGCTGGTCCTGTTGAGGACCCTGAGTCTGGATTCATCCCAGTTTGCATTAGATACTTAGTTAATTGTTTAAGTTGGAGATCTAATTCCTCTGTGGGCCTGGGAGCCCTCAGTAATCAATGAAGAAAAACTAGTAACTTCCTGAAAGCAATTCAGAAATTTAGATGGGATGTAAGTACCTACAGTCTTCAGTCATTTCTACTGAATGTAAAGGGAGTTCAAGATAGGGAAACTCCTATTTTAAACAGTTTAGCAAAGTGCCTGAAGTTAGATAAGATGGATCTGGTGTGCTGGTAACAAGTGATTTCTCATGGACCTCACTAGACTTTCATAGAGCTGCTTAACTACAGATATGTTGTTTAATAAGGAAAAGAGAAACCTGTGGGAAAACAAAGAATATCAATAATCACACATGCTTACATCTGGCAATAAAGTTTTTGGAAAAAAAATCAGTACAGCAGCTTGTTGCCTTTGAAACGCAATGCTATTAAAATGTTCAACATGAAGTTTCTATTTTTAAAATAGCAGTTGAAAGAAATGGACGAGATTAATAAGAAGCTAAATTGAAACCATGTTTGTTCATAGGTAACACAGAGTTAATGGGGAGGGCTCTGTGTGTGCTCCAGTTTGGGCCACTGCTTGTTTGGTTTTTATTTTGTCTTTCTTAGGAAGCAGAAGGGGGTAGAAATACCAGCCTATTAAATCTCTTATTTCCTTTCTTGCGCTGTTGTTCAGTCGAGTTTATTAAGCCTTCTGAAACAGCAGCTTATGGCAAGTTAAGACATCATCTGCCACCCCAGTACATCGGGAGCTGCTGATATAAACTGTTCTCCAGCAGAAATGGACAACAGGTCTGCCCACCGAAAAGCCTGAAACACAAACCAGGGGATATGTAGCAATCACGTTGGAAATGGAGGCTTGACTATTGAGCTATTGGCCTTGAAGGGAGAAATCATCTGACACAGGTGTCCGAGAGAGCTGCAGATCTCTGTCTCTGTTGTTGGAGCAGATGCAGCTGAAAATAAACAATTCCTGTCCAGCTAAAAAGCAGGAGAGAGGAGCTGAGCCTTCAGGGAAGTGTGTACAAATGCATATGGGATTTTGTTCCAAGGTGACCACAGCTGCATGTTAATACCTACAGCTGCCAGCCCAGAGGATTTGATGAACTCAAGTCCTTGATATTAGATAAAAAAGGGATATTGAGTGGGGAAGTAAAGTGTTGGTAGGTAGGACCCTGGAGAAGAGCTTTGGTTTCATTGGCACTGTTGTGACCACTTACAGGATGTCAAAATCTGTCCCACTGACTGCAGTGAATTTAGGATGACACTTGCCAGCAGCACAACAGTTCCACATGGCTTTTATTCTCTCCCAGATTATTAATTTTGTTTTAAAGTCTAAAAGGAACTGTCTGGGTGGCAGTAACAGAAGAATGAGCACTGGAGGACCTTGTTAGTAGCCCAAAGGAGAATATGCAGATAGTGGCTTGGTTCAAGAATTGTTGGCAGCAGCAGTAAATGTTACCAGCAGGCACTGCATGGAGCTGTGTATGGAATAACCTGCTGTAAATAAACAATACACAATGTCCAGAGAACATGCACATAAGGGAGACGTCTGTAAAATATTAAAGGAGTAAATGTAGAAAAGAACTAAGAACTCTTTGGAACTGAATGACAAGATAAAGCCAGGAGAATTTCTGCCCAAGGCACTCTCAGTCAGCTCCAGCAGTCTCCCTCCATGCCAGTATGACCTCCAGACATGTTTCCCAAAACCAGGTTTCTGGCTATTCCTCTGAGGATGTTTGATTTTCAGTTGAACCCTGCATGTCTCATAACAAGCTCCAGGTCTGTTTTGTGGTCATGGTTTGTGTTCCATGAATCTTATTTCTTAGATAATGGAGATTGGGATAGAGTCAGTGATGAGAACCTTGGAAAAGGCCACAGATATATGGGGAGGGATCTACTAGTGTTTAAGAAAAGAACATTAAAATCTTTCCAGTTTACTGCTATGTTTGCTCTGATTTTATATATGAACAAGTTACATAGGTTGCAAAGCTTCAGCTTAAGCTCTGCAAAACATCCACATGAATGACAGGAATACAAGTGCAAACTGCCCGATGGCAGCATTGCTAAATAAGTCTCTTTTTTTCTGGTCAGATCTGTCCAGTATTAAAGAAAAATAGACAAAAACCTCAGAATTTTGAATGTTAGATGAAGAAAGCTCAATTTTTTCTCATTCAGCAGATACTCCATTTTCACAGACATGGACCTACTCAAGCACTTTGGAGTCTCAAAGTTATTGTTACATGTTCTGGAAGAATTGGTTGGAAAGTAGAACTTTCTCTATTAAAACAAAACTTGAAGTTTCAAAATGAGTTTGCACACCCCATCGGGAGATCAGGCACTCAATGAGGTTGGAGTGAGTTGGGCACTCGGTGTGCAGGGAATATTCTGAGAAGTTTTACTTTGGAAGCGTCAAAACATTTTGATTCTGAAATTTGAAAATATGACGTTTGATAGCAGTGATTTTCTATTATCATATTGTAAAGTGTAACAGTGTAGGCTCACTGGGGTGTAACAGTCTACACACATGGTAAGTATTAACATTTGTTTTCATGTAATGTATGTATGAGTTGAAACAATGAAATACAGCGATATGGTGAGAATAAAACATATGACTCAAGATTAACTTGGAAAGTTAAAACATTCAGCTGTAAAACAATTTGGTTTCACAAAAAATGGTCTTTATTATGTA
Source organism: Cyanoderma ruficeps (assembly GCA_008694505.1). Taxonomy (NCBI): domain Eukaryota; kingdom Metazoa; phylum Chordata; class Aves; order Passeriformes; family Timaliidae; genus Cyanoderma; species Cyanoderma ruficeps. Next base: position 2,138,730 of record VZDJ01000052.1, read on the forward strand.
AAAACTACTACATCAAACTGCTCCTAGCTTTCAACCAAGTTTCATTATTATAAGTGAAACCAGTGATGCCCAACAATTTCCATTGTGGCAGCCTCTAAAGCTGTTAAACTTTTACCATGCGTGGTGAAATCATCCACGCTGAGGGCTGCTGCAGGCTGGGCTCCCCTGGAAATGATCAGCAGAAATGCTTCGGCAGTTTGTGAGGCTGAGCACAGGGAAGAATACATGATTTTGGTTACATTAAAACACTACAACTGTTTCAGAGAAAAGTATTAAAAAGAGTACTGGGGTGGATTTATTTCGCCTCCCAAGCGTCTGCCCTGATTTGGCCAAGGTGTGAATTCGTGTCATGTTCACACATTCTCTGTGTAGCTCAGGAGCTCAAGGAGGGATTGGTGGAACCAGGGACTGGTTTTTCATTTCACATTTGCTACGCAAATAAGTGGGTAAGGTTTGGAAGAAACAGTAGCTTCAAGTACTTTGTGTTCTTGATTGATGTAATTAGGTAATTGTGTGTTTCTACTAAGGGAAAACCAGCTGATCTGCAGAAAAGTCAGTCTGGTACATGTAACATCTGCTGTTCATCCTCTTCTGCCTTCAACCTCAAGTCCACGTTTCAAGGCAGGTGCGGTGAGACGATGCTCTCCTCCGTGCCAAAGCAGAGCCCGCGGTGCCAGAGATCTAATCAGGTGGTGACACCAAGGACTGGCAGGGATGCTTGTGAACATGGAAAAAGTAGTTCTCCTGGCTCTCCTAGACATGCGGTTGGCCAGAAGCGAGGTTTCAATTATAAGCAGAGCTAAAGTACATTTGTGTTAATGACAAATCCGTCAGCCGAGGTGCAGATACTCCAAGAACACATGTGATAGGATTATGTGCGTGTTGCTAATTCATTTGACATAGCTGCTCACTTGAGTTTGGTTAATTAAGATGGATGATGCCTTTTGGCTGGGAAGTGGCATCACTGAACCCAAATGTCTGCTAGAAGTGTAAGATGTTGTGGTTCCTGGGCTGTCGGGTGTCAGGAGTCACCTCAGAGCACCCGGCCAGGGTCTGTGAGGGAAGGGTGGTTGGCAAGGTGCAAGTTGTCATTGCTAACATGGAACGGGGTGGCCTGTCAGCCCTGCTGTGTGAAAACCTTCAGGATCCATTTTTGGGGGATTTCTCAGTGTTTTGGAACAGTAGCGCTGCTGTTCCCTGCCCAGCTCTGGGTGCCTGGGCCAGGATCTCCTTGTGAGGAGAGGAGGGGATTCTCTGAGGCTGTGAGAAGAGGAAGGGGCTGCTCGGGTTGTGAGCAGAGACGGGGCTCACCGAGGCTGTGAGGAGACGAGGGGGCTGCCCAGACTGTGAAGAGAGGAGGGGGATCCTCCCTGAGGCTATGAGGAGAGAAGGCGGCTGCGCCGGCTTTGAGGAGACGAGGGAGATCCCTGAGGCTGTGAGGGGAGGAAGGCACGGCCAGGGGTGTGAGGGGAGGACGGGGCTGCCCGGGCTGTGGGGGAGAAGGGGCTCCCTGAGGCTGTGAGGAGAGGAGGGAGCCCTCTGAAGAGTGTGAGGAGAGACTGAGGGTCCTTCCCCGAGGCTGTAAGGAGAGGAGGGGGCTCTCCGAAGCTCTGAGGAGAGGAGGGGGCTCTCCGAAGCTCTGAGGGGAGGCAGGGGCTGCTCCCGCCGGCCACAGCCGGCTCCGGCAGCCCCACCCCAGAGCGTACCTGTGTGCAGCACATGCACTGAACTAACAATATCTAAAGGATTTTTCATGAACTCCTGCTTTTTTTTTCCTTCAAATTTTTGAACTCCTCTCTTTCAAAAAGCTGGTGATATTTTGTTTGATTTATTTCTATTGATAATTTTTACTTAAACAGTCCTCAATAGTCAGATACTTGCTATGAGTTCTTTTTCCTAAAACCTAATTTCTTCCACCCAGAGTGTCTTGTGGGAATCTCAGCGCCATCCAAACAAGAGCTCTTGTCTATAATTCAGCCTTCACAAGGTAGGACAAGCCCAGCTCTCATTTGTTTGCACAAATCAGGGCTAACTTTCTACTTTGGGCTCCTACATTGTCCAAAGGGACCTGCTGCTCCTGCCCAGGCCCTCCATGTGGCGTGGAATGTAACCTGGTGTCCAGGGCAGGCTGCTAATTACAGCTTTAATTTTATTGTGCTTAGGAGGAGACAGATATCCAACCTTCCCTTACTTATAAGTTGGATCTGAAGAAAGGCAGATAAGATGTGCTGACAGATGGGACAGCCCGATGGCAAATTGCCCATCAGGTGAGTAAAACCTGCGAGTGATGAGCCCCATGAAAGGGTGACTGTTACTAGAACAATACACGTGGATAGATAAAACTGTGTATCTACATATATATTACACACACATGTATGTGATGTTAACAGCGTCAGCTCCAAAAGGGTTTAGAAAAGAAGAAAACGTGTGTTTTATATTATTCCTGTGTATACACTTTCTTACCTAATACATTCTTCATTTCCTCTGGGGCCTTCTTGAAGAAGTTGCTAATGTATGAGCAGTGTAACTTATAAGAAACCAATGGGAATCTAAATAGTGTCTTGCAATGCCTAATTTTGGTGTTAAGTTAAAAACCCCTGCACTTTGTGGCTCAGAAATGACCTATTATTTTACAAGAAATGAACTATTATTTTACAATAAGAAAATAAAAGCAAGGATCTGTTCTTAGCTGTAAATACTGCAAAAATTATTTTAATTTTGAAAGAAGATGTGGTTTTGTTAGCTGCAAATTGCTGCAGCTCCATAGCTTTGAAAGGGAAACAGCAGATTTATATCAGTTGAAAATTTCTCTTGGAGTTTTTGATGTTTTATTCAGAATTCTTGGATCAAAGTACATTAGAAATCATTGTGGTAGATTTATCATAAATATTCAGGTTCTGTGGTGCATTATTCCTTGAATAATCCCATTAATTTCAGAGGCTTAAAAGTGCTCAAGAAGACAGATTCCCCTGGAAAGAGGAAATGCTGATCAACCTTGGACTGTGGTTCTGGGGAGTGTTAGCACAGCCTAACAGCTTTCCAGTGTGGTGCTGAACTGAGTGCTGTGGCACCAGCTCTGCACCTTGTTCTGTGTGTTATTGTTCACCACTGTTGGGTTCACTACAGGACCTCTTGGGAGGGGCAGGAGCCTTTCCACTGACTTCATCAGGCTTTGGGTGTTCAGGAATCCTGAATGAGATCAAATAGCCTGGCCTTCTTCCAGCTTTAGTTATTGCCTGTGGTGCTTATACAATGTGTTTGGTACTTAATTTCTCTCTCATTTCATAAAACAGAGAATGACTCAGCCATGCTATACCACTCGGTATTTTTTGTATAATGTCACTTATCTTTGTATTCAAAGGAGATAAATCCAACAGCCATCCAGTTACTGACCCTTTCTATGTGAGTTTGTATGTCCAAAGGCTGCCTGTTACTTTTATATGATTGATCAAAATGATTATGAATGTTCAAATCCTTGTTCATACTCTCTTAAAATGCTCATTTTTTCAAAATCGGGACAGATATTGGTGGTGTTGGAAGAAAAACCTGCAAAACCTGGAATGATGGTAAGGTGGAGTTTTGGTGCTGATGATGTTTCAGAAATGGAGCTGGTTGAAATATTTCTAATTTTAAGATGCTGTTGGTCTCTTTAAATATAAATTTTGGGCAAAGGAAAAAAAGTAATAAAGGAAATAACTGCAGAAAGTATTTCCATTAAGTAGTTTACACGTTCCTGCACTCGTAAGATTTGAAGAGGGTAAAGCACAGTTGATCAGGAGCAACCAAGAGTCACAGGCGCATGAGTTTGGTGTTGTAGATGCTGAATGTGTTTCTGCACTGGTGACTGAAAAAGGCAAGACATCCACCATTTAAAGTCTGGTAGCTCTCATCACACCAGGACTTTGTTCCTATTTCTCTGCATTTCCACCAGCAGTTTGTCCTGGTTGCTGAGTTTTTTTCCCCCTCAGGTTATTTGAGGGAAACAGGTGTTTCCTAGGAAGCCTCAGTGCTCACAGCTCTAATCGCTGTCTCTGGCAAATGGATCCTTTGTGCTGTCTGGAGGATTAATAAAGGGTTAGGTGCTTAAAAAAATAAACAGTGAGTGCAAACAGTGGGAAGGAGTAAAGCTGCGTGTGGCTGATGAGCGAGGTGATGTCATTTATTTAGCAGAGGTGATGCAGTAGTCAGAGATGCCATGAGGGGAAGGCTCCTTTGAAGGGAATGGGAGCTGTGAGGCAAACCGCAGAGGAGCTGTTAGTGGCCAGTGGAAAAAGGTTGTTGGGTTTGAAGCCTCAGAGCTCAGGTGCAGTGCAAGAGAATAGGGGCTCATTGTTGAGGCAAGGATCAGCACTCCCTTTAGTTCTGTCCCCTGCCCCCCTCCTCCTCTGGCACTACAATAATAATGCCTTGTCACTCTTAAGACATGCTGGCACAGATCGTGTTCACTGATGGATGCTCGCTCAATGGATGTACTAAAATGGTTTGTTTCTGTTGATGTATGTCTTTGGAGGCTCCTCTAATGGGAGTGTAAATAAATGAACCCTTCAGCAGGGATTTCTTTCACTGCAGTCCAGGTTAACCTCTGAGTGCCTCGCTGCCAAGAGTCACTCCCAATGCTTTACTCCTCACATTGCTTCTGCCTTTTTCTGGGGTTTCATGTATTCCATTTGCTGTCCATGTGCACAGACAACTTGCTATATGTGGATGCAATTAATTTTTTGTGATGAGTATTTAGTAAAGCAAGGCTGAGAAATTAGGATGAGCAGTCAAGAAAGGTAAAGGCCTAATGTTCACTGAGACAGTTAAAAAGATTTTGCATTATTTCATCTAGGGGTGATCACAAGCTCTTGAGATTATTTTCTTTAAAGTATTGTGCAAGACCTGGTTTGTATGAGGTTGTGGATCATAGAACTGGAACTTTGTTCCTGTGGTCAGTCTCACAAGTACATAAATACTACAGTGATACTCTTCCTCAAGACAATGGAACTCAAAGACATTCTTCAGAAAACACCCAGAAGGAGTGTATTATAGTGATAAACCAAAAAATAGCTTTCACAGAGAAGGTAGGCCTTAAGGTATTCTTCTCTGGAGATTTTTTCACCATAAGTGTGCGGGAATGAGGGTTTTGGAAGGAGGTCAGCATAGTTTTCACAGCTGTGTTCTAGAGTTTGAAGTGCTCCTACTTGGCATAGTTTGCCTGGGCTGGAAGTGCCATAATCCATTATCCTGCGTTTAAAGAATCATTTAATGATCACTGACCAAGGCCCATTTTTTTCAAGTCTCCACTTAAAAAGGTTTCTCCAGAGAAACTTGTACCAGCAGCAAGGAGCTTCTGGTGAAGGTGGAAATGGAAGGTAACAGACCTAGTGCTGACAGGGAAATTTCAATTGTTCATGGAAAAATGACAAAACTGGTTGCAGTTTTCCCTTCATTTCCATTATCAAATGAATCAGTCATGGAATAGGATATGCTTGCACAGAGAGAGAATGTCACATGACTGCAGAAATGTTCACCATGTGCAGATATCTGATAAGATCCATGTAACCTCCTAACAAATTGTGTGTTGGGACAGCATTCTGTCATATCATACATCTGCAGCAAAGACAATTAAAAGCAGCCTTCTCCCACTAGGAGATGCAAATGCTAGATTTTGCCAGGGGACCCAACTATTGACAGAGATCAGCCCTTCCTGAAATGCTTTTGCTAATTCTTGTCTATTCTATCTGGAGTTCTCAATGAAATGTACTCACTGAGGGAGAAAATCCTCTTTTTTAACAATGCAATTTATTTTTCAGCCTATATGTTTGCTGACCCTGCTAATAAAGTGCTATTTAAAAGCTGCATTCTAGAATGGGGAACATTGTCCCTCCACCCCTTCTCTTGTGTCTTTGTCGTACTGAAAAATGTATGAACTTTATTGGGACGTTTAAGACACTGCAAGAGAGCATCCAGTATCTCCATATCATCCCTTCATTATTTATGGTTGCAGCCTAGTACATGCAGCACCAGATGTGAGTAAGAAGAAGGAGGGGTGCAAAAGAGAACTTCAAATGACTGTGATGAATAGTTGAAAGTGAACAGAGGGGCTTTTAAGGCTCCTTTAAAGAAAGCCTAATGCTCTGCTTCCCTAAGCAGCAGGCTACTGATGATGGAAAAGTCACAGACATACCTGCAGAGATTTGGGAGGCTCTTGTTTCAGTAGGTCTTTATGGAAGCTAAAAAAATAGAATTCCTGTGCTCCTGCCAACTAGGTTGGTGTGTCCAGCTTGCTTTGCTCCTTTCCATTTTGCTCTGTAAGGACAATGTGCAACGACTTGGACAGTGTTGAACTCCAAACCATGTCTATCCTTATTTAGCCACCCCTCCCGATCAGGTCCTGCTTGTGTGTCTGGTACTTTTCCATACTTGAGCAATATGGAGCCATCTCGAGGACTGCTGTTTCCTGGCTGCATTTCTCATTCTGATGGTGGCATAAAATGCCAGGCACTGCAAGTCCTGATTCTTCTTTGTCTTATTAAAACAAGTGGTGACATTTTCTTAGACACACACAACCTGCACTTCCCTAATGACACCCTGGAAATCCAACATTAATACAAATCAGGAATGAAGAGCCTTATGTCCTCTTCCTGCATCACCCTGTTCTATAACAAGCTTTCTAAAATATTCTGATTTCAGGCTAAAAATTACTGGCTTTTCCAACCAACAAACTCCTTGATTAATTTTTTGTTTCCTCTTTTGGTAGCATGATTTGAAAAATACAGCAAAAATGTCACAGATGCAAAGGGGTTTTTTTTAAAGGAATTGTTGAAGCTTTTAAGTGAGTCTGTTGTTTGAGCACAGCTAGAATTTTTTAGAGTGGAATCAACCAGCCTTTGTGCACTCAGAGCTCTGTGAGATCAGTCTCCTGGGGGATGCAATGCGTGGATGCCAACATTTAGCTGGCATTGAGCTACTGCTTCATGCTGTCCCCCATGGGCTTTTCCCCTTGTGCCTTTTCCCCTTCCTCTGCCTCCATGGTGGTGGGTGTGCTTCAGGATGAGCCCTGAGCGTGGCTGAATCCTGGAGGTGAGGGGGAAGGGGATCTGTGGCAGCCCATGGGTGTTACAGGGAGCTGGCAGCGAGGGACGTAAAACACGGTGGGTACAACCACTCCGAGCAGCAGCCCTGCCTTAACTGAGCATTTCCTTGGTTTGTGCTGATGGCACTGATGGAAACATGCCTCAGAGAGCTCCAGCTCCTGAGTTAACACCGTTCTTGTGAGGGTGAATTCATTGCCAGAGCAGGCCACACCTCTTTGCACAGGCCTTTAGGAAAGCGTAAAGCAAATAAGCACCGTGGTGCCGAAATCAGAGCGATGGCTGACGGAGCCCCGATGGGGAGAACAGCCAAACAGCCTGAATGGAATGTCAGTAAGCATGGAAGTTAAAAATACACTTCTCAGACCTTGAGGACACTCTGGGGACTAAGAAGCTATATTGATACTAGACTTCAAAAGTTCCAAATAAACAGCAGGATTTTCTCAATGCACAGAAGTGCATACTTGTGATGTCAGAGCAATGTTATTTCTGCACTGCAGATCTCAAGGCACATGCCTTAAAAGCCAGTCCAGATACGTTGTAACTTATTTAATTTACATTTATAATTGCTCTTATTTTGTTTTCGTGTATTTTAGAAAGTTAGTTTTAGATTCGTACTGTGAATCCCAAATTTACATCTTTCTGAAGCGAACTTTACTGTCTTTAGGGTAGAGAGCATGTCTTGTGTGAGAGCAAGTGATCTTTCAGAGGATTAACATTCATTCTATGCCAGATGACCTTGGACAATCAAAGTAGGAATGATTACATTGATGTGCTTTGAGAGATACTTATCCACAGATAAGAGTGAGCCTCTAAAGCCAGACATTTCCTGAATGCTCCTCATTTTAAATGTTCAGAAGACCAACATGTCCCTTGTCCCAATACAGGTGTCTTCCCAGTTCTCAAACCCTGGGCAGGCTTTGTCTTTTTACTATAGAAAAATGAGAACTGTAGATCCCATTACCTGGATAGAAATTGCTGGAAATAACTGTAATTCTGGTTTTTTAATCTGTCTTACACCCAGATGTTGCCTTTGTGGATGTATTTTAACTCACTTAGATTTGTCTGGGATCACTTGGAAAGATTGTAGTGCATGGGAAAAAAAATTATATTTGTGTCCTTTTGGTCTAATAGCAAAACTCAGATAGAACCAAAGGCATGACAAATACCATAAAAGAAAATCAGGTGTACAGATTTTAATAGCAGACAGTCTGTGGAATAATTTTTTGTTATATAAAGTCCTTGAATAAGGGTTGTGGGCTGAATTAATCAATTACCCTAGCCTAAGTGTCGATGAGAGTGGTGAATTGTAACAGTACTCTCAGAGGTAAAAACCTCAAGCACTGATCTAGAGGAAACTAGAGAGCTTGTGTATTTATGATAAATGCCAATGTCCTGACAAGGAGCTAAATCACAAGTGTTTTATGAGTTTGTGAGAGTGGCAGTTGGCTGCTGCTGGGAGAACCACACTTGTGGCAGCAGAGTTTAGGCATAGGCTGATCTGAATTAAAATAGCAATCTGCATGGCTTCATGCAAAGGCTTAATTCTGAGAAAATGACACTCCTGTTCCAGACATGCAGGGAGCAGCATTCTCCTTGTGTGATTGTTTCAGTGTAAAAGGGAACAGCCACATCTAAGGGAAAAAGAGGAAAATTCCATTTCAGTACATTATATGTTAGGAGACACCTCACTCCCCAGAGCATGAAGAAAAGTGCCCTCTATAACCTGATGTGCGTTTTTAATACAACCAAACTCTTTGCATGAGGACAAAACTCAGAAATATTGCTGAGTTTTTCTGTATGCATCCTACCCTGCAAACTCCCTTAGTTAACCTCATCTCTGTGTTCTGTAGGATGTGGGGGCTCTGAGTGCTCTGCAGCACTAAGGGGAGCTGCTTTTAGAGCTGGATTTGAGCTCTATTACTGAGAACTCCTCAGAGGGCTGGGCACTACAAAGTGGGACCCTTGAAAGCCAGGTGCTGGGGAGAGGGAAAATGCTGCATGAGCAAGAAGTGAGATTATAAATTAGAGTTCAGCTCAGCACGTTTGGAGTCATATAAATAGCTTAGGGGTTTGCAAAAGAACACCCTCAAGGATTCAGAATTACAGCCAAAGAAGAGGGAAAACATAATGCTTTAGTACCGTGTGATTTATGCACCAAATAAGTTTGAATTAGTCACTAATATGAAGTGGGTTTGGAAAGATTAATAACCCTTACCCAGCACTTATTGTATGATGATCAGCCATAAATCTTCTTTGAGCGAAACAGGAAGTAGCCAAACCTTTCTCTCTGGAGATGGGCAGTGCTCATGCCGTTGTTCAAGGCCTGCCTACTTTGAATTCTGCTTTTTTTCTTGGATGAGGCTATGGATTGCTCAAGGCAACTTGGGCATTTCCAGTTGGCTCAGAGGATACGTGCTGCAGATGGGCCTGGAAAGGGATGGGATAACTGTGTGGAACTGGGAACTCCCATTTGCCTGGCTCATAGGATTAGCAGTGTACAATTCACTCACTGAAATGGGCACTTTTGCCCAGAGAGGGCGTAGAAAAGGTGTGAAAATGCTGTAAGTTGCAAACTCAACATTGTTGCTGTTCATGGTCTGACTATTTTGGTCCTGAATGACTTTTAAGATCTTTTTCCTACTTGTCTGAAGTGGAAAACTTTCCATTAAGGCTAAAATCCTGTTCTAGTTGATGCTTTGCCCATTTGTATTTGTGCCAAAACCAGTGTGACTTTTGATTTCTTCTGAGCATCTGTCAGCTGGTGACCCACCACACCTTCTCTTGTGTGGCCTCTATAAACCAGCATCGACTGAAGCTTCAAAGAGTGACTTCCCTCCCTGTAAGACTCTACCTCACACTTATTTCCAATAAACTGCCATCCTCTCAATTTTCCACAAGCAACATGTAATTGAGCAGTAACCTCAGTGTATGAAAATCTGTGTGGCAGATGAAAAAAACATCATTAGACCAGAGGCAGCTGGAGTGCAGTCACGGAGTGTAAAGAGCTCAGCTCCCATAGAATCTCTTTCGTGGGATATTTACAGTTTAGGACAGAGAAACTGTTTGATGGAGGTGAAATTCTTATCAACACAGGGAAGAGGGAGAGCTGTTTGAGGAAACAAATGTTGAGGAGGGCTGCTAGGTCAGCCGAGTGTAATTCCATCTGAACAGCCAAATTTCCTTGGGCTGTTGAGGGCGATGTGCCCCAGAAGATATGGACGCAGAGTCCATAAGACATAAGGAGTCTTCTGCATGGCAGAACAGGCTGTTGCTGTTGTGTCAGAAAAAGACATCTTTTGTTTCATGCAGCCTTTATTATATTAAATGAGTGTTTGGCATTGTTTTGTAACCTGAACTTACTCAGCTGATGTTTAAAGCAGCTTTTTGCTGCAAACTTGCTGAACAAGATGCAATTGTTCTGCATGAAACATCCTGGTGGGCAGAAGCACAGGACAGTGAGGGACCTACACTCAGCATTTGTTCTACAAGTCCATCCTTAGAAATGTGCAAGCCTTTCCTTCCCTGAGAGTGCACCAAGGAGGTTGTTGTGGTTGCTGGGAAGCCAGGAGGGGGGATTAGAAGTGATACCTGCTCTTTTCAGCTTAGCTGAGCAGGCCTAGAGAGCCAAAGGAGTTCCTAAACCAAGAGTCACGTGTGTGCCACCATAGCTGTTGCCCAGAGAAGTTGTTCCATGTAGCTCTTTTCCCTTTTCCAATGTGGGAACAATGCCTGATTTCGTCCAAGAGGACCTTGGAACAAACTGGAATATCCACATGAAAAATCAAGCTAGAATCCTCTTAGTTTAGTCTTACCTCTTCCAAGCTGACACGGAAGTACTTGCAAAGCTCTTCAGTGAATCTTTTCAAGAGTGGGCTCCTGGCAATACTTTTGGGAATAATGATTGTGGAACCAGAACCATAAATGGCATTAAAATACTCTTCCTAAGCACACTTCCCCTGTGCACATCTTTGGAATGTGATTTTGAAATGCCTCAAATTCACACTCACACAGGATCTGTCACTGTTCCCTGTGACCTTGATCAGGAGCATTTCTCTTAATGCCTGTTATGCTTCCAGATAAGCAGAGCACCTCCCATTGACCCAGGCAGGTCATTATCCTCTTCCCCTTTATCAGGAATCCTTCAGCCAATTAATCACACACTGCTCTGCAATCTTGAGGCTCAATTATGCCTGGACAAGTGTTGCTCAGCTGTTCCTCCTGCTACAGATGTGACATATCCTGAGATTAGCTCCGATTCACAGAAGGCCCTGATTCCGTATCAGGCGCTAGGAAAAGCAGGGCTGTCTGGGAGGGAAGTGACACCATCTTGGAAGCATTTTATCACAGAGTAAGTGGAGATGTCTAAAAAATCCTGCTTGCCACCACCACATCACAGCAAGTCCTTCTCAGTGGCTGTTGCCTCTCAGCCTGAGACAATTTACCAGTATTTTCTAGATGGAGATGTCAGCGGACTAATAAACTGTTAGTAGTGCACCGATGACAGACAGTAGCTAGTTCTCCTGTGGGATAGTAGATAGCTTAACTTGGAATCCCTGTGAGAAACCTATTTTCTCCTCTTTTGTGAAAACCTGTTTTATGCACATCAAATGGCTTCTGATTTTATTTTTATTTTCCTATTGTTACCGTTTGCTTGGGATACTCCATCGTGGACGTGTGCATGTGAAATTGGTGGTACTTTTGATTAGTCTAAAAATTCTCTTTATGTTTTTTCTTTTAGTTGCTGTTTGTTTGGGGTTTTTTTTTCAGTAGCTGTGGCTAGACACAATTGTTTTAGAGGTCCTGGGTCAGAGTATATTTTGTGGCCCCCAGAAGTACTATGGGACACCACTGAAACTATGAGCAAGATGTGCCTAATCTTGGCAGTGTGATTCCGTGTTTGTGAGGTTTGTAATCATTTTCAGCCACACAGAAGCTCAGGCAAACATTTAGTACAGATGCTTGCAATTCTATAAAATTGTGTTATTCTCTTAAAAAATGGCTTTCTGATTTCTATAAGCAGACCTTGTTAAAAAAAATCTGAGTTTTGAATATTTAATTGTGGTTCCTCCTGTTTTTATTTTTCAAAAGCTCATTTTTGAACAAGATAAGCAGATGTTGAATATGTAATTATTTACTATGGAAAATCATAAACTCTGCAGAATTACTACCCTTTATCACTTTCAGGCCTCAAATAGATTCTCGTAGAAACCCCTGCAGAGTGAAGGCATTTGCATTTCCTCTGTGGATGGAGACACAGAGAGTCAGTGCGTAGACAGGATCTGCTTCTGCACCCTGCCCCTGCCCTGGGGGCTCTTTGCAAGACGGTGTGAATGCAGGATACACAGGCAACCTAAATAGGATTTGGGGCTGTGGAAGAACAACTGGATTTAGCAGGGGCTGAGGCAGCTGTGAGCACACAGCAGGACTGTGTGTGAGCTCACAGGGCTGAGCTGGAAAACTTCTGTCTTAAAACACCCAGATATTCTGCCCCTGGTTTTCTGCAGACAGAGCCATTGCTGTGACTTCTCACACCGGTGTCTCAATTTGCAGTCTAGACCAAGCCTGGGTGTGGGTCAGATATTGCACCAATAATGCACCAGGGATTGCAGCCTTTGTTTGCAACAAGGTCACCAGGCAAGGGAAAAGTGATACCTGTGACACTCGGACTTGTGTTCTTCAAGGCTGGCACAGCTAAATTCCATTTTGAATGGAGTTTGTGGATGAGTCCAACTGTGCCAAGACACTGAAAGTTGTATTTTACCTCCAAGAGTGTCTTGCAATCTAAGTGTGGTGCTACAGGAGTCTGATGTGATAGATTTGTTGCTGAAAATGTTATTTGCATCTTCTTATCAACAAGATACAGAAAATGGAGACTGTGTAAACGTATATGTGTAGAATTGAACCTTGTTGCATTTTATTTTAATTATCAAAATTATGAGGTAATGCTTGGGCTTTGCTGATTGTTCAACAGCAAATGCTGCAGATGTATCAATTTTTTATGATGCAGCTATTTGATTTATAACACTTCTATTATTTTGGCTGTCCACACAGTGGAGAGTATAAAGTGCCTCTGTTCCTACAGCTCAAAGCTCTCCAACCATCCCTCTCCCACATTTTAAAATTAATTAAAGGGAACCTTAAACTCAAACACATCTCAAAAAAAACCCCCCAGATGGAGGTGGTCTCGTCTTTAAGATGAAAAAGAGGATTAGAACTGGAGGAAACTGAAGTTATTTTGGTGTTTTATAAATAATCTTCCAATTTCCTATCACTTACCACTTCATCTTTTGTGAGGTTACTGCTGGATTGTGCTACTCTTTTTTCCAGACTTTCTGCTTTCTGTGTTGATCAGCCACAGGAGTGGAAAAGAAGCTGGAAAGATGAAAGGAGCTACAGACTCCAAAAGAAGGCATAGGAAATTTCTAGAGATGCAGGTAGGAGCAGGGCATGTAGCTCAGTTGGGGAAGCTAATTTGCCATCTAGTCCCTGTAGGAACCAGGCAGAGCTAAGAAGAGAGCTGGTAGGACTTCTGATGAGGCAAGTAAAGGATGCAATTTTTTATCAAATCCTGAACTTTTCAACCTCTTTGGCTAGGAATTAAAATATTTAGCATGTAATCTGAAAGGGGGTTATGTAGTGTTGTTCCTCCAGAGTTGGTTCTCCAGTGCTGTATCTGTTGCTCTGCTTGGGGTCTTGGCAAAATGAAGAAATGCTGAATAAAGTTTATTTCCTCTGTGGCCAGATTTTATCAGTGTAAAGGCATGTCCTTTTATTTTATTACCATATGTTCTAAAAGGATCCCTTCCTGCTTGGAAAAAAATTACATGTTGTTCTTGTTTTCAATGTATTTCACTAATTTTAAAATACAACTTTAAAATACAACTTCACTTATGGTCTTGGCTGTAAAAACACCAACATCATCTGCCTTTCACAGGTGGAGATGTGGAAGTGCAGAAGTATCAAGAAAACTCCAGGCCTATCCTGTAGATCAGGATGCAAACCCCATGTCTCTGCATAAACCAAGAAGCATCACCCTTTCTGGGGACACTTAAAATTTCGTTGAATTGGCCCAGGAAAATATTTGTATTCAGACTCTCCTTATCTAACAGGTGGGACTGGATGTGATTTAGCACAGGGTCTTTACTGAGTTAGGAAAAGAAAGACAAACCATGTGGTATCTGGCAAGTAAACTGCAATAAGGTGAAAATATTTCATTCAAACATAAAAAAAACCTGAGAGCCTGACCTTAGAATGAGTTACAGTGGCAAAACACTACTGTGAGGTGAGATGAGATGGGGCCCTAAACTCAGAGTCCCTATGAAAGTGTCTGTCAGTTTAAGGAAAATTGAATCCTGTAAGTGGTCCTGTAAATATCTGTACTCTTTTCTTCTGTGAAAACTTCTCATTCCTAAGTCCTGCTTCTCTTTCCCTTTTTTTTCCCCTGGAAAAATGATGGGCTCTGTTGGTGGTGATTGTACTTTGCCTTTCCCGAGTCCCATGGTTCTGGAAGGATGTGGCGCAGATTTCAGGAGATTTTAGATTAAGGTCCTGTGAGCAGATGCCAGCATGTGTGTAAGCACTGCTGTATGCTTTTCTCCTCCTGTCATTTATTACCTTGCAGCATCTGAATACAGAGGAAATTAGAGATTCAGATTTGTACTTCTCAAAGAAAAAAAAAAAAANNNNAAAAAAAAAAAAAAAAAAGGGAAAAATAGTGAAAGAAAAAAGAAAAAGAAAGGGGGAAGGATCCCACCAAAATTGCTTTGTGATTCACTGTGGGGTCGTGACCCCGTCCCGCTGAGACTTCTGTTCCAAAGTAGTAACTTGGTAGCTGGAGTTTTTTAAAGTGGTTGTTGATTGGCTTAGCTGTAAGAAAATCACATTTCCCTGAAACTCTTAGGGATACTTTAAATGGGTGGATTATCCAGCTGCCTGATTAGAAGTTTGGGTTATGTAAACACGGAATGTTTAGATTTAGGCTTTTCAGTTGAAGTCCAGGCAGCTGTTTGCACTTAACTCCATCAAGAAGCCCAGTTAATCAAAGAGCAGGAAGGATTTTTTACCTTCTTAAACCTGTGTCATTATTTCTGCTGTCCAAACCCTTTGGAGTTAGGCTTGTTGCAATGTAGAACAAGGTCTTTTGGATGTTCTGCTGAGGAAACATGAAAGAATGGATGGGGTTTGGGTTAGTGAGATGTGGTGCTTTGTGGATTTTTCCCTTTTGCTGTGACATAATCATTTTTCCATTAGTTGAAGTCAAACTTGACTTTTTGAGTCTTGGAGAGAACAGAAGGTGGAGGCAGATCCACCTCAAGGCTCTGGCTATGTCTTATATATGTAGCAAGTCCAACCATGAGGACCTATGGAACCTGTTTACACTGGATTTATTTTAGGGCATTCTTGACAGTGTGAATAGATAGCGGAGTAACCAACTAGCTTAACACTTCAGGATCCAAGCAATGAAAGAGTTTTTGTCTAGGAAAGAAACAGAGCCTTTCTTCTCCAGGAAAAGAAAAAAATGGGAAATAAGGAAAAAAAAAATTAAAAACTTTGGTTTATTTTTCTGTGTTCTGTTTTATCCATTTTGGAAATTTAAAATTTCAGGAGAAGAAAACTCCTCAAAACTCTTTGTAAAGCAGTTTCTCTCAGTCGTTCTCTCTTTACATTCCTCTTCTTGTTGTTGCACTTATAAGTTTATTATCTGTTGATTTCTATTTCTGACATCTTTCTTCATTTTCTAAATCTAGAGGTAGCCAGATGCAAAGAGGGAGCACTTTAATGTGCACTATAGCTTGGGTACTTGTGATTAGCTGAAATTAATTTTTGATTACTTGATAGAAGTGAGATTTGCTGTCTTTTCTGTATGCTCAAAGTTGTACTGTATGCTACAAAAACCCACGTATATAATATAGTACAAATTTTTAAAGTACTAGACAAGTTTAGCAGTGAGAAGCAAAACATATTAAAATATTTTATTGTTTAGAAAATTGTCTCCTCCAAATCTTTGAAATTTCTAGCCATTGTATAGTTCTGACCACTGACAGTGTCACCAGGGAGCTCTGGTGATGCTGTTAACACACAAGTGATGCTCCTGAAGCCATCAAGGGCCCAGCTGTGATCTTTTATTTTTTCACTCAGAGAACTGTGGTTTCATAGGGCAGGCATTTCCCTGTCCGTTTACTGGATAATGAACCCAAGACCCGTAATTCCAGCCTGAATTATTAATCAGTGTCATATTGTAATTATAGAAAATATATTCAAGAATGTTGTTGCTAAATATTGATTTGCTTTTAATCTATAAAACAAACCTTAATTCATATTTTGTAATGTACATGGCTTTCCCTGCAATTACATCTAATGTTTATGATGTTAACAAAAGAAAGATCTGTCAAATAATCCTGAAGAAACCCTAATTTCTACCACTGTGTGGTGCCTGGGGACACATCTATTCCTGTAAGAACTGGAATAAAACCCCACAAACAATAAACATATGGAAATACAATGGGCAGCAAAGGACTCCGGTGAAAAATCAGTTTGTCTATGCTGACATTTCATTGTGTCATCTGATACTGAGCTATTGATCAATATTTGCAGACAATTGAAAGTGATCAGATGGTCCTGGCAGGAAGACCAGACAGTTGAATGATCCTTTATGTTTTCCTTTCATTTTTTCACATTACTCCAAAGGTTCGTTTTCGTGTTCTGATCTAAGGTGGCAGTTGTATATCAGACCATTGGGCATGTTGACTGAAATAAGAGTGAGTTTTTCTTGTTATTGTTCCTACTGGTTATTTTCCAATAGATATATCTCTATTTTCCAACAAAGATCCAGTTGTCTGGGTGGAATATAATAACATTGTCACAACCTTTCATGCTTTGACATGTATTTAAGCCTGAGCTTTTCTGATTGCCTCTCTTGCTTGGCAAGCCTTGCCTGTGGAAAGAAGCAGGCAGTATTTCAGATCCCTGCTCCAAGGTGATTCTGGGCTGTTCACCATTACCAGATGTGCAGCTGTTCCTTCTGTAAAGAATAATGTAGAACAACTTTATAAGCTACTGGGGGCAAAACGACTTACAAGAGCCTGGAGTGGCAGGACAAGAAGGAATTGGTTCAAGAGAATAGGTTTAAAATGGATATTTGGAAAAAATCTTCCCTGTGAGGGTGGGGAGGCACTGGAACCAGAGAAGGTGTGGCTGCCCCATCCCTGGATGTGTTCAAGGGCAGGTTGGATGTGCCTTGGAGCAGCGTGGTGTAGTGGGAAGTGTCCCTGCCCATGGCAGGGTTCTTGGAACAAGATGATCTTTGATATGCTCTTCCAACCCAAAGCATTCTATGATTCTGTGACACTGCCTGGTCTCTTGGAAATGCTTCCACCTTCTACCCACCAGGCCACTTTATGTCACTATTGCTCCATGTGCAAAACATGTGTGAAGCAGCATTAATTAAGCAGCAGGCTAGGATGCACTTTTCAGTTCGTTACAGACTTCAGCCTCCCAGAAATGGGAACTCAGAAATGTCATTGCATGGCTCCTTTTTGTTGGGAACATCTCTCTCTCTCTGTTGTTTACTAGCCAGGTGACTCTGGTCTCCAAATGCAGGAGATGCCTGGTCCCTTGGGTCCCTGGGGTCATTATTTCCCTTCAGACTGTGCTCCCTAGGCTTTAGCTAGAAGTAGATGGGCTGAGAAATGATCTAATTGACATTCTCTCCTTTCTCTCCAACTTTTGGGACAGTTGCTTAGCAGCCACCCAGTGGGGAATGGTAGCAAGCCAGTCCTTCCTCTCTGCAGTCAGGCTGTGGCCAATAAGTAATGTCATGCTTGCCAAGATAAGGGTAATAAAATCTCATGCTTGAGGGCATAAGACAATCATTGCAGAAGTCAAGCTGGAATCCCTCTCCAAACGTGCTCCAGCAGTACACAGCCACCTCAGCCAACAGTGCTTGTGAGTCTCCATAGTGCAACTTCTCTGTGCAAGGAAGGGCCTTCACACAGTCTGTTCCCATTTCTGCACCCTGAATCTTCCGTGTAGCTGTTCTTGTGCTTATTTGTGCACAGAAGTAAAGTTGCAAAAGCTGGGGGTTAGTCAGAACCTCACCTTGATGCCAGCGCTGCTGTGGCTCTGTGCTGGTATCTATTTACCATGGACGTGTTGGGTTTTCCTCCTTCCCTTGGGACACATGGCTACACTGAAGTGATTTCTGTGAAATTCTTGCTGTTGTGATGCAGCTGCAAGGGAGGCAGTGTGAGTTTAAACCAGCTGTGAGGGTTTTTACCTCTGTTCTAGGCTCTGCTTTACATCCAGGCTTGGTGGAAAAGAAATGTTTGCCAGAGAGAAAGTTTGGCGGTTTAAATTACCATCTGATATAAATGGGCATCATTCCATTGGTCTCAGTGCAATGACACTGGCCTCTGCCAGCTAAGGAGTCTCTGTGGTGGGCAGGGAAGCTGGAGAAAAGTGACTCTGAGTCATGTTTGTTCATTTGATTTAGCTTGGGGAGTAATGGAATATTTTCTGGAGCAATTTGAGTGCAGAAAAGGACACAAGTGCCTGCAGCCTCTGGTTGGGAGCATGGGCTCCCTGAGAGGGCCCTGGGAGCTGGGCAGAGGAAGTGCCCAGCCTGGCCTTTTGCAAAATGTCTCCTTCCATGAGCATTGGGAGGCAGGAGCCTACAGGAAAGAAGGTGCTTTAGTGGCCTTTTGATAAAAGAAATGGACGTGAAATGGTGCTTCCCTTTTAGACAGGACACTCTGAGATCTGATGAATACTGTGATTCATCACAGAATCACTGAGCAGCACCAGTAAAAGGAGAATCTCTAATTATGATTAAGTAGGAGAATATACAGTGGTTGATAACCCACGTCACTCTTCCGTCTGTGTGTGGTGCAGCAGTGCAGGTCAGTGTCCTGAGCTCTAATATGGAATATTTATGGATTGGATTGGATTGGATTTTTCCAGTTCTCTTCCTGTAGTAAGCTTAAAAGAACAGCTATGTGAACTCTGAATTTCCCTTTTCTGAAGGGAGGAGTGCTGCCATGCCCCATCTACAGGACAGACTGCAGAGGGAATTGGGAATCCGTTGCTAGAGTGGAGGTTCTCAACCCTGAGCAGTTGACCTTTCTCTCCTAAATGTTGTATTTTATTAGCTGATTCACCTGCCACGTTCATTGATTTTGCTCAATTTTTGGGATAAGTACCTGTATGAATGGCAAAATTGTTTAGAGTAATTTGACTAAAATAATGAGTATTATGCAAAGATTATCCTTATTTTTTATTACAAATATTGAATCCTTATATAGTCCAACATTGAAACAAAAGCAGGGAATATACTATTTACATATATATATATTTACAATTTGTCAAGAGCTCTTGATAAATTAACTGAAAGGAAATAAAAAGGTTCTTCAACAGATACCTTTTAACCGAAATGGCAATCACCCATGTTCATAGAAGTAAACCAAACCCAAAAGCTTTTGATTTTCCTTTTCCTCCTGGGAATTACATTATTTGTGTTCCAATATTTCTACAGTAATAAGATAGCTCCAATACTCTGTAAACTAATTTTGGGGAAAAGAAAATCACACAAAATCTAAAAGCAACTGAAAGCAAATATGAAACAAGTAGAGTATTATTACCATTACTTGGAAATAATCTCTCAGATTTAAAACAAAACCAAACAAAAAATCTGTGAGTCTAGTTCTTCCTAATTTGCAGCAAAAAAAAGTTTGCCATCTACCCCCCCAGCCTTCCCAGTCTTTATTTGTTCCCTGTAANGAAGTTTAATGGAGCTGAAAGTGCCTCTATTCCCATTTAGAAATAGCAGCATCTGTGCACCAGCAATGAGGAGCTCTAATGGAATGGGCCACGTTGTGACAGTTTGGTCAGACAAGTGTGGCTCAGCATTTTCTTACAGGCATTACCTGTTTCTGTTAAATACCAGTCTAGTGTTTCAAACCCATTAAGTAAAGGATTGGGGTACTACAAGATGCTCAGGTCCTGAAATCTTCCAGAATTAAGGTGACCAGGTATTTTCATTATCCAGTTGTTCAACTTGCCTAGTCCTTCCAGGCTCCTCTCTTTAGCTGTAGAAAAAAGAAGCATGACTCTTTTTTAAAGTAGTTATTTTTTTCAGTAAATTCACCCACACCAATAAACCCAAGAAAGCTGATTTAGTGTCAAGTGTCCACCCCATTTTGCCAAGGTACACAGTGTGTTTACTGTGGGGGAGCCTGCTAATAGCAAATAATTCCGTCCCCTCGTTTTACCCATGGCAAGGCTCAGAAGATAATGGGCTAGGAGAGGAGCCATGGGGAGGGAGGCAGCCCAGGGTGCTCAGGATATAGGGATGTGTGTGTTAGTGCAGGGGAGCAGCCAGCTCTTCGCACTGCTCGCTACCTTGTGTTTTCAGCACCAGAGCTTGGCCCTGACTGCCTCCAATTCTGACAGCCAATTCCTGACCTTTCACTTTCTTATGATTACTGCTGGTTTGTGCAAGAAACTCAGCCTCCCTTCTTGTCCAAAAATTTTAAGTAAATTCTCTTGTTAGTATGATTGCTTCTGCAGTATTGGCTTCTAGGAACCCAGAAAAATCTCACATCACCACTGTGTACAATTACATCATCTCAACATCACAGCTGCCAACTCTCACTCTGCTGGAGAGTCATTATTTCTGCTTTAAAGAGATGGAGTGACCTCATGAGCTTCTGAAGAAAGCCCACAGCTGACTGCCTGCCATACCGACAGAATAAAGTGGTCAGATGGGACTTGGGTTGATTAATGCTTCAATACAGAAGCACCTGTGCTCATGGCAAGAGATCAGGTCCTCTCCACTGGAGCAGATCCTAAATCTGAGCTAGTCTTCTGTGTCCTTTTAAAAGTGGTAGGGTGAGAATGGAAAAGAATAACTGTTGTTCACAGCTAATCCGGAATGTGTTTGGATTAAAAAAAAAAGAAATCTGGCATCAGTTCAAGCTTCATTTTTAACTGAAACAAATCTAAATGTAATTGAAAACAAGAGCATGCACAAAAATTACCAACCTGATTCCTACTTACACTGCTGCTCTTTGCATCTTTCCAGCAATGTGAAAGGTCTTGGGGCATGGTTCAGTTATTTTTACACTTCCATAATGGGCCTCCTGTTTATTGACATGGAACTCAGAAATATTTATACGAGTGCAGGATTTGTCCTTCAGAGCAGTGGAAAGTCATCACCGTGTGTCTGCTGGGCACTGTGCTTTGACTTATTTAGGGTATCCAGCTGGACTGTTGAGGGGAAAATTGGGGTCTGGACAAGGGGTGGGTCAGAGATTCAATAATGAAATGTGAAGTGCCTCATCAGCAGATCATTTATGTGAATCAAGCAGGTTTTGGTTATTGGCTGGAAGCGAAGAGGCCTTTCAAGTCCAGGTAAAAGCAAACGGTCTCTGGGCTGTGTCCTCGGCCAGATGATCTCATCCCAACTGGCAGCATTTGACAGCCCCACCCCTGTTTGATGCTGTAGCTCTCACTGAGCAACACAAAGGTGCTACAGGATAATGATGTACCCTGGTGTCCTTATGGGAGAAGATCTCCAGGTCAAGGTACTCAGCATCACTAGTGGGAGAGTGCATGGAAAAGCTTCCTTTGCTGTTGCCTTTTCTGTGCCCATTCCAAGGACAAACAGGCACCATCGGGCTCCTGGGTGACAGAATGCTGCCTGCTGAAAGTTTTAAATTGGTTTAACCTTTACTAAAGGGATGGTAGAAAATGGAGAGGCAAAATGAGAAAGTGAAGGAGTGGTCAGGGAGAAACACAATCATGAAGCCAGCAGGAAAAGAAGGGATTGATTATGTAGCTGCGAGAGAGCCCTTCCAACCTGCAGTGCAAGGGGAAGAACCCAGCTGGTGACAGCCCTTTCTTGGGGCTGTGATACCGTGTGTAAGGGAGGTGCTTTCTGCAGGGGGCTGAGCACAGGGAGTTTCCTTCTCCTTCTGTGGCAGTCCTGCTCTGCAGCCCAGACTGTTGTTCTGCCATGCCCCCGGTTCCCTCAGTCAGCTGCCTCCCACTGCCTGGGACACAAACTGTTCCTCAGTGTTCCGGTTGTAACAGAATAAACTAAGCCTGCAGCTGCCATACATTTCTTTTTTCATGTTTTATCAGTTGTCATGGACTTTCTTAATGGATGAACTTCAGGACTTACAGGAGAATTTAACTTTCCAGTTTTAAACTAATGTAGAGAAAACCTGGAAAACACCAGCTGTTTTAAAACTTACTCAGAATTAAATAAAAAGGCACAGAGGCAATGTCTTAAAAAGTTCTGAGCACTCTTTGAGGAATGTTGGAGAGGAAAAAAGATGGAGATGTTCAGATTACTGCCAGCACAAAGTACTTGACGCCGTTATGCAACATCTAACACAGCAGAGCCTTGCTCAAGTGGTTTTTTTCATATTTTCACTTCACTTTTCTACTGCAGCACCAATATTTGAATTCATGCAGCACAGAGGAGGTCAAAAGCAAGAACAAGTTCATACCTTCCAGTCGAGCCAAGAATGTTTTCAAGCTCTCCCCTTCCCCAAAGGAGCCAAACCACTAGCAAATCACAGCTTCAAAAATGTTTGACTAAAGCAATAGTTTTATGAATCAATATTAAAAATAGACTGTAAGAATTGGACTGAAAAAAATTAATCCTGCTGCCCCAAATTTCCTGTCACTCTTGGATGTTGTATTAAATTTTGATATAAAATGTATTTTCCTCAATTGGAATTTGTCCTTAAATTACTTATGAACAATGAACTCTTTCAAGAAAAGTAACTGCTTCCTTATCACCAGAATTAATGCTGTGGTTTTTTCTAAGTGAGTTTCCATAGCTTATCAAATCCTTTCGTTCCTCTTAGTTGGAGGGAAACTGAAAAATGTCTATCAGTTAATTCTTTTCAATTTCATGATTTTAAATCAGGTAATATTCCACATTTTACTTTGTTCAAAGTGGCTACAGGCCACTATTCATTCTTGTTCTCCCTTGTAATATCTTTAACCCAGAGAAACTCAATCTCTTTTTTTCACTCATTTTAGAGCTGCTTTGACTATGGAACCATACTAACACCAGGCCATTTGTGCCCATGTTCTTTTGCAGCCCGTTTGGCGCTGTAGGATCCCAGCGTGGTTGTGGTGTGACTGCGTTTGCCACTGAAGCACTGCCACCTGTGGGTGAATCCCAGCCCTGATTCCCCACGGCACGGGGAGCGGGAGGGGAAGATTCTGAGAGAGTGATAAAAATGTCTGTTCTGCACCATTTCAAAGCTCAGTCATGCCTACTTGGGAGTGTCACATTAGTTTTGTGTGCAAAAGGGACCTTTCAACCCTTTGGCCGTCAGGCTGATGCTGCATTAGTGCTAATAAGATTAGTTCAAGCTATAGCTGATAAAAGGGCAGTGTAGCAGACTGTCCAGATGGAAGATGCCACCAGTGGCCTTGGCTTCTGGCATGCCTCGAAGGCCGGAGCTCACGGGCCTTTTCATACAGACACAGTACATTACACATGTTCCTGGTGGTGTCTTGCAGAGGACAGAGCTTGGATCTGGGACCTTGTCACAAGAGCACCAGGTAATTTCTGCAGTGCTGGTAAGAAGAGAAATGGTTGCTGAACACTGGATCCAAACCCAATGGCAACCAACAGAACTTTGAATCTTTTCTTTAGTGAGCTCTGGAAGTTCTCCCAAGCCCTGACTCCCAAATAACACTAAATTTCCTGAGTTTAAACTAGCCCCAGAGCTTAACCAAACAAACCATTTGACCCCACAAGAAATCTGGGAGTGTGGTGTAGACCTGCCCTGCTTGGTGCTGGTGGTGCTGAAGACATATCACAGAGCATGGTCCATGTTCACTGCTGGATGAAGTGTCAGTGGATTTCAAAGGCTCTTCCTATCAGGGTTCAGAGAGGAGGATGAGCAAGGGGTGAGTGTGAAACAGGCAGAGCTTTGATAGATGTGAGGCATCAGTGTATAGGCCTCAAGGAACAGCAGTGCTCATGCTGAGTCTTGCTTTTAAAGGCACATAGTTCTGTTTGTGAAGCCACAGTTTCTTGGTGATGGACAGAATGGTTGATTAGAGGAATATGAAAATCTGATGATAAGGAGTCATCTAATTTTGAAGATGTCTGTATTTAAACTGTGAAATCCTTGGGAGTGCCAATGACTGCAGGAAAATCATCATGTGAAGTTCAGGTGAACTGCACAATTTGTAGTTCTGGTAATCATTTAAGTCCAATTTTATTGGCTTCAGGAACTGCAGGAATATATCCAAAAGTAGTTGTTTCTTCTACTGGAGCTAACAGCTATGAATCATAGCAACTGTGTCATTATATATTGTTCATTATTTCTGGGACCCTGAGAAATACAGGTATGTCATCAGAGTGAATATGTATAATTCTATACAATAATATGTTCTTTGTACTTTCATTTATGCAACAAAGTCTTGGTTTTCCTTAATACTGTTGAAGTATGTGCCTGAATAAGATGTCATTTGTAAAGCTGAAAGCAGATATCTACAGCAAGTATTTAAAAAGAAAAATTGGACTTCCTAATTTGTATAAAAGGGAAACCCATTAAAAGGATACAAAGGATAATGCTCGGATTATTTTTCAAACAATGGACAACTTGCATAATCCCATTATGAACAGTATACGTTTCACAGCCCATCTGGCAGACAATAAACTTTGGGTCTCTGTGGGCTTGAAACGCTGGGTATTGTACTGCCAAGAAAAAAAAGCTGTGCACATATGGCATTGGGTGGAAAAGCAGTCACAGCAAAAGCAGTCACAGCATGTCTCTCCCCAAACATCCCTTATGTTTGTTAGTTTTATGCTTTCTGCTAAATAATGTGTATTTAGTAATTGCTAAACAGACCTATGTGAGTACTCAGCGTAGAGTACCTGCTGCTGAAGTGGCAGGACTTGCCATGCTGGAGTACCACAAAGGCACTGTATAGAACATCAGGCTAATGAATTTGCTCTTCCTGGAGTTGTCTGAGCACTGCTAGAGATTTTACTTGGAAGAGCCGGTCAGTCAAGGGAAATGCGGAAGCTAGAGTCATCAGAATATGGCTCCTTAAGTTGTGGAATATCTTGATGTCCTTAAAAGCATGTGCAGTGTTGCTATTAGATCTCAGTTTAACCACTGGAAGTCTTGTCAATCACATTATTGAATGCTGTCATCTTCCAAGAGCTCAGGGCTGTAACCTCCTGGAAGTTCAACATTAGTTCACATGACCTGAAGATGTGACACAAGGTAACTGTCCACACCTGCAATGGGCTTTCCAAAATGTCTGGATCGTGTTGGAGACAGGCTTTGCTGCTACTTTTGATGTGAAGAATGGAAGGTGTGACCCTTTCCAGGATCCATTACAGGATGGGGTATGCTATGTTGTCAGTGCTGGTACATGTGAGTATCAGGCTTCATTTCAGATCTTTCTGGACCCCTAAGCCACCAGGTGTCAAGTTCCAATTTCAGTATGAGCAAAGAGGAAGCATCTGCAAACATGTTATTTCCACACCTTGGAGAGTTGGAAAACCTGGGGCTTAGCTGAAGAGTTCATGAAAGTAGCAGGCAAACTGAGTGTTGTCATGTTGATGGGCTTTTTCCCCCATATCTTGACTCATTCAACTCCTGGGGGTGTGTGACAACCAGCAGAACAGACAGTGCCAAAAAGCAACACATTTCTACACTCAGCTGCCTTAACGTAATGATTAACATTGCCTTTGTAGCATCATTGCAGTAAGATCAGATTACGTGGTTTTACCAATCCCATACTTGTACTCCTAGTGGAAGAAGTAAATTTGAAGTGGATTAAAACCCCCTGTCTTTTGCTCGCTTCTGATTTTATTCTCTTTAAATATTTATGAATGCTGCAGCCCCACAGTAGCTGAGCCTTCATGATTGCAGCACCATGGTATTCCTCTGAGGCAGAGAATTACCGCTGTGTTTTGTAGCTGGAGAGTTAAGGCAGAGCAAGGTTCTCTATGACCTGTTCAGGATTACTCAGGTACCCTGAGACAGACTCAAACCCCACATTTGCATGTCCTGACTCCTGTTTCACTCATTGACTCATCTGTCCTGAGGTGCCCTTCCTTTTCTACCCATCTGAGCAGCGCTAGGAGGGCTTCCTGTGGCAAACAAAAGCTAATGAAACTCAGTAGCTGCATGTGGGTATTACTTGCTTGAGGTGAGAGGAGAGTTTTCCAAGTGTCTGAAACTGGCACACTGATGAAAACAAGCAAGACTATTTTATTACTAGGAAAGTATTTAAATCTTTGCTTTAGTGGAGGAGTTTCAAAGGATTGTCATGAAAGAGTAGGAAGCATGGTTTCTTGCTTCTGTAATTTTGTTGTTCTTTATAGTTGATTAGAAGTTGAAGAGAGATCTGAGAACCTCGTTGGAGCTTCCTTTTTGTGGAGATCCACAGCTGATGGCTTGTAGGGCATCCATTTGCAGCTGTGTTCTCAGCAATGTTGCTGTTGGGAAGCTGATAGGCTTTTGTGAGATTTAACTTTCTGAAAACTCAAGTGTCATTTTGCAATGTTCAAACTCTCTTTTATCGTGGCACCTTTGATCTGCAGCTTGTGCCTTCAGCACACAGTCAGGTTGGGCTTTTAGTACTTGTACTTTATATTTTCTGTGTCCCATGCAAAACCCTGCACTGAACTTGGCACTTTCATCAACACAGATGACAGTGACAGACCTGGGAGCCAGATTAGAATATGGGCTTTGTGTTGGTTTGGGATAGTCACACTTTGGGTAGAAGTTAAGTCGTTCCAACCTGGCTTGTCTTTCTCTCTCTTTTTACTACTCTTCATTTAAAAGAAAGGCCAATTCCCTGGAGACTCCCTGGATGAGAGCTGTGTGGTGATGTAGGATCAGCAGGATACACTTACTTTGTACTGTGGCTGCTCACATCTAGACCCAACTAATTCTGGTTCTACTCACCAGAGTTAGTGAGGATATATCCTAAACTCCCATCTTCAGCAGAAGCTTGAGTCTGTGCTCCTGGAAATACAAAGGTATCTCATATTTGAGAAAAATCCATCTAATTTCAGCAAGTCAATAGATGAGAAAAACCTTCCATAAATGCTTAAATGAAAAACAGAGGGAATTTTACTTTTCAAGATCAGTGATGTCTTTGATTGCAAGCCTGAGCGTTAGAAGTCATAAGAGTCCCATATTAAATACTGAGCATCTGATGGCCTCTCTCAGATGTCTTTGTATCTGGAGGACATTAATTTTGCCTCTAGATTGTGAAAAAGCACCTCCTCTTTCTTCAGTATTTGAATTGTTTTGTACAAAAATATGCAAAAGGCTGTTTTCTCTAGTTTGCTGATAAATCCATTTTTCTTCATGTCAAGAGACAGAAAATGAGGATGACAAATGCTGCCTCTCGGGAGCTCATATGCAAATGCCTTCCCATTTGATTTAGGGAGAGTTTCACATATGGAAAAGCTGCTGAGGGCACAGCTCCTGTTAACTCAGGAAAGGTAGCAGTCTTTAAACAGAATTAAGGGAAGTGGTCTTGTGGTCTTGTGACTGGAGAAAAGCAACCGATCTCTCTAAATTGTTCTTTTAATTCAAATCCACTGAAGAAATGGAGTGGCTCTTGCTGACATTTTTCTTTGAATCTTGTCCACATGAATGAGGGCAGCTTTATTGTGCAAGTGTGTCCTGGCTGTACAAATCACATATGCAAAGTGAGTCCTTCTGCTTTGCATCTTCCAAAAGGCTGAGCCATCAGATTGTCTGGTCCCAGCTAGCAGGGGGAGTCCCACAGGAGCTGCTCATTGGCCAGATGTCCTCACTCTGCCAGTAGCCACTAATCTGACTTTGGGTGTTCTCCTGCAGTATTCCCCAAGAGTCAGCATGGTTAGCAATGATTGCCACAAAAGGAGAAATCCTAGGATCTAGAACAGTGCCTTTCAACTTGCCACCCACGTTATCCTGGGGAAGAGGCTGTTTGAAGCTGGCAAAACTCACAAAACTCCCTTGCAAGAAGATCTTCACTCTGGGCTTGCTGCTGCCAGATGTTTCATGACTCTCTTGTCTTGCTACATCTTGTGCATACAGACTGAGCTCTGTAAGCAGGGGTACAGTGCCCTGGTTCTGCCTAGTCCCCCTAGGGCCCACCACAGTATAAATCACTTTAGCTGTAACTGATGGGAATGATTCTGGGTGAGGATGCACAAACAACCAGCAGAATCCAGCTGGCTCCTTTACACACATGTGTGTTCTCCAGAGCATTAGAAATTAAGCAATTGAAGCTGCAGATGCTTATGAAGACTTTGATTACCCACAGGAAGCACTAGATCTATAGAATAAATCAGTGTGGTAATTTCTTTTCAGACTAAAAGGGATATTGAAGTCAGGAACAAACTTGCAGTTGTTGGGAATATTCTGTGAATGGGTAAGTGGTGTTTTTTTTGGCAATAGTTACAGACATCTTAGGATGGTAACTGCAGGATCACTGATAATACCCAGGCAGCATTCCTGCTCATTACTAGCAGGGATTTGGATCACTGCTTTCATCTCAGAAAGTGGTTATTCCAAACAACAGAAGAGTTTGAAATATGTCACCTCAGCATGCTGTGTTTATCTCAGGAAATAGTATGTTTGATCATTCTACTGAAAATAGCAGCGAGTTGTTCAGCAACATGTGGTTCAAAGGTCGAGTGTACTACAAGTACCACCTTTTTTAGTGCAGCCTTTGAGACTTCACTGTGGCTGGTAGGAAAATGGGGAAGTACAAGCAGGAGATCACTGGGGCAGCAAATAACTTAAAAAGGCCATAGACTTTAGTTGGAAATGGTGCAGTTGGCAGGTACGTGTTGTACCTTATAGGTGTTTTCAGCCCTGCTTGAGGTCTGCCTGGCATTAATTTCAAACTCCAACCATGTTATTATGGTGGGGGATCTGATATGCAAGAAAAATGTTTAAAAAGGCACCTCTTTCTTTTATTTTTTAAAGTGACTTAGAGATGCGGTACTTCAGTCTGATTGGTAAGATGTAGAGTCCTATGCAAAGGAGATCAGACTTTTTTTTTTTTTTTAAAGGATTTTTTTCAAAAGAATGAGACATTTACTTGAAGTTAAAATCTTTTGGAATAACGAGTCAGTTTGCATGTTGGGGGCTTTTTAAAACTTATTTTAAAAGAAAACTCAGTTATGCCAGCTACAAACATTACAATTGATTTGTTGAGGATGAAGGAAGAGATCGGAGAACATTTGAGTGCTATTTTTCATTTGGTTTTGGGACTGGCTTAAGGGTTGAGTGTGCCGAAGGTGTTGCTTGAAGTGTATCAAGAAAATTAATCTAGGCCAGAGGGAGCTATTCTTCATCTGGTTCTTCTGGTCAGGCACTTCTCAAATGCCTTTGCTTACCTGTCAGAGTGAGGACTGAGCTTGGATCATGGCCCTACTGTGTAAAGAGACAATCATCCAATGCATGGCTGCTGGGAAACTTTTTCCTTCAGGTCTTTGTTTGTTTGGTTGGTTGGTTTGGTTTGGTTTGATTTGTTTGTTTTTGGGGGTTTGTTTATTTTTTGGTTCTGTTTGGGGTTTTTTTGAGCAAGGACTCAGTTTGGTTTGGGTTTTTATGTGGCTCATTCTTGGTGCAATGGAGGGGTTTGTGCCTGCAGAACAGCACTGACAGATTGGTACCTGCAATCATTTGATGACCTTCTGCTTCCCTTTTGGCGTGTGTACGCTTGCAGAAAATTCAGTTTGAAATAAAATGTATCTCACTGCTAAGCATTTGAGTTATTTAGTAAACATTTTTCCACATGTGCCTAAAGGCAAGCCTGAACAATACAGTGCAAAACAGGGCCTTCTTTGTTTCTTATTAAAACATATTAAGCCAAGGTCTATTCTGAGCTTTACCACTTTTCTGTTTTACTTGATTAAAAAATCTTTGGAAGGAATCATGCCACATTATGCACTGTTCTGGTTCTCCCTTTGGAGAGGCTGCGCAGTGTTCCTCTTTTGAAGGGATCGGGATTTTTAATGCTCTAGCCCACACCGTGCATCAGATGAGAGCAGGCATCTTCTTCCACAGGTCAGCCAGGGAATCTGGACAAGCCTGTGCTTTGCTGTTGATTTTACTGTTGCCTGGGGTTCAGAGTCCTTCTGTGCATCCTCCAAAAATGAGACATGCAAATGTACTGGCCCAGTCTGGTCATTTGTCTTGTGGAACTTTCCCAGCTCAGCCATCAAAGCGTTTTTGTAAAACCTCCACACTTTCCACTGTCATGCCTGGGAACTAAAATCTGTAAGCATTCAGTGTCAAAGGTTTTAAGGTGCAATTGAATTTCCTACCCTTCCTACACTACCTTCATATTCCACTGGCTGTAAATAATTCCTTCTGCCCAATCACCTGATCGAAGGTGGAGATTATCACCTTGTTCTCTTAATTTCATGTTGCCAACATTCCCCGCAAATACTAATTACTGTTTATTTAATAGATGGCCACACTGAGTACATGTTCAATTAAACTTCAGGCATTTTTTTCTTTTAGTTTGCATTTAGTTATGCCCCAGAGATGGACATGACTCCAAGTGCTGCTGGCCAAGGGTACATGATATAGTGACCTTTATCCAATTGCTCTTCTGCTTATCACATGGCTGGTACTGACTCATGTCTAGCATAAACACGGAGTGAGGGAAAGAATTGTAACCATAGTGAAGAAAAAAAGAAAAGATTAATAACCAGAAAATATAAGGTGAAAGACCAGAATATTTCTGTTTGGCAAAGCTGCCATAGGACCTGGCTTTAAACCTCTCTCTTTAAGCGTCTTTAAACCTGGCTTCTATTTGGACTGATCCTCTGTGGTCTCCTCCCTTAAAGATGATAGATATATGACATTTGAAATGTAATTCACTTAAGGACTTTGGCTTAGATGAACACCAAAGAAAAAAATCCAACTCCCATGGAACATTGAAAAGGCATGCAAAAATGTCTCTGTGCATGGCTGGAATACTTAAATATTTTGAACAATCAGTTTCTTCAGGGAAAAAAAGGATCCTTTTCATGCAGAATGGGCACTTTTCAGAAGAATTGTGTTACGAAAAACCCATTCTCCATCAAAACATCTGCGATTCATTTCCAGACCACTATTTATAATGATAGCTAATTTGATTCATATTTTCCTCTTTCTCTTCGCAAGTTGTGTGTGAAAAGATGGTGATTTTCACATATGGCTTTACATTTCAGCTATGCTTGTCAAACAGTCTTTGCCTATAGATCATTAACTGCCAGTTTGTTGAAAAGGTTCAAGATCCAAAATTTAATTGGTGTTGAGTTGCTGTGACATGGTGTAGATGGTGGGATTTTCAAAATAGCTGGTTAATCTACCTTTATTGCTACTGAAGTCAGAAATTGTCTGGAAACGAAGATGAGGCTGCCTTGGAGACAAAGGTACAGTTTCTGCCAGCAAATATTAAAACACTGGAGCTGTTCAGAGCAGTAGTAAATAGTAGGGCCTGGCTTTCAAACGATCTCAACACCAAGCTTCAGAAAAGCAGTGCTGAATTCTGCCCTCCCTGGTGAGAATAGTGGGTGGTGAAGAATGGTTGGGTGTGCTTGGCATATTGGAACATCTGGGCATTCCATTGATGTACCAGCCAGGGACTGGGATGCATGTGAGAACGTGTTCTCCAGTGGGCATGCTGAACTATTTCAAAACCAGTCTTCTGGTGCTCATTGGTGGCTGTTTACAAGACTGGGATTTTCAAAAAGCACCCCTAGAGCTCAAAGGTGCAAATTCAATTGAAAATTGATAGCCCGTGTTCCTAATTCACCAGAGAAGGTTTTATGTGAGTGCAGTTTGGAGAAGTCAATATCTGTAAACTTCTGGCCCTAAGGTACCTCTGAAATTTGTACCCTAAATGACTTGGGAGAGAACAAGTGCCACTGATTTTGGTGAGGGAGATGTTGGCATTTATAGAAGAGTTCTGGAGTTCTCTTGGGCATGCCCCAGGGTGTGCACGGGGAGAGGGAAGGACGGGGCTTTCCCACACCACAGTCATGGGCAGAACCAGGTAGATGTTTACCTCTGGCCACGGGAGGGCCCTCAGTTAAATCTTGCTCCATGTTCAGCTGATGATGGGGTTGGGATGGGGGGCTCAAGGGACAGCTGCCCAGTACCCTTGAGCCCTGCCATGGAGGGCAGCTCTAAGCACAGGATCTGGGCAGGCTGTTGTGTGCCCCTTGTGTCACCCAACTCGGTGGGTGATCACCCTGCCAAGGTGTAGCCTGTGCCTGCCCACACTGAGAGAGATCCTGGGGACTTTCCCAGTGAAAACGAGGGGCTGGCAAAGTCAGGATCTGGGAATGCCTGTCTGACTAGTAGAATTAGGACTGACTCCAGAAGGGGTTTTTTGCTCTTAACTTCCTCTTGAAAATGGGACTTTGACTCCTAAGTGAGTAAAGAACTTTTAAAAACATGAGCTTTAACCCTTTTGAAAATCCCAGCCTTGATCCCCACCACCAGTAATTTGCATTGGTACCATGTGAATGAAATTAGCCCAGTATGTTCTCTGGCATCACTTGCTTACTTGGGAAGTCTGGCTATCCTGTCCTTCTGTGTCTGAATTATCTTTGACCCTTGTCTCCAAGCCATCTGGGGCATATGGGATTTAATCCTATAGACCTTTGGAGTTGGGGAGTTTTTTCCCCTCTTTTTTTCCTCTCTCTGTTTTTTGTTTTGTTTTGTTATTTATTTATTTCTTGTTTTATTATTATTATCAGACCTGAGGCATTTGGCTCACAGCCCGGGGTGAATAAAGGAAAATGCGGAGGAGAGAGAAGTTGTCTGACTGAGGTGAGAAAACCTGAGAAAATGATGAGGCAAAGGACAGAAAGTTGGCTGCTGTGGAGGTGAGAATAGTGACAATATACAGAGGGTGTGATGGCACAGGCTGAAGGTTGTGCTTTATCCTGGGATTTGATGGAGGAGAAGAAAAAGCCAGAGTATATTAGGCCATTCTGCGAAGAAATAACTCAGTAATGTTCTACCCTCTCTTCTTGCATTGTTATGAAGACACTGCAGGCTGACTTAACAATGAGGTGGAAATTAGTGAGGGGGAACATAGGAAAAAAGGAATAGGCAAATGTGAGAAAAGAGGAGAGGATATGCCGTTGGGTTGAACAAGGAAAGAGATAAAATAAACAGAAAGGTAGAGGAAAGTATCACAACAGCAGAAAGTTTATTTGGAATGTAATTTCCTTGATATTCCAACCTTTGCCATATGGAGGAAAACTCCCAGAGAGAACTGATGAAATCCCTGATGGTGTGGCTGAACCCTTTCCTTGCAAAGGGAGCTGTAAGACATGGACTTGAGATACCGATTTTTTAATTTGGGATTTTTACTTTAGGGTCTTTTTTAAGGAGAAGGAGTAGATTTTCAGAGCTGCTTGTGGTCTAGAAGGGGAATAAATTGTGGCATAATTAGGGACAAGAAGAAAATAAAAAGGCTTTCCTATGGGTTTTGTCACCTGAATGTGGTGGGAAAAAATAGGGCTGATAGGTATTTCCATAGAAAAAATGCAGATGTGTTCTTGATTTGGATTTTTTTAACCTGTGTTAGATAATTCAGATTAAACCAGATAGACCAGAACAATTTGAGAGCCATGACTGCTATTTTAACTGGAATTGTCCAGCCCAATTAAAAGCACAGAGTTTTAGCCATGCCCTGTGCTAGGCAACTGTAGCTGTGTCCATGTTGGCTCTGGTAAGATCCTCTGTGCAGTCACCATTGGGAAGGTTTGGCTGTGCTGGCAGCTCTGAACTCTTGTGCCTGGCTGTGCTGCCCCAGGAGCAGAGGGAACTGGAGAGATTGCTGGAGTTTTCCCATATCAGACAGGGATTTTTGCACAAACAGAGACTGGAGGCCTCTTGAACTACAACCTGGCGCATGGGCCTGGATAAGCACAGATTTAATGTTGGGTTTCTGTTGAGAATATGCACAATTACGAACACTGAGCTTCTTTCTCAGGAGCATTCCTCAGTACTGATTTAAAATGTACTATTTCTACCATTATTCCTGCCAGAAAATTAATTTGGTAAAATATTAGTTGAAAGCAAATACAGAAAGGGGCCTGGCACAGGGCTGAAGTGAATTAATGTTAAGGATTCAGATGGAAGTTAAATCTCTTTTGCAATAGTACATTCTTGTCTCTAATTATGGCTCTGGGTGAGTAGATGACTGTAAAGTTGCTCCTGGAAGGTGTACATACAGCAATCAGTGTGATAGCAGCCTTGCAGCTCCAAGTGGGTGGATGACTTGAGCACTATGGTAATGACATGTGGAGCCCTCCCTGTCTTGGAGACAAATTCCAGCAGAGCTCCCATCAATAGTGGGGTGACAATTATTGCCTGTGGAGAAGCTCTGCAACACAAAGACATCCAGAGGCTGGGGTCTGTTGGGACATACTGGGCACAGATCTGCCAGGTCCAGGAGCAGCCCAAGGCAGGAGGCCAGGCCCAGGCAATCGGAGTCTGTGGGCCAAAGGCTCCTGCAGGGATCCTGGTGTGGATGGGAACTGCAGTGAGAAGAAGGTGACCACCCATTCCAATCAGCTCCAGAGATCTCTTGGTTGCATTCACCTAAGGCCAGATGTGCTCTTCTAGGTACCTGAAGCAAACAGAAGATTTTGGGCTAAAATACAAAAGTATTTGAGCTGTAATGGCCTGTGGTACACAGGACCAGCCAGACTGATCTGGGCTGTGGGAAGCCTGTCTGGGATGGGCTGACCTGCCTGTACCTACTGTAGTAGAGCTGTGCTGGTTCCCAGCAGGTGGGCTCAGTGCTGTGTCCACAGACCCAGCACTCAGAGCCAGCTGCATGGTGTGGGGTACAATTTGACAGGAAAACAGCTTCCACCATGATTTTTTTTCCTTTTGCCTGTTGTCTCTTGCTCCTTTGTTACTCATCTAAACGGCCTTTTGTTTTACGATAGGTGACTTTGGGTTTGTCTTCCTCATACTATTATTTTTCTCCAGGCTCTTTCACTTCCCCCTCCTTGCTTCCCTGCTGTCCCCACTCCTTTCGTTCCCTTCCTCCACAGTTTATGCCAGTAGATGGTGGTATTCAGCAAGTTCTAGGAGTGCCAGAGTCGCTCCCTTTGTCACTCCTGTGTGGCCAGCTTGGCAGTAGGGAGAGCTGCTCGTGTGCCAGAGTTTATCTGTGCCTGAGTGACTGTCACAGCGGTGACCTGCATGAACAAGAAGCACAAGTTCTGCTAAATTACTCTTTATTTTCCTGCTTGTTAAGTCAGTGAAAGAGCTGTCAGATTGACAAAGAGTCATAAATGTCACTAGGGTCATCAATTATTTGTTATGATGTATGGGATTTGGGAGAATTTTGTGTACACATTTCTGTGGGGTTACTTAACCAGCTGGCAGAGGCTGTGTTGGTTTTGCAGCCTGCTGTTTGACAAACAAACAGGGCTGGAAATCATAGAAACATAGAATGGCTTGGGTTGGAAGGGACCTCAAAGATCATCTAGTTCCAACCCCTTCTGCTATCCCAGATTGCTCAGAGCTCCATCCAGCCTGGCCTTGAATACTTCCAGGGATGGGGCAGCCACAGCTTTTCTGGTCAACCCGGGTCAGACCCTCACCACCCTCACAGGGAAACATTTCTCCCTAATATCTAATCTAAACCTACCTCTTTCATCTGTAAGCCATTCACCCTTGTCTTGCCACTCCAGGTCCTTGGAAAAAGTCTCTCTTCTTGTTTCTCGTGGGCTCCCTTCAGGTACCGGAAGGTCACAATTAGCTCACCCCTAAGCCTTCTCTTTTCCATGTGGAACAAAACCCCTTCTCTCAGCCTTTCCAGATAGGAGAGGTGTTCCCTCTCTCTAATCATCTTGGTGGCCTGCTCTGGGCTCACTCCAACAGCTCCATGTCCTTCCTGTGCTGAGGACTCCAGATGCGGCACTGCAGGTGGGGTAGCATCAGAGCAGAGGGGCAGAATCCCCTCCTTGGCCTGTTGCTCAGGCTACTTTGGATGCAGCTCAGGGAATGAGGGAACTTATTTCTGGATAAGATCATCACTGATTGCAGTCTTGGGTGTGGATGCCCAATACAGGATAATTAGATTATAAAACCTCAGACCCCTTTAAACTCTCTTGTGTCAGGCACCAAAGAATTGAAGTTCATGGTACTTCAGCAAGTGAGTTTCTCAGCAAACCTCACCTTTGCTTAGGGGCAGGATTTGCAGCAGGAGGTTGGGTGAGGGTTTTCTTCTTGTCATGGAATGGACTGTGCCTGCTTTGCACCCTGTGTGATGCCACCAGGGAAAAGCCTTATTCCAATACAAGAGCTCACTGCTCTGCAGGTGAAGCTGTGGGTGCTCCTCCACACCTGCTTCTGTTTTATTAATTCATGTGGTGTCCACATTCCTCCTTGGAAATTATTTTTATAATGATCCTGGTGCTTACTTGAGTAAATGGAAGACTGCATGGAAGTTACAGAAATTGGATAGAAATTCTGTTAAGGATTAAAGCAAAGATGTTCAAATTTGGGAGTGGGTGTGGAGTGCAAAATTCCTTTTGAAAAAGGATGGGCAGCAGCACAAGCAGCACGTGTGTTGTCAGTTCTTGTTCTGCTCTGTGATGCTTCTTGTAAGATCTAACCAGCACTGGCCAAAGCTTTTTTAGAAAAAGAAATGCTTTGAGTGTGAAACTCTTCTTGCCTTGCTTCTAACATCCCTCTATAGTTCTCCTTTGTGGTCTTTCAATCCCAAGCCCCTTTTAGGCATGCTTGAGTGGGGGTAGTATTTATTCTTTCTATGAGTTTGGAATTTGAATTCTCTTGCTATGGAGAGCTTGACTCCAGTGGTAGATCTGAAACAAATTAGCTGTTTGCTATGAGGAGTATAATTAATTCAGTTAAGTGTAGCCAGAAAATAAGAACTAAAATGTTGAAATGTGAAGCTTTTCTTAAGCTGGAAAATTACCAATTCACCTATACCAAAATCCATGGAGAAGTCTGAAGCAGTGTGCTGGGCAGGGTGTCTTTGCAGGTCTTTTTGGGTGATTTTGCACGTCTCTGGTATTCAAGAGTTGCTTAGAACTTGCTTCCTACAAGAAGTTGTTTTAAATAGCTTTACCTGAGAAACAAATATTTTGCAGTCACTTGACCTTAGAAACCTTAAACATAACCCTCAGAAAGACCTTGTGTGTCCCTGCAGGAGTTGCTGTGGCTTCGATGCCCCAGCCTGTCACTGAGAATACCCTTATCTCTTGGTAGTGATGCACCTCTGCAAGGCATCTTGTCCCAGGAAGTGTCTCTCTTCTTTTTTCAGTTGCAGCACCCCATTGTTTCTTGTTCTAGCAAGGAGTGTTTCATAGCCAATGTGTCTCCTTCCCATTCTTTCTCCCCTTTGTCATTCCCTGGGGCTTAACCAGCCCGGTTGATAAACGTTCATCAGCATGCTGTGGATTACCTCATCTGAAGATAAGAACTCAATACACAATTACAATTCTATTTCCAAATAACAGTTGGCCAGGCTGTAATACCTTTCCTCTTCCTAAGAGAAGAATATTTGATCTAAGCTCCAGAGTGAAGTCCAATGGATTTTGATTCATTATTATTTTTTCAGTACTTCCCCTCTTTAATTTTCATCTAGTTTTTATGGATATATTCCAGAGATTGCTGTCCCACATCTGAAAATCTTTGAATAAAAAAGTGTTTTCTCCAAGATCCTGAGATGAATGATATCCATGTCTCCTAAATGTTAGCAATGTTACTAACGCTGCTTTGTCTCCACACGTATTAACAGGACTGCCTTAGAGATGCCTTTTCCATGCGGAAAAACACAATTCAAAAATCCATTCCTCTTCTATTTTTGATGTATGTTTTATCCAAATTTCTTTTGTAAGGAGATTGCAATAAGAATCAAAAGCAAGAACTATTATAAAGGGGAATTTCAACATCTGAAATAGTGTTTAATTTTTTAATTCAAAGATACTTTTTGATGAACAATCACAGTGTTTAGTTTGGGATTTTCATTGAAACTGAGTTTTCAATGAAAACTCCTGATTTTTGCCAAGAGTTGAATTGTGTTTGTTGAAGACACCAAATTCCTTCAACAGAAGTCTTGCCCAGTTCTAATCAGCAATGCTGGAAAAAACTGCCTGATCCTGCAGAAGTCCCCTTCAGTCACTGGGACGACATAAGGAGCTCTAGACTTGCTTCCCTCCATGTAACCCTGGCCCATGTTGCTGCTGCTCTCCCAAATCATCCTGCTGACACCAAACCCTCCTCAGTGTGGGGCCAAAATTGCCAGTGCAGGATAACATGTTTGTACCAGCAATGTCTGCAGGCTTGGGGTTCATCTCCAGAGAAATGTCCAGGCCAACTGAGAAACATTTCACTGATCCTAAATCCAGTTCCTTGCAGGACAGAGCTGTAGTGTGGTAGGACCCATTTCAAACCTGTTTGCCCACTGAAATTCTGCTCTCCACTCTACTGGACCCAGCTGACCCCGTTGGGGAAACACGTGTGATGGACACTCCCTTGTTCTCAGCCCTGCCTTTAGAGGGGTTGCCCATGTAAATAATAACATGTTTCTAATGGGCTGTTAATTTTAGGGTTCCTGGCTAATTGCCATGCAGACACTTGATTGACTTTACAGTGTAAAATACAGCTCACTTCAGTCACTAGCACAGCCAACTAGTCTTGCTAACTTAAAATATTAAGAAGCCATGAGTCAAGCTTCTCAAATCACACCACTGCTTGAAAATGATGAGATTTTGTAAATCTTCTGGGGGGTTTATTTGACTGGGGATTGTTCAGGTTTCTATACTTCATTATCTGCGGCTGAGGGAATTAGAATTTTACTATTTTGGGTTTTTTCTAATAGCAGCTCTGATCATTGCCCCTGGTATTGTCACATGTACCAGTATTCAAGGGTCTTCGTACCAGGTTGAAAAGATAAGATTGGCAGAGAGCTTTCTGCCTCCTGGCCTATCAATTAATTTTAACTTCCAAACCTGAGCATAATTTACTGAAAATTTTAAAGACAAGCATTTGGGGTAATTCAGAAGATACTCGATCCAGACATTTCCAGGTTTTGGCACTGACAATTCATTATCATTCTTAGGTCTACGTGGCATGAGATGACATTTCCAAAAGGATGTCTGGTAAGTCCTGCTCTCATGTAAGATTCCAAACTCTTGGAATTTGGATTTTGGTGGGCACTGGGTGAAGAATAGCATGTGGTGACCTCCACAGGAGAGAATATCCTGTGGTATAATAAGCACTACCCTGTCCCTTCTTAAAAGGTTTTTTGCTTTCCTCACAGGGTCTTTTTCCCAGGGTCTTTTATCCACATAGATATTCCGGAAGGTGTTCTGCTTGAAAGGCAGTTGTTATAGTAGGGAGATACTAATGCCAGGTGGAATGGAAGGCCACATCATTATTTTCTCTTTTTGTTGCTGGCTATTTAAATAAAAGGGGTTTCCTTTTCAGAAATTATCATTGTTTGATAGTTATGAAAAGCTGAATAGTGCTGGGATGAGTCTCCTCTCCAGTCCCTGCTTTCTCCGTTGTGCACCTCTGCACACACCAACCAAATAAGGCTGCAGGGTCTCTTTCCAGTTTGAAGAAGGCAAAGGAGAAAGTACTTTATTCCTGCTGTCTGTGACTTCTTGGTAAAATGCCAGTTTTTGAAGAGTCCCAGACTTGCTCTGGGAACTCCTCTGGTAACCAAAAATGTAGAAGTGGTTCCTCTTGTATTCCAGGACTCTCCAGGTGTGTGCAAAGTATAAAACAGGCAGTGATGCTGACAAGATATTCCTGCCAGCTCCTGTCCTTTCATCTGCAGTTGGTAAGGAACCTCCTTTGTAAAGTTTTTTTACTAGGAGAAAGTAAGTCTCTCCCAAGGATCCCTCCACCACAGGGAAAGGAAATGGCTTATTAAATGGGACATCTCCATCTCTTTCAACCCCTACCAGAAGCTCCGCTTCAGCCCCCAAAGTATCCTCTAATGCAGCTTGTACTGTCTTGTACAAGGTTTCCCTAGATACTGTAACATGCAGGAGAAGCTTCAAGGTCTGTAGACTGAAGTCAAGATTACAGTTGGGGGTGGATTTCATACCCCAAACCCTCTGTGCTTGTGCGTAAGAGTCCCTGACATTTTGGTATCAAAGCCTTCAAGAGGAAAATACAGTAGGAATGCTTTTTCTCAAGTCAACCCTTGATAAAAACTCTGCAATTACGTCAACATTAATTGCATGTCTAAAGACAAAACATCAAACTGTTTCTTTGGTCTTTCTTATTTGGGTTTTATTTTTCCTTTTGTTAAAAAAAATTATCAGCAGGACATTACTACATTTAAAAACACAGGAAATGTTTTTGTTTCTTTAAACCTTTTGGTAGAAAATATTTCTCACTTTCCTTCTAGTTGTGATCAGTGTCTCATCTGCCCTTGTCAGGTGTTACCCACATCTAATCTGAGCAGGCACAAGGAGATGCTTGAAGCTGTCACAACGGCAGAATTATCTGAAAAGCATTCCCTGAACAAACTCTGTGCAAGTTGGCGGTGGGGGAAGGGAAAGTAAAACTAAATTTTAATCTGTTTGGGAGAGGCACTGTCATTATGTGCTGTATGCATTAAATGCAAACACAGAACTGGTTCAGGTCTGTGGCTGCTGCTCTTAGGTGTGACAGCAGTACAAATGAAATAATAAGATCAGGTAATCTCAGCTGGTCATTAACCCTGCAGTAAATGCCTGTTTCATTTGCCAGGTAGGAGCTCTCAGGGACCTCAGCTAAAATTGGCACCTTATTGTGCTAAGCACACACAGACACCTAATTAAAGACAGTCCCTTTCAATGTTTTTGGTGTAGATGGGCAAGACAGATAAAGGATGGGAGCCTAATCATCCCTGTTCCACAGACAGGGAGCTGAGAAACTCTGGTGTCCCAGGGACCCTCCATGGCTTTGCTGTGCTGTCCTGGAGAATTGCTGTGGCCAGCAGGGTCTTACCTGAAGCCCTGCTCTGTGCTTCAGCCACAAGCCCATCCTTCCCCTGCAGAAGGATGCACTGAGTTTCTTCTTGCTTAAATAGAAACCTCAATTTACGTGTTCCTTGTTCCTCTTTTAAAAAAAGCTCCCTGACCGTTTTGGTTTCTCTCATCCTCTCGGTGTGTTAGTCATCATTTAAAATACACACAATGATTAAAATGAGTCTGATCATGTTCTAGTACAATATTTCAGGGTGGCTACTTGGTGTGACTTGCATGAGGACATGAAATGCCAGAAGGACCAGTGCAATCAACAGCAAACCTCTGTGCCAGAATGAGTGGGTGGGGTCATGTGCCGTATACAAGGGATTCATAAATGTTTACTATAATTTGCTGCCTGATTATATTTGACCTCTGTGGGTTGGCACATGTACTGATTTATTGCATCCATGCTATCTTAATTTCTAAGGACACAGCTGACAGCTTTTTGAAATTAAAAGTGACTTATTTTCCTCAATTACTTAAGTGCAGAGGCTCAGGCACATAGGCAGCTGTGTTTTTCTATCAAGAGAATATATGATTTGTACAGCCAGTTACACTTGTTTGTGGTTCCCTGGACTCTGGGTATGTGCAGAGGCAGGCATTCAGAGCTGGCTCATAGGGATATGTTTACCAAGACTTAGCAAACTTTTCCTTTTCCCACTGCTGGTCCTGCTTACAAAATACTGCTCTTCCGAGTCTCAGCTGGAATTGGAAGGCAAAATGAGGAAAGTCTCTCAAAGGTTGCTCCCAGTGTTTTTCTAGCCCAGCTGGATGCAGGTATTATTGGAGACCTCATGAGAAGGATTATTCCAACAAAATTTTCACCCTGGCCTCATGGAATAAGGGATACAAACAACTTTTAAATAAGTATCCAAACTTAAACTTGCTTAGCCAAAGTGAGACACTGAAGCTTTTGAGCAGCCCTGCTAACACACTCATTGTTGGACCATTTTGAATGTGTCACACCAAGGAGTTATGCAGAAGATCAGCAGGGATTCATTGGATTTAAGCTTTTCATAGTTC
This sequence comes from Cyanoderma ruficeps, assembly GCA_008694505.1. Classification (NCBI taxonomy): domain Eukaryota; kingdom Metazoa; phylum Chordata; class Aves; order Passeriformes; family Timaliidae; genus Cyanoderma; species Cyanoderma ruficeps. The sequence continues at coordinate 2,180,859 of VZDJ01000052.1, forward strand.
TCATGTTGAAAATGTCTCTGAATAACCAGGTCAGACATTAGGAAATCTGGTTTTCTGTCAGCTATAGCTCTGTCTTGACTTTTGCAAATTTGGGCAAAGATAATGAGAAGCTGTTTGTGATTTTAAGTTCTCTGTCTGGAACTTGAGACTTCCTCAAAGTCTCCACCTTTCAGAGGCCCTCTCAGTGTAGCCTGTAAAACTGAAGAGTCCAAATTGTTCTTACCTTTCTCTTAGTTACTGTTGCACTTCTGTGTGCAGAAAGGGTACATAACCGTATCTGTGGATCTGAATTTGCAGGTGCTCTAGCTGTGCTAAAGCACAGTTATGGACTTAGGGACTTATTCTCATTTCACATTAGTTGTGCCCATACGAGGCTCAGCTGCTGCTGGTGGCATTTGTCTTCACATCAGGTAGCAGAGCAATGCAGTGATTTTCAGCATCTCATTCCAGGATCCCAAAAATCCTCTGCAGGACCCAAGACAAGTAAAAAATTCACATCTCTTCTGAAAGTGGAAACAAGCTGTAAACTCTGAACTGCTATAAGAAAGGTGGCAATTAATTTTTTTTAAATCTCCATGATAGTTCTTCTCATGCTCATCCCAGGATTTAAAATATATATTGCAAACAGCAACTTCATGCAGATGTATGTTTCCCCCTTTAACAGATCACTTGTTGAGAAAGCAGCTGAAATAAATCCAGGCTATTCCAGTCCTAAGCCTGCCTTCTTTTCCAGAGTGTAAGAGGGAAAGAGGTAGACTGAACTATCACTGTGTGATCAAACCCTGGCTGCTATAGAACTAACCAGGCAGGCTGCAGGCAGGCAGGACCCCTCAGTCCAGCCTTACAGCCCCCCTTGCTGCTCAGACCACTCATGCTATTCCTGAGAATGCAGCACAGAGAGGGGAACGGTCCCCTGCTCACCCACTGTGCCCCTACAGTGCAGCTGGAGGTGTGATTGCAGTGCAGATTACCAAATAACAACCAGCTTTAATCTTCCCCGGGTTTGGGGCAGGCTGGACGAGCCTGCCTGGGATACCACCTGCATATTCAACAGCTGGTGCCTGAACAGGGTGCTCTCCACTGCTTAAGGTACCCAAAAGAGCAGGATTGAAGCTGGTCAGTGTGTTGTTGACGTGCCTTTGGCTGCAAGGTGGCTGCAAATTAAGGTGTTGGAAATTCTCTGTCCTGAATTACTATGGAGATGCTCCTATTTCTGTCCAAATCTCAAGTCGCAGTGCTCTCACTGCTGTGGGTCCTGAAGGACTTGTAGTTGGAATGTGCAGGACATCTCTCTGTACAGGTGGAGCTGGATCTGACCGGGGAATGACTTCTTAATGGTCATCCAGAAGGCCAAAATGATCTGGAAACAGACCAAACTGCCAATCCAGATCTGTAATAACAACGAGAAATCATTTTCCCTAGATCAGGATCTGTTTATAGATCTGTGTAACAAAAGGATATTAAATACATAAGACCTGATCATGGAGGAGAGAAAAGCAGGGGAGAGGCAAAAAAGCACTGGAAACTTGAGACAACAAGGGAGAGAAAACTGAAGTTGTTAAGATGTAAACAGGGATGACGCATACTCAGGTACGCCTGGCACAAGGAGCTGTGGGACTGTACAGTACCAGAGGAAGAAGGGAAGTATAAGGAGCACAAAGCTTTCAAACAGGCTCCTGCAACAAGTCAGAACTAACCCCTGGAGAGAGATTGGAGGGAAATCAGCTTTGTAGATACCTAGAGAGCCGGTTAGTGAAAAGTTGTGTAATTAAACTCTGAGTCCAATGGCAGAGTCCTGCATGAAATCATGATTCTACTGAAATCAGTGGCAAAAGTCCCAGTGATGTCAGTACATCAGCTTCTGGCATTTCCCCATAGCAATCTCTGCTGCTTCTGCTCATGAGCTCCAGGACTGTATGTGGTGCCATGTCTGCATGAAGAGCAAAGGGCAGTGACAGGTAGATGTGCATCAAAAGCACTTTTTCAGAATGTGGCTCTTTGATTAGGTGTGTTTCTTGGAAAAGTTTTCTTTGGGAAGTGCCACTGTCACATCAAAATATGTGAAATCTTGGAGAATAGTACCTTTTCAGCTGAAGAAGGTGTCCATCCTGGAGGATGTCATTCATCCCAAGAACCTGATGGGACACCAAAGACACCCTCTTGAGTCCTAGTATTCAGGAATTATCTGGAATACCACAGTGATGTTCTACCTCCATGTCAAATTTCACAGCACAAATCCTCGTTCTATTTTGTGAGCAAGGAGGAAGCTGAACTCAGAGGCCTGCTTGGATGAAACCCTGTTTGTCCAGCCGCTGCATAGGAAAAACCAGCTTCTTCCCAGGATAAGCCAGCATCTTGCCGCCTCTCAGAAGGTGTATTGTCACCTCTCCAAGGGTAACAGCCCCTCGGGTTGAGTCCCTGGATGCAGGAATTGGACCGGGACCGACTGTGGCAGTCAGTAGAGGGGGGCAGAGAGCCGCACATGGAGCGGAGTCTGCGCTGGGCTTTGCAGCTTTGGGAGCAAATGCGTGGGAAGTGGCGTTTTGTGCCGCGCTTTTACAGTGCACTGAAGTGCTGGTCAGTGAGCAGAGACTCTGCGTGCTTGGATGGATGGAGAATAATAGTTCAACAAAGGAGCGTTGTTGGATAAATCTAACTTAAAATGAAGGCTGGTTTTGCAAACCAAATTCAAAGCTGTGACAGGCAAGACTTCATTTTATCTGCTGCTAAAAGGGAGGTGCTTAAGGGTTTGTCTCCAAAGGGAAAATAAATTTAATTACATCTTTTCTGTGAAGGGACAGTTCATTATTATTACTATTTATTATTATTATTATTGTTAGACATATTAGAAAGAGCTGTGTGCTGTAATATCATTCGCTGCAACCACATTGATTGGCACTGAGAATGTAGTATAATAGTAACACGAGGCACATAGGACTCGTTTGGCCTGTCCTGGTTGTTCCTTAATTACTCGTGTATAAAATAAGAGGTACAGCACCTGTGGAGATTCCCAGCACCTCCTGCTATGCTGAGGCAGGGGCTGCACTGCATGAGAGCAGTAACCAAATCCTGTGAGTGTGTTTACATTCTGAACTTACCAAATCTTCCCAAGTGGAATGCAGGGTCCGGTTTCAGCCAAGGAACTGCTAGCAGTGAGTGAGAGTTAATGGATCAATCTGCTGTCTCTTGTCAGTGCTTTTACTGTTGACTTCTGGAATGTGTTTGATGAAAAGAAAGCAACTTCTTGAGACAGAAGATACAGATGTAGCATGTTAAGGTTGGGACCTACACGAACAATAAAGCAATGTTATCAGTGCTTCGCTTCCCCCGTGCTGCTTGCCAAAACTGACAATAGAATAGCAGCAAAGCATTTCTTTTTTTAACCACCAGAACTGTTTGCTAACCATTTGCTCTGATTCTCTTTGCAGACGCAGTCAGATGTTGTGCTGGTGTTATAAGTGAAAGGTGTCTGATATTCTATCTGGGACCATGTTGCACAGCCCCTTGCTGCCTTTCTGTGGCCAGTGGAAGCTGAACTAAGATGGAGTTTGTAGGACTGTTCAGCTGAACCAAAACCATTGGCCTCCTGTGCCTTACGTGCTGCCCACCAGCAGAATGCCCGTGCACCATGTGAACCTTATGGGATGACCCCTGCATCCCAGTGAGGCAGGCTGTGACCCACACTGCAGTGTGATTTTGGGGCATGTGGGCTGCACCCACTCAGCAGAATGGTGTTGTGTGGAGGGACCCAGGCTAGCTCCTGGGAATGCTGTGGTGAGGGCTATCCACAATCAGATTATATTCCACTCTCCAACACCAGCATATCACTCCTCTCCCAGGGCCAGGGTGTTAGGAGTCAGCTCTGATGTGCCTGCTCAGCACTATGGATACCCCTGTGCTGTGTAGACATAAGCACAGAGGCTAAGGCCCAGATCCATGGAGGTATTTAGGCTTTTAACTCCTGCTCATTTCAGTGAGAGTTAAAAGCCTAAATACCTTCGGGGATTTGGACCTAAGTGGCTTACAGAAACCCTGTGGCACAGCAGAGGCTCAGAGATTTTGACTCAGAGGCCAGTGCCTCTGATATGAAATCATTCTTCCTCTCTACATCTGGTAGCAGTTTGCATTCACATTTCCCAGCTCAGGCCATCAAAAATATGCCCATGCTTAGGACAGGAGGTGAAGAATAATTTAGGTAATTGAAACTACAGCAGGAATGTGGTTCTGTCAGAGGGCTGTTGCCTGACCTGGAATTTAACCAGACAAGTAGGGATTGGGGAAACTGCACGCCAGCTCCTGCCTTTCAGGTGCATGGAAGGCAGTCAGTTTCTCTGGAAGAAGGGCTATAAATAATTGAGCTTATGTGTCTGTTGAAAAGGAAGCCATATTGCTGGGAATGAAAGCAGGAGACGTGCCAAACACTTGCCTTGTTATCCACATGACTGTTTATCAGTTATAACTAGAGCTGAGCCAGTAATTCTTAATGGGCAATTCATATGATGAATATCTCCCCCTTACACTATGTGTGAATGGTGTATGAACCAGCCATTACTTTCAAATATTTATTTACTAGTCACAATTATTTGTTTAATACTGTGAATAATTCATGGTTTGTGTAATGTTTTCAGGCAGTTCTCTGAAAGTAGCCAATACCCAGGCTATTTTCATTGGACAGGGAAGTAAATGTCGCCTTTTTCTGATTACGCCAGTGTTAACTGAGGATAACTTGAAGTCAAAAGGCTGGATCCCTCACTGATGTAATTTGGCATAGCTCCATTTTTTCCCCCATTGATTTCAAATGAGCAGTGTTAATTCACACCAACTTACTTGAAGGCCCTGAAAAGAAGAATTGTATGAAGGAAGAATGACTCCCACACCATATTGTCCCAGGACTGGCTAAATGTACTGCATTTCACAGTCACATCTTTTCATTAACATTCTCATATGTATAAATCCAAAATTCAAATGTAAAAATATAATTTTGTATTAATATCTCAGTTGCCTATTACTGAGTAGCTTTGCAGTGAATTATGCTTGTGTGATTGCACACACAAAGTGATGCTTTTTGCAGAAGTAGTCCAAGTTCAGTTTTTATTTGCTGGGCAGGGGGGAAATTGTTTTGAGGACAAATCTGTGGCTTGTGTTGAGGTTAACCTGAAAAACTTCCTTGTTCAGTGTGCAGGACTTTTCAGTTCCAGTATTACTTTTACCATTACAAAATCTTCCCTTATATAAGTCTCACTGACGTCAGTGGAGCTTTGCCACTTGTATTTGCCTTATCAGATTTCCAATCCTTAAAGCTATTTTAGAAGACGTTTTTAACCACCTTCTCTGTGGTACCCAGCTAATGATGGGAAAAGTAGAGCAAGGGGTTGTGATTGTGTCTCTCTGATTCTTGCACCAGTTGCCTGTGGTCTCCAAGGGGTGTCTGCCACATATGGAATACTTTGTGCCTTGTTTGTCCCCTGTATCTGTCCCTTTCTGTTCCAGTTCCTTCCATTACAAAAGCAAATTATATGTAGTGATACCACAAGAGAACCAGGTTGGAATTAAAGGCTTGGTCCCTGAAAGCAGATTTGTAGGTAGTTTCTGTTTCTGCATTTCCAGAGCAGCACACCAACACTCAACACTGCTGCAGATTTCCCAGCTAAATCTCTAAACACCTGTGTTTTTCTTTGGCATTTCTTATCCAGCTGTACAGAAAAAATTGTAGATGCTGCCACTCAGATTGTCTCCATGATATGGCCATGGTCTTGGCTGCAGGATCCTTGTGTTCACAGCAAAGAGATTGTTAACAGCACGTCACTGGGAGAAGTCCTGTTCTTTTCTTTCTTTTTCATACTTGCTCTTTACTATTTCCTCTGCACTGATGCTATGGCTCCTAGAAATGCAAAAGCATAAAGAAAAAAAATCACCTTTCAGAAAGATCTGTCGCTTTTCCTGCTGGAGTAGCACAACTAATTTGAGTGTCAAAGAATCTACTCAGACTAAATGTCCAGGTGCACGTCATTGCTCACTACATGTAATTTACTAATGAGTGGATCCAGACTAACAAACTGAGGATCCAGCATGCCCTCTGGCTGCCTATAAAAATGAGGAAAGATAATGAAGTGGTGTGAATCAGGGCCTTTCTGTAGCAGCGAGGCATGAAAAAACTGGAACACAACAGCTTTTGCTGTTAGGTACCAAACACAATCTCAACATTTCTGTACCCGAGCACAGGGGCAAGTCCATTTCACAAACCTTGAAAAACATACACGGCTGGCTATTTAGTATTTTCATGTCCCAGGTTTCACGTTTCTGGATGTCTACATTGTGAAATTTGCCTACATTTGGGTTTTGACCATACAAAGGTAAGCGTGATTCTCAAAGAGGCACAGCTCCTGACCTTTCTTTAATTACAAGCAAATGCAGGGGTTGATGGATATTGCCGTACTGTTGGTCTCCTCTGTTGAGTGAACATTAGTGAATGGCCTTCTGAAAAACAGTGGGGTCTTTGTACCGCAGCCTGCAGCTCACCAGGAACACACCTGACTACACCAAGCTCTTTTTAAGCAGAGCCCTGCACAGTGTCAAAGGAAAATGTTTTATTGTAAGTGTAGGGAAGAGCAGATGCATAGAAGAAAGGTCAAAGACTAAGAGAATCAATTGACCAGCTAAAACAGAGCATCTTTGGGGGATTCTTAGCAGAAAACCTCTTTGTCCTACAACCACTGTGATGGTGCAACCTTCAGTCAGAAAGGACTGCTGTGACCTGAAAGATATGGTACCTTTTGTATCAAGTCCTTCCAGCCAACTCAAAGGCAGCAGTTCTTCTGCCCTGTACTATCATTGCAGCTGTGTCTTGGGCTGTGAGCCTTGCAAACACTTGGTTTCCCTTTTGTGTTTGTTCTTGTATGACTCCCTCTTCTGAGACAGTCTTCAGAGCTGCAGGATTGTCAGATTGTCCCTGCTGGCACAGGCAATGCCAGGGCCAGAGAGCTCACCCAGGCCACACAGGGGAGCTGGCTGCCTGCATGGTGGTGCAGCCACACCGTGTGCCACTGGCTGGGGACACTGTGTCCGCCCCTGCTGAGCTGCAGCAGGGTCCTGTCACATTGGGCTATTTCAGCAGGACAGACACTTGTCCATGCCTCATATGGAGGTGCCTCTAAAGGGGATGTTGGCATTAGAATTTCATTTGAGATAACAGTGTGCTTCTGAAATGTCTCCCAGAACCCCACCCTGAACTGCACATTTATGTCACAGAGCACTCATGGAGGATATCAACAGGATTCCTCTGGGGTGGCTTCAGGGCTGCACCCAGCCTGGACCAGCTCGTGCTGGTTGCTGCTGCCATTAGGCTGCAGCTCTGAAGGAGAGCAAGGAATGGAAATGCCCTGTGTGGATGCCAGGTCCTTGGCACTGATCATTTCTCGCTGTGTGTTCATGTTCCTCTTGTTTTGCACTGCTTGCTATTACAGATGTGGTCAGAGATTCTGCAAGTCCCAAGCACACTGACCTTCCTTCTCCTGCCCTGGGCTGTGCTGTTAATTTCTGACATGTATGTAAAACTTTGGGAAATCAGGTTTCCTTTGGTGAGACTCTCCATGTGTTTGCAGTGATTTCTTTATGCCCACACCTTAGTGAATAGGAACTGGCAGGTCGAATAAGGCAGCTGCAAAGCTATGGGGTGTGTAAGGGGCAAAGGGTGAATTTACTTCTGTCCCCTTGTATGGTATCTGATCACATCTCATGATAGTCCCCTTCCCCTTACTTGCACTCACATAATTACCAGCCCTTGCTCTTTCGTGCTGTCTCTGGAGGCTGGCACTGTTGGAGCATGTAGTGCTTCCCTGTGGACCCTCTGGCGCAAAGATAGGAAGAAACACTGAAATTAATTGTAGGTGGGGTAGCAATGATAATTATGTTGGATCATAACTTCCACTGATCTAATTAATGCCACCTAAGTTGTGCCTTGTGCAACTGCTTTGATTTATTGGTGGTATCCACTGTTGGCAGTGACGTTTTTGCAGAGGGCCCATGGCTCTGATACATGGAGTGATTGAAGTTGGATTTCATGAACATCATGTGGTACAGTCACAGTTGGAAAGGTGCCTGCTTGTGATGCTCTTTTAAGGCACTGGAAATTTGGGATCCAGATAGGATTAATCAAATAGGCTGTCTGGCCCAGTTAATTTGCTTTCAACCCAAATCCCTCATACTGCTCTTAAAATGGCGTTTTCCCACTGAATGTGGCAGAACAAGCTCTAGGTGTTTCCAGCATTAAGTTACAGTAAAGATGACTCTCACCTAAGTTCCAGTTTATGTATTTGTTTTATTGCTCAGGATATGTCTGGGATTTTACAGCTGAGTATGTCAGGAATTTAGTTACAAGTCAAAACCGCTTTATAATGCGTGGCTATAAAGATCAAAGGTTGCAAAACCAACCTTGGAGAGCCACGTCCTGCTCTTCCAAGGCTCATCAATCATGACTTAGTTCTGGCCCATCTCACATGATCTTACATTGTGTAGTGTCATTTGGACAAATATTTATCTGTAGCATTAGACCAGAGATTCCAAAAACTCATAGGCTAAGTATTGCCACTGGTTCCTGACAGCACTTTCCTGCTTTTTATTTACCTTGTCTCTCTTTTTCCCCCTGTGATTTTTTTCTTTATCTCAAAGTTGATAATTTTCAGTATGTGCTTCTGCTAGTGGCACACTGGGAATTCTCAGTTCTTCCAGCTGGAAAAAAATCAAGATCAATATAAGATCAAGATAAAGATCTGGTTCCCTCTGGCTATTTGCTGAAGACCATTACATTTGTACTTACTGAAGTTCAGTGACGCTATGCCAACCCATGAAGCCAAAATAACGCAGGAGAAACCAAAACAAAGGTTTTATCAGCAAGTCTGACCACAGTCTCCTATCAGACAGGTCACTAAGGGAAGAGTGAACCAGACTATTTCTGCACCACTGCTGTCAGTCTGTGCTGGGGCACTGGACGAGTCACACTAGTGTTGGTTTCCCATCTTTGCTTTTCTTTCAGTTGTGAACCCCTCAAGTAAGGGCCAGTCCTTTACATACTGGGGCACCCACAGTCTTAGGAGACTCGTTTCACTGTAGTAGAAAAAATGATCTTTGTGCAATTTATCATCCCAACTTTGCCTGGGGAAGCTGGAACACTTATTGAAAGTTTTTCTATGAAAGATTCATTGGGGGGAGATATAGAAAAAAACTGGTAGGCACTGGGATCACTGGCAATTCTGGGTTTTAGATCTTCCTAAGTTAATTTTTCCCCAAGATATGAATTCTGTCAAAAAATTTTGGAAAAAGAGACTTTGAGACTTTTGTCTCAAATGAAAAGTATTGTGCTATCTGAACCAAAATGTTTAATTTATTATTTTTAAAAACTGTTAAGCAGCTCCTTAGATGAAAAAATGAAGAATTTCTCCAGTGATATCTCAATTAAATATTTCAATAAAAATGAGCATCTGCATATTAGATCTAACATTAAAACATAACAGCTGTTAACTTTGGGGTTTAGTTTTGCCTGCTTAAGTGATAGAATTTGAGAAAGGCAGTGGGACAAAATGTACTTTAGTATTTTTGAGACCCTAAAAGTTTTCCCTACTTTTGTTCCTGAATGAGCTTTTTTGTGGAACCCCAAGGAGTCAATTGAGTATATGGTCAGTTGTCATTTAAATCACAGCGTTAGAAATGAGAATCAATCCAGGTGTCTGTTCAAATAACTCATTTGTTTCCTTTCTGAAGTGGCTGTTTCTTCAGACCCAGCCCAGTTTTCTCACCCCATACTGCCCATTGCTCCCAAGGATTGCTGGGAAGAATAATGAGGAATGTAATTTGCTTGTTATTGTGGCTGTCACTGTCATGGCTGGAGGGTCAGAGTCCCATTTGACAGTGAAAAGCCAGATTTTAAGAAGTGATTGCTGAGTCTAGGTATTTTTTTTTAATGCCTTGTCTTTGGATGTGTGAGAAAAGCTTAAAGGATTGGGCCTTAATTTTTGAAGGAGCCTGAGAAAAGAGTCTCAGGCAGAACTGCTTCCTGTTCTACTTTGTGCCTTTGACGGTGCAAGAAAGTTGCATCAAAAGGGAAAGCAGCAAAAAGAACCAAAAACCAAACCAAAACAGGGAAGCACAGTGGCATTATCATTCTGAAGAAGCATTTTTATGCAAATGCATGTAACAGTTAAAATAAAGCTCATATTCTGTTGCCTTTGACTTTTGTAACTGCTGGGGTGTGACAGGATTCAAACTTTTCATGGCATGCCAAAAATATTTCTTAACATAAAGGTACTTTGCCTAGCTGATGTAATTATGTCCATTACTCACAGGGATTCCGTCTTGTCCTGGACTTTGTCTTATTCCCATATTTACTGCTAGGAGGAGATGGAGCCAGGGTTGGTACTGGTGTTCTGGTGTTTCTTGCTCCTGCTGCTCACCCCTGGAGAGCCTGCCAGAGGTTTCATGGGGAAGGAGGAGAAGAATCTGGCTTGCTGGAGGGTTGGGAATGACAGGAGTTCCTGGAGTGGGGTAGAGCTGGAGATAGAGGGAGGATTTGGGTTGGTGGCTGCTGCAGACCTGAGGCAGAGGCTGGACAAATCATGCTGGATGGATCCCCTGTGGGCCCACAAGCTGTATTTCCAGCTGGAAGGATCCCTGGGGATGAACTGAGTCAACACTGACTTAGGCTGGGGGTCTGGCTTGTGGAGGTTTGTGGAGGTCCTCAGGAATAAAGTCAGGGCGGGGTCTGGAGTTGGTGAGGGGTTAAGCCTACATTTGGCAGCAGTGGGACCTTCTGCTTGGATTTTCACCTAAGGCCAGTTGGGATTCCAGTTAGAATTGGGCTGCTTGGCTGCTTTTGTTGAGGATTAGGTTGTGTAGCATTGGATGGGAATTTCAAAGACATGCAGCAAAAAGTCCTTTAACCTTCAAGAGGGCAAAGTTTCTCCCTGTTGGTGCCCATCACTTCTGAGGAAGCCATTTTTTCCATCCTCTCAAGGCAGAGCCTGGAAGTTTGGGTCACACATCCCCGGAGAGCCCAGGACCACGTGGATGCATCGCTCCCTGCCCGCCTGGGCAGGGGTATGGGCAGCTGCAGAGACCCAGAGCCTTGAGTTGATTTGATCTGTACCTGCCTCTGTAACTACGCCTGGCTTCCTCTGACCCAAATTACCTAACTCAGCTGGAATTTCCTTCCTCATATTCCTGCCCTTACATCTCTGCACTCACCTGCTGTATTTCACAGGCTGCAGTGGGGGGGTGGGGAAACCATGCGCTGACGCTGAGCCCCCCTCTGCCCTTCTCCCCGCCTGGCTCGGAGACACACTGTGTAAATGGAATTTTTAACATCAAAAGTTTCAATTACAGCAGGAAATGTCAGGCCCACAGAGTGCGACTGTTCCAGGTTTCCCATAAGGAATACTCCCACCCCTACTATTTACCCATATGGAAAAAACAACTCCGATGGTATTTTTTTAAGTTCTCAGGTAAACGGAGCTGAATGGTATCATCACATACACGGCAGGCTTTCTGCAGGAGATGAAAAAGTGTAAATCATAGCACAGGGTCCAGAGCCTTTACAGTGCCTTTTTCATGGAAGAAAATCCTGGGATACAGGCTAAATGGGATGGGGGCTGTTCGAGAGACAGCTTAACCCCTGGCAAGTCAGCAGTCTCAGGGAAAGAGGAGCAGCATGGAAACGTTGATCTTGGAGCAGGAGATCCTATGGAAGGCAGCAAACATCATTCTGGGAGGGTGGTTATGGGAGAGCCTTCCAGGAGACACAGGGAGTCAGTGCAATGACCAGCAGAGCTGTGCACCTTCCAGAAGAGCCTGGCTCTGCCTTCTTGGTGCTGTCTCAGGAATAAGGCCTCCTATTCATCTTTCTTCTAGAGGCTGAACAAATCTAATTCTCTCAGCCCCTCCTTTGTCACTGTGAGCTCTAAGTCCTGATCATCTTGGTTGCTTTCTCCTTAATCCATCAAGAAAATGCATCTGCAACATGTTTTGCAGGTCACTAGATTCAGCTTTTATTGGAAGAAATGTAAGGCTTTTACTGTGGCCTCAGAGATGCTCACTGATCTTGGCCTTGCTCCATAGCACAGGAAATACACTGCTGAGATGGGTGATACAGCCTCCTCATTCCCTGCACTCCTGCAGGGACTCCATCATTTGCCTGCAGCAGGAACAGGTCATGCTTTTAATGACAGTGTTCAACCCGTGGGATCATCTTGGACATACTGGTTCCTGGAACCGCAACTAGGGCTTCCAAAAAAGCCTGGAGAGCTTCGGTGGTCAAATTAAATCAGTGAATGGAGTAAGGAGTTTGGCACTTAGGTCACCTGGCTCTTCAGGATAATTCAGTATATCCCAAAAGCAGGCTCAGTCAGAGTATTGTCCAGCAGAAAAGTTGTTGCTGTTGAGTGTTCAGAAGTGTTTAGGATTTTCAAATGGCTCAGCAAACTGCTTCCCAATGGGAAGTGTCTGTCTTCACGTGTGCTGAGTGCTCAGATTGCTAGTCAGCCACAGGAGGGAGATTTTGTGGCAGGTGAGTTGGTAATGTCATGTGAAACCTCCTTGTGTTTCTCTACAGGACAGCACAAAATCAGCACAGTACAATGTGTTGTGTGGATGTGAGGCTACAGTGCTTCTGGTTAGGGCAAGTGGGAACACAAGCATTTAATTTTGTAGAAAATGGTGAGGTTTCAAAGTGCTTTTCTTTGATAGGAAGATGAAATGTTTCTTGAAATGAAAATGAAATGGATGGAGAACATTTTAAAAAACAGCCTTTAGTTTGTTGGTTAAGGAATTCACCCAGGCAGAGGGAGCTGAGCACTGACCTTGCTGTCCTTGATCAAACAGAGCAGGAGTATCTCCCTACATCCTGTGAGTGAGCCTGCATGGTGGTAAAGAGAGCTCTGTCCTCAGCAGAACTCAGGGATTTTTGGGATGGGGTGCAGCACTGCTTGGGGGGATGAAAAGGGAACAGAACTATGTGTCAGGAAGCAAATCCAGCCATGGGTTCATCCATGGGCACCATCCTTGGCAACTCAGGCCAGCTCTGGCCCACGTGATACTGGGAAAACCCTCTAATGAACAGAGGAGTAGGAAGAAGGACGTGACACAGGGTGGGAGAAGGCATCCTCTGAAGTCTTTATCTCCAAATACAAGTTTAATAGATGTCAAGGGTGCTTGTTTGTCTTTTCTTTTTTGAAGAAGCTTATTAGCTATGGGAAAAAATGTACAGTTGTTCCCCATGATGTAAATCTGTAGAGATTTAAATTGATGGGAGAAATTTGCAGCTTGTGTAAACAGGCATGGCTCTGTGGAGTCACAACAAATTATACCAGCTGAGGATACAGACCATCATTTTTAATAGTTTTATTCTTCCACATAAGAGAAGGCAAGGAAACGGGAGATGTAAGGGAGAAAACGAAGGAAAAAACGCAGCATGGGATTTACAAAGTCTTGGCCATCACTTTTCTCAGCCTCTGCATGGAAAACATCTGCATGTCACAGAGCACTTTGATGTCTGCCTTACAAATCTGGGCTCTCCTACCCTCTGAATGGCACATTCACAGGGCACTGCTTCCCTGATGGCAGCTGCCCTCACTGGGGACAGGTGAGCTGAGTATTGCCAAGAGCAGCTGAACATACACCACCTGCTGATCCCAGTGAGCTCATTCTGCTGGTCTGTAAATATAAAATACTGAAAGTGTCACAATTATTGTTCCTTTGGAGATACTGAAATTTAGAAGCTGCCTCTAATGACTGATGTATAGTAGTAGAAGGTGATCTTTCCATGGAAAGCTGATGGCTACTACAAGATAAGCCTTGTGTGGGTAAAATAAACAACATCTTTCTTCTTAGAGCTAAGGCAGGATGTTTGCTCATGTATTAGAATGCTGCAGCTTTCTAATTTCAGAGATTTGCTGGGTGAAACACTGAGCAGGACTGCAGGAGACCAGCAGAGATGTTTGCAAAGATCCCAGTTGGGCTTTATGTCTCTCCCCATAGGAACCTGGCTGACCAGTTCTGTGCCAAGCCTTTGTGCTGGAGCAGCATCTCCTGTGCACGTGGTGGTCTTCATGCTCTGGTTGCTTTTGGAGGTGCAGGAACAGCAGCAGGTTCCCTGTCCTAGGCTCAGTCATAAAATGCAGCTGAGAACAAGGCAAAACAGGAGGGCAGGAACTAAAGGATGCACACAGGACCAATTGTGTGTGCAAAACAACTGAGCTTTGCCTTTGTTGCAGCATCTGAGCGCTCACCTGGGATGGAATTCCTTGGGATGTAGGTGGACAGGGACAGCTGATGAGAAGCTAAATGGCCTTTGCAGCTGCCTGGGAGTGATACTGATCTCATCCTAAGGGAGGCATCTGCTGTAGGCCAGGTGATTTTCTGACCAGAAGTGCCTACTCACTCCATTAACTCTGGTGGGAGGTGAATGTGGCTGAGCAGGTGTAGATACCAGATTGTTGGGATTTGGGTTAGAAAAGTATCCCATCTTTGCTGCAAGGCAAGTGGTGGTGAGGCTGGCCCCTAGGGAACAACAGCAGGTCAGTAAGCAAAGAGTCAGTCAGACAAACCTGCCTGAGGGCCTCTGACCTCCCTTCAGCCCAGCAAGAAATGGACAGCTACCTTTGGAAAACTGGCCCTGAAATAATCAGTTATCTTTCACCAGCTGCCAAGGCAGGCAAGGTGTGACTTTGTTTTTAGGTTTTCTTTGGAGGCAATTGTGTTGGAAAAAGCAAAGACAGCATTTTGTGTGGCAGAAAGTGGACAGCACTGGACAATTTGTGAAAAGCCCCGTTTTCTGAGCCTGGCCAAACCCAGTCTCTTCAGTGGAGGCAAACTCGGTGATGACATCAGTGATGATGTACATCAGATGTCAGTAAAGCAACTGAGCACTTTGGATTGACTTGCCTTTGAAAAAGAACGTTCCCTTTTGATCTCATCCACAGATCTCTTGCCCTTGATGTGTGTGTCTGTGCACCTTGCTTCTTCCACATCAGTGGAAACTGCACATTGGGAGATAAGCAATACAAGTGGTAATGAGGTGCGTCACAGAGATAAGGGCTCTGGGCTAATTGTGGAGGAAAATTCCCCATCCTGCTCCTAGCCCACTGTTTAATTTTGTGTTACATGGCAGGAGAGGATGGTTCTGTGATTTATCCTCCTCTTAGATCACTGAGTTCTCTTTATGGCGATACTTGCCATACCAATATGAGTCATTTATGGAGTTCAATTAGTAATTTATGAAACAAATTAGCATAATATTAAAAGCCTGATACAGTAATGTACTTCTGAAGTGATCTGATGAAGGACTTGCTATGCAAACTATTGTATCTGATAATAATAAAACAAACTGATTCATTCAAAAGAAAATATTCATTCTGAGGCTACCATCCTCTGCCAGGAATGTGCCACTGGAGCAGGACTAGCACTGTACAGTGCCAGTGAGCAGAGGAGAAGGTTTTTTTTATGGGAATAGCAATAGCTTGTAGGTTGCCTTAGGGATCTAGGAGTCAAGGTCACTCTTTTTTGTGTACCTGTGAAATCCTGCAGAAGTCTTAAAGCTACATCTGGACTGCAGTTGGGCTAGAGGATCTCAGAGTTCATCACTGCAGATAGGTTGGCTTTAAATTCCAGATTTTGGGTGCCAGGTGCACTTATATCGTCACATAAAGGAATGGTCATGTAGTTCAGTGGACATACCCACTGCTCTTGGTGAACACTCCCACTGTGAGCCCTCCTCAGACTGAGTTTGGAGAAGGACAGTGAATATACAGGAGGGGAGGAGAGAAGAGAGGTGCAGTTGATGCCCCAGTACATGTGGCCAAAGCTTTCCTTCCTCCAGCTTTCCTGACTTAGTTATGAGCCTGGTGTGCATTCCAGCTGGAGACAGACCTCCAAAAAGGTCCCATGCTCATCTCTTCCTCAGTGCAATGTTGAGACTTAGGGCCCAAGCAGCAGCCAGGCTATCGGCCAGAAATATGGACAAAAGGCAGGAAAGTCACAGGGCTGGGCACACCTGAACTGGATCCCACTCGCTACACAGTGATGTGGAAATAGCCTTGGATTATATTTTAAAATTATTTAGCCCTGACCCACATCTCAGTGAAGTCCATGTGATGTTGTCTGTGACTAAAATGAGCTCTGGAACAGGCCTGCAATGTTACCAGTGCCTTCAAATGCTTCCTTCACCTGTAGGATGAAAGTCCTTCTCCTGAGTCAATGGGCCTCCTTACTTCTCCCTCCCCTTTCAGTTTCCATGGGCCCCTAGCATGGGAAACAGCCTTATTCATCTTTGTATTTCCATGTCTCTGAATCAGGCAGGTTCTGGGTATATTCCACATAGAAGCCTGTTATCTTTTCAAATGGCAAAAAAGAGGGGATTTTTCCATAGTCACATAGTTTTTCCACAGAAATGTATTCATGAGAGTTAAACTTGCCCAAACTATGTTAATGTATGTGGTTGGCTTCTGTGCCAATTTTCATTGTGAATAAGACGCAAAATAAAAGGGCTCTTGTGTCTCCTTTTCCTCCTCCTTGAATCCCTCCCATAATTTTTGAGTTCATAAGCCCATTTTGTATGTGAATCAGATCAGGAGAGGAAAGGCAGGGGGATTACTTTTCCTTTTAAACTGTGCCTTTGCTTTAAGCTACTGATAGACACCTGGAAGTTATGACTGAAACAAGGGGCTGATACAATAGGTATGGATCTTATAGTCGGTGTAAATTGGGATGACTCCATTTATCCTGAGCAAAACTTCCTGATTTGCACCAAAGGAGGACACAGCCTTAACTCTTTAGCTCTGGTCATTGCTGCCTTGTTATTCCAAGGCATTTTCAATCTGACAAAAGAAATGGTGTCTCTTTTTAATACAGATGCTTGACTTGGGCTTGACCATCTCCTTCCAGAGCGTGCCTGGTGGGTCAGCAGAGCACACACAATACATGAGCTGAGCTCAGGCAGCTCTGTAGCCAGATGGCTATGAAACATTCATAATACAAGCTGTAGCTATTATGAGCCATTTCTCTTTGGTGCATGTCCTGACAAGCTGCTGTTATTAAGTTTCAGTGTATTTCTGTTAATGTTACCTACCTATTTTCATTCCTGTGTGCTGTCACACGGAGCTGGTTGGCGTGGTCTTGGGAACTGGGCTTCAAGGCTCCTCCCTGTGAAAGTTGCCAGCTCATTTATTTGTTTCTTTCCAGTGGTTCAAGCTGGTGCGTTATTCAGAAACTTCTGAAAGAGTGAGGTTGGGTAAACCTCTGATTCAGTTCGTTTGAAAGCACCCTTGAAGTCCTCCTCCACATCTTGCCCTCCTGTGGCTCTAAAATAGGCTTGATGAGGCTAATTTGGAGCCTGTTCCTGAGAAATCTTTGGTGCTGCTGTTGGAAAGGTCCCTCAACTTGAAGGTCCCTGTTCTCACTTGCAGAGCTGGGATACTTCTAGTTTGGGCCCTGGCTCTCCCTGGTTCCTTTTTTACATGGCAGTAGCCAAGTTGCATCCAAAAATGTGTAGTCTTGAGGCTGGCTTCAGATTTTAGTACACAGAGCTGGGTGAATGTTGCCTTCTGGTTTTTGCATTAGAGGCACTCAGCTCTTATTCACAGAGGATAAAAACTAACTTTAAATCAGAGATGAGGTCCTTAGGTATGAAAATTGTTTTAGTGTAAAGTCGCTGTGTATAGTACTACTTGCTATAAAATTGTTGGAGTTGGCCATTCTAGAGAAATCAGGCAACATCTAGTATTTGAAGAAATTATTCACAATACAAGGAGAGACTTTTGTTCCTGTGCAGCTGAACATGTAGCAGGCAGATCTAAATTATAATTTGCAAATGTTTTCCTACAGTGGTATGTGCAAGACCCTGACAGGGTGGATGAGGCAAAAATAAGATCTCTGACAGATCTGGGTGTCTTTCATTTCAGCTGCTGCTTTCTGGGGAGGAAGACAGAGGAGTAAATGCATGGCAGCTGTTTTGTAATGGGTACCCTGAGAAATTTCCATCACAGTTCTGATCTGCTCAGGTGAAACCATGTTCTCCCTTCCCAGCCTGTGAAGGGAGACATAATGTCTGGCAGACAACAAATAAATTCGTTCAGCAACTCTCTGCAAGAGCTTTTCACCATGGTGTTCGACTATCCAGTGCTGCAGACTTCCTTCCCTTGGCCTTGGCTCTAATCTCCAGTGTTTCTGTCCTTTCCTGGGAGGGGGTCTTCTTTCCCATCTCTCATGGTGATACCAAGGTCAGCCAGGTGTTCATCTAAAGAAATCGATGTCTCAGGCCCTGAGCTGCAGCCAGGGGAGTGGCCCAGGATACCTGCTCACCAATCCACCTCTGCATGTTCAGGAACTGTGGCAAGGCTTTGTTTATGGTGCATTTCCCAGCTGCAAAGGGACACTGGTTTCCTTTGCAGTTGTATGTAAGTTATTGTGGAAATGGAGAGTAATGATGCTCTCATTTTGAGAATTACCATGAATGGGTTTGAGTCACTTGGGTTTGAGTCCAATCATTCAGCTCCTCTTATCTCTAGGGATCAAAATGTTTATCTATCTAAATGATTGCAGCGTGTCTTAGGTATTTGAAGGTGGTGCTTCCTATTTGTGGGAAAAAAAAAAAAAGAAAATAATCAATCTTTGTTTCCCAAACTATCAAAATGTTATTAGCCTCCAGCAGATCTTTTTAACTGCAAGGAATAAAGCAGATGTGTCCAGACCCTCAGCCATATAAATCAGTTTAATGCCCTTGACCCATTACTTTTTTCTCATGCAATATCTCTCAGGAGGGATTTAGGCAACCTTTAAGCATCTTCTTGTTTTCACATGTCCAGTGTAAGGCTTAACAGAACTACCATTAGCCCTGACTTTTGGAGGGCTTGCATCCAATGCCACCCAGGTCTCCAGGGCCTACAGATTGAAGGAGGAAGAATGTGACTCATTTGCCAAGCAAGACAATATCTTTGAAGGGTCAGTAGAGAAATGTGAACTCAAAAGGTGAAGGAGAAGGTGGTGGAGCTGAGCTCAGGTGACTCCAGATGCCAGCATCATGCATACATGTGGCCCTCAGGTCACTGAGAGGCTGGGGCAGCTTTATCTGATGCTTTATGCAGAGCTTCACCCAAGGCAGTGGGTGCCTTGGAGGGCTGCTGAAGGTTTAAGACTTCTCAGTTTCCCAGCTGAATTGACTGGCCAAGTGGAATATGTCACCAAAAAAATCTGGTTGCCACATGAAACCAGAATTTTTATTCCTCCCAAAATAAAGTCCACAACTTCTACTTGCATTTGGTTAGGTTGACTGGGGGACATGGGGTTGCAAATTATAATGTTCATAGAGACAGGGACCCCTCTGCCCAGAGGGAAACCTGCCTGACTCAGTCCTGACCCCTCTGGCAGCTCCCAGCCCCACAGAATACTTCTGTGTGCCCCCCTGCCTAAAAGCCAAGGCAAATCCTCACGGATCCACAAGTGGTTTCCTTGTGGATGGGGCTATCAAGTCAAAGCATGTTGACCCTTCTGGCCAAGGAGGTCAAATTGCCGCAGTTCTCCCCCACACTTTTTTTATTTTAAGGGCGTGGTATATTTTGTAAGTTTTGTGTTTATCAAGATGTTGATTGTGTAAATAAAATTGTGGCCTTGTGTGCCAAATAGCTGGGTTATGATTTCCTGGAGGAGGGCCAAGGCGGTGTGTGGGAGCATGCCAGTGTTAATATGTTCACTTTGCTAAGGAATACGGCATGTGTGGAGCACGGAGGGAGGACACTTCCAGCCTGCTGCTGCTTAACCCTTCCCTGCCCCCCCCAAGCCTGCGTTGGGCTTCCCCCAGCAGTGCTGCACAAACACTAGGAGCATTCACCGCTGCTGAGGCTCTCTTGGAATTGCCTGGAGCCTGGCCAGGTCAACAGGGACTTTGCAAGGCTCAGGATCCCACCCTGATTCCCCTCCCGTGGCGGGAGCCCGGTGTTTCCTTCAGCAAAGGAGCCTCTGAGAGAGGCCAGGTCAGGCACGTGCCTGGGGATGCCAGGGCAGGGAGATGGGCCTTGGGCTAAATGAGAATCAACTCCCTGACTGTAATGACTTTATTCCCTATTTACTACTAAGTGCTATCCAGAGTTTGTCCTATTTCTATCCTGCAGAGGCAGCCAGAAGTTTTCTCCAGTAGCTGTTTAAACAGCAGCAGAATCACTGAACATTTTGGGAGTATTTTCAGCAGGGGATGGTGCTTCATGCCTCTGAAGGCAATGGGAAGATTGTTAGGAGGCTTTGATACACAAGAATTATGTTCTGGTTGCTTCTTTTGTTACTTTTTCCCTACAAATCACACAGTCCACATCTCAGAGCAGCTCATATCTCCTTCCTCTTATCCTTAGGTCATTGCATTCTGGAATTATTTAAAGCAAATGGAGGCAGAAAATGTAACCTCTTGTTTTCCACCAAAAAGGGGTTTGTGAGTCTGCTCCTTCTGCGGACAAAGCAGAAGTCCCAAGGGTGCCGGAAAGGACTTCATTTTGCCAAGCAGCAGGGAGTGGAGTTAGCTGTGTTACAGTGGGGAGGGGGTGGGGAGCCTCTGGGAGCGGGGAATTCTTGCAACTCAGACAAAAATAGTGACTTCCATTATTTACCTACCTAAGCCGGAAACCTGCTTGCATTTCAGGCATTTATTGTAATTCCTCACATAGCTGGGGATGATAAGCCCTGCTAACTAGTCATTGCATGCTGCCTGAAAATGATAGTTAATGTGCACCGGCTACCCAAACAACCTTCTTTAACCCTTTCAAACTTGCTGGCTTTGGGGGTTTGTGTTTTTTCAGATAATATTGCTGCTGATCAGCCTGGCCTCAACCCTCTGTCTTCATAAAATTCTGTTTAATGGAACATTTTGATTGCAGTCTAATCTATATGGGAGACTTCTCAGAGCAGTTCACACGTCTAAGATACAGTGACAGTTATGTTTCAAATTTCAAAGGGATCAAAGGGAGCCATTTGGCTGACTTCCACTAAATGTCACCACGATTTGGATGCATAACTCCTTGAGGAGGCTGGATACTGTGGTTTTAGCCTATTAATGATCCTGAGCTGTAGCCTGTTGCAGAGAAGGAATTCTTTTCTTTGTGCACTCTTTGGTGGCATCTACACCTAAATGTTGAGGTGGAAGGTGTCTCCTCTCAGGGGAGGAAACAGAAGAGGAGGCATCCACCCAAGGCTTGGAGTTTCAGCAAAGGGAGCTTACCTGTGTCTGTCTGTGCCTGTGAATGTATCCATGTGTTCCCACAGCCATCCTGCCTCACTGCAGCCAGCGTGGATGTCCCAGGTGCAGGAGTGTGCCTGGCTGTCCCCAGTGTCCCTTCCCAGGGGTCCGTCCTGTTGGCAGTGTGCTCGGTTGTCCCCAGTGTCCCATCCCAGGGGTCTGTCCTGTTGGCAGTGTGCTCGGTTGTCCCCAGTGTCCCTTCCCAGGGGTCTGTCCTGTTGGCTGTGTGCTTGGTTGTCCCCAGTGTCCCATCCCAGACGGGCTATCCCATCAGTGGTGAGCAGTGTGTGCTGCCCTGGCTCTAGACCTGAGATCACCACTCAAGTGCCCAATGGAAACATCTCCTAATCTCAATTTGTGGGGGAAGGGAGAGGAAGAGTTTGCAGCAGGGCTCCTGCCCAGAGTGTTTATGGCACCACATGACTCCCAGCAGGCCATTGTTCCAGGGATTTGGCAGCCTCAGAGATACAAGGTGCGTGTTGATGTTTGGTACCAATGTTATATAAAAGCTGCTTGCACAAGCCCAGCAGCCGATTTTACAAGATGTGGGGAAAGACGCCTCATTGGAATTTCCAAGGGCAGGATTTAGCCCTAACTGCAATATCTTCCCAGCCATGATACAATAACAATACTTAGCAGGCATGTAGTTCTTAACATCATCAAAGTGATGTACAAGCAGCAACTAATTAATCCTCACAACACCCCTGTGAGGCAAGTATTACCATCCCATTTTGCAGGTGTGGATGATGTGACTTTGGAAGGTCAAGTGACTTGTCCAGAGCTAAACAGTCTGCATTGGAGCTCGTTAGCTCCTGGCTGACAGCCACTGCTCAATGTACTCGCCCAGCCTATTATTGTATTTTATTATGCAAATCCCCATGGAAATTAGAAGCCCAAAGCAACCCACAGATCTAAACATGGTTTAGACCCTAGATTTAAATGCCAGGTCTATTTTGTTTGAAATCAGTTCTGGAAGCCTTACAGTAATTTCACTGGATTTTGGATGTCAACGTCAAAAACCAGAAAAGACTGTCATGTCTGGAATTCTCAAAGTATAACAGAGGTTGTGAAGATGTGCATTCACAGCTGTCCAGCTTTACTATTGTTTGCAGAGGCCACCAAATAGTGCCAAGCTGAGGGCAGTAAAATGACAAAGAAAGCCCAGCCTCAGTTCCTGCAGGTGTATTGCAGGCAGTGAATGGGCACTGCTCTGCCTAGTCCCTGCAAGACTCTTTGTCCACGTGGTTAAAGCTGGCAACATGGACAGCCCAGGCAAGCCAGCCAGCTGCAGTCAACCGGGATCTCATTCAGGCCTCAGGGTTTTTGCAGTGCTGGCAAGCTTTGCTCAAAGGCTGATGTTGTCCATTCAAACTGGTACTATTTGGATGATTCAGAACATAAGCCAAGCCCTGTTTGGCTTGCACAACTGCGCTTCTTCCGGAAATTGCCAGGGATTTTGTGTGTGCAAGGAAAGGAAAAGATATTCAGTGTGTAACATTGGATCACGACTGGTTCTTGGTTCAACATTTCGTGGACTGACCAGTGTGGTGCTAGATTTCATGAGGGTGCCATCAAACCACTGAAAGTTATTTACACCAAGTCACCCTCCAGGAACTGGGTCACAACTTTTTCTTTCGTGAATATTGGCAGGGATCTCAAGGCTTACTAGAAGCTGAAGAGAGGATGTCTATGTGCAACGCCAAAACCAACTGAGATGCAAAGGGAACTGGGCCCTGTGCCACTGATCAGTGCGTGGCATGTCAGGCTTTGAAGGTGATGGGATGGGACTTCGCTGCTTTGCAGCTCCAGTGGTTGCTGCTGGTTGCCTTTTGCACTCTGAACAGGTGTAAATGACTCCCCAGAGGCAAGGCACGGCAGAATCGGGGCCAGATCTTCAGCTGGTGTCAATCAGTGCCTCGGCTTCAATGGGGCTGCATCAGTTCGCCTTAGGAAAGGGTGTAATGTGGGAAACAGAGATAAAGGAACTCATGTTCTAGCACCCTATATCCTATATAATTGCTTCAATGAGAGCACAGCCCAGAACGGGTTTGCCAGATGTCGGTGTGGTGCAGAGTCCAACCCGTGTTTCAACCCGGGCAGGTTCAAACACCCAAAGGGAGGCCAGCCCTGGCCAGGCCGGGCACAGCTGCCACTCAGTGGTACCAGAGCTGGGCAGGATGTGGCTGGAGCACCTGGACACAGAGCCCATGTAGGAGGCCTTACCTCCTGCTGCTGGGCTGTGCTTGGCCATGCCTCCATGTCTCCTCTGCCCCATGGGAGCTGGAGTGAAGCCAGCGCAGGTCTGGGAGCTGAAGCAACAATCATACCTTTGTTTTGTCGGCAGATGAATAGAGAGATAACAGGGAGTTAATGGATGGCAGCCCCTTCCCCCTCCAATGTCAGGCCTATCACTCACCTCCTCCCCAGCAAAACGAGGCCTCGGGGACAGAGAAAGAGCACAAAGATTAAAACTAACCCGTTGCTTTGGAACTCCTCAGTGAAAGGGGCTGATAAGAGAGGCCTGAGATCAGGAATCAGATTTCAGGGGTAACAAATGAATAACCAGAAAACGGAAGGATGCAGAAAGGGTTATCAAAAGAGAGCGAGATGGTGAGCACGTCCCAACAGCTTCTTTTTTGAAAAAAAAAAAAGAGAGGAAAGGTGTTTCTATTGCGGCAGCTACAGACACAAAGAGCTGTTCAGACCACTCTGCGCCCACCAAGACCCTGGAAAGATGGAAGCCTGTCCCAGAGCTCTAGTGGAGCTTTGCAAACCATTATTCAAGTACAGTTTCCATGCTGGCAGATTCCTGGGAGCTGTAAGCACTCCTGTTTTGTGCTCTGGCTGAGAAGCAATCAGCACTGGAA
Source organism: Cyanoderma ruficeps (assembly GCA_008694505.1). Classification (NCBI taxonomy): domain Eukaryota; kingdom Metazoa; phylum Chordata; class Aves; order Passeriformes; family Timaliidae; genus Cyanoderma; species Cyanoderma ruficeps. The sequence goes on from VZDJ01000052.1 coordinate 2,204,985, forward strand.
AGACTCAGGGAGTAGACAAGGCTCATGCAGCAGGCTCTGGCTCAGGCTGGGCAATGTGGTTTCAATTTAGGAGCTCTCCTCTCAAGGCCTCCATAAAAGCAGTCTGAATATAAAAGTCCATATTCTTTCAGTGCAGAAGTCTTGGGCAGGAGAGGAGTATGATTCAGCAAAAGAGGATTCACAGAAGCCCTGCAAAGGTAAAGTTCACAGCTCTGCAGATGTCACAAAGTTGTTGGAGCTGCTGTGTGATCCAGGTCATGTATTTCCCTTGCCAAGACATGGACTGTTCATATATTCAGAAATACAGTAGGAGAGAGGCATCAGGGAGCTTTTCCTCTTTTCTTGGATGGTGAGGAATGGGATGTCACTTGGTATCTTTCAGGTCAGTGGAGATTGCAGGGGGATGTTTAACTTAGAGGAAGAAGGCAGAGAGCTATGGCTGTTCCAGCAAGTGCACAATTAACACACTTCTGCCCATCAGCTGGAAGATCTGTGTGGAGCTCTGAAAGAGACTAAAAGCAGGCAAGGAGGATCCTGGTGCCTTTTCCCTCCTACCTGGAGTGGGGTGAGTTGGGCTGGTTTTAATTCTGTGTTTAAAAATAAAGGTAAGCCTGAGGAAAGGGAGGGGGAAAGAGCTGCCTTTGAGAATTTGTTTTGCCATTCCCAGCCGATGAGCCTGTCTACTCACTCACTCAGGCACATAGTAGTTAACACAAGATTCTTGATAATAATAGTTTGGGGGTCTGAAAAACCAGCAGGTGAGAGGCAGATAAACCAGTCGTGAAGGTGAACCTTGACAGCTCCTCGGGTGACCCCAGCCATCTCTAGCAGGGCTACGGCCTTGGAGCCCTGTCCACAGCTGCTCTTGGGGCTGGAGAGCTCCCTTGAGTTAGCACCAGACATCAGTGCCATCATCAGCCTCCAAGGGGATCCTTTAGCACCCACCTGAGTGGTGGAGAGGCTGTGATTGCAGGGGTTTCCTTCTTTGGAATCTCTGGATTTGGAACCCTCATCAGAACCCCTGGTTTTGCACCTTCAGTGTCTCTGGGCAGACACCAAGGCTGGCTGGGGCCATTGCATTGTCAGGAATTTTAAAGGTTGTAATTGACATCACAACACTTGGGGAAGAGTTGGACTATTAGACAATTTTCCTGGAACCTAGTCTGAAGAACCATTTTTAGGCCTGATTTACAGTAAAAATTACCTTGATACAACTTTTTTGTTAGGAAAATATTCTTGAAGTTTTTTTTATCACTGGTTATACTGGGACAATACCTCACGTGAATGCAGTTATTTTGGTGTCAAAGTGCTTCGTACCATACAACTCTTCTTTCCAAAAAGAGCTGTAGTGCTTTCCCTTCTCTAATATACTCTACAATGTTCTACCTTTCTATGTAGATGAGATGTTAATGGCAGACTTCATTCCAGCATGGTGAGGCTGAGCAGGCAGGTAATTAGAGCCATGCTTTTTATTGTCCTTATATAATACTACTGTGGATATTTTCCACCCCAGCTGTGGCTCCCAGCCTGCCCAGTCTTACCTTCCATCGTGGTGTGGATTTTGGATCCTACAGATTCAGGGATATGTGGCAAGATACCACAGAATATCTGTTCATTGTCTGCAGAGGCAGACTTGTGCCTGCAGATTTTGTTTGCACATGAAGCCAGGGATACTCCTCAGTCTTCTAATCAGTTTCCTAGAGCCAAGACCCAAAAACTGGATTCTTAGAAGCATCAGATTTTCAAGGATACTTGAAATCTGAGCTTTGATTTCTCCCCAGATCTTCTGAGCAGTGTTTGCACTTATGGTAAATTACATCTGTGTTATAGCATCAGAAATCACTCAACAACTTTCAGCTGTCCTGTGAAAGCCCTTGCCCCCTGCAGAGCACAACTGCTGTGAGTGTGACTCTTCTCTGGAAGAGCTGGGCTGGAGGTCAGTGTGCTTCTTTTGGGCTCTGGGGGTTTGTTGGCTGGGTGGCACTGCTGCCTGAGCCTTGTGGGTGGGCTCAGCCATGTGGGGACCTTCCCTCAGCATGACGGCAACTGTGTTCCTGGAAATCCCAAACTAACAGAGTCATTCCTCAGCTCCTGTCAGGTGAGATTTCCAAGCATGGAAATCAAGGGTGGAAAAAGGAACATACAACAGCATTTCTTAGGCTGCGTGTTATTCCTCCCCAGCAGTTCTTGACAAATTCTGCAAAATTACTTCATAAAACCTTTCCCTGAGGTGAGACTATTCTTGCACTGGAGAAGCAGAAATCTCTGCAAGAGCTCAGTAGGCATTTCACACCTGATGGAGTACTAACAGACATATTTAAGGAATATGAAAAAAAAAAACCCAACCAAACAGTCTTTAGGGTTTCATCCCATGTCCAGCAAAGATACCATCAGAGATCTTATACCTGAGTAATCCTTATGATTGCACATTTAGATCTTCCATGATTCCTCGGGAAGATAAGGAGAGATAATAGCACACATCCCATGAAGTAACTGGTAGGGCTATCAAACCTCTGTCTCACCACCTTTGTGATGCTGAGTCACAAATCCTTTTGTTGAAGGCCTGCAGAGGACCTGGCATGCTGGGACCTGTTAGCACCACAATGACAGGATTATTAGTATTACTCCTATTAACACCACTACTGCTACTAATATGTTAATGAGTCATATGTTAATAGATTAAGAATGAATTATATACTGAGGTAATGTATGTTACACTTCGATTTCCAGTGAAGGTCATTTGCAAATGTCATGCATGCCTTGCTCTGGGGATGTATTTCACTGTTTAGGAACTCCAGAGCTAGAGAAACATTTGGCATTGCTCCTGTTTTCCTAGAAGTTTTCCATAGAGCTGCTGTTTGTAAAATGGTGCTGCTCATTTTGCTCCTGTTTTTGTTAATGAAATAAGAAAGAACCCAATTCTATATGTTTAAGGCTCACATTTTTCCATCAGTTTTGAAAGGAAGTAGGAAGATAACGAGAAATACAGGGCCAGTCCTCAAAATGTTCTTTGAGATGGTGGGTGAGGGACAACAGAGCATTCTTCTTTCTGACTCCTGCAATTCCAGAGAAAATTCCCAGAGAAGCTCCTTTAGCACAATAATATCCATAGTGGCCTGGACAATGCGTGTGTTGTGCACAGAAATATTCCTCAGAGAAATCACAATGATATTTGATTTATATTGCTGGTCTGAAATTTCATGCTATGATTGGATTTTTGGGGGAACTGTGTTCCCTTCCAGGGGCAATGGAAGGAAGGAAGGAAGGAAGGAAGGAAGGAAGGAAGGAAGGAAGGAAGGAAGGAAGGAAGGAAGGAAGGAAAGGAAGGAAAGGAAGGAAAGGAAGGAAAGAAGGAAAGAAAGAAAGAAAGAAAGAAAGAAAGAAAGAAAGAAAGAAAGAAAAGGAAAAAAACAAAAGAGAATAATAGAGGTTGTGATAGTATTATGTTACCGATTGGATAAACTGACAAAACAGCCTACTGTGACTGAGGGAGTTTAATTTTGTACATTTTGGCAACTTCTTAAAGCAGAAAATGAGAGCAGTACTGTCAACAGGGCTTTTGATATTCCTTGGTGTTTATACTAGAGATGAAAGTGCATTCTGAATGAGGATGGAAGGCAGCAGGCCAGATCCTGACTCTGGCGACAGAGGTGATAAACACTGCGGATCTGCCCCCCGAAACAGCGGGGAGGAAACGCTTCTCCTGTTGCTCAGGATGCTGTGAGATTTCCAGTTTTTTCCATTCTGCCAGGAAGACACAGGATCTGTAAAGGGATTTGTTTTCCCTCATTACTGCAATAAACCAGTGGATAGCCAAGTCACTGGTCTGGCACATGGAGACTCGGGGTCACGTTCCTGTTCTTTCTGGGGCACTGTTCCTCAGAACTGGTCTGGCTGCTACCAACAAATATTGTATGACATATGCAGTGTGAAGTGACTCCTACTGGAAAGCAACAGTCAAGAATGGCCTCTTGCCTGGGGGTTAAGATATCCCTCTTGGATTTAGGACATCCAAGTTTGACTCCCTGATCTGTATCAGGCCTTCAAAAATGCATCTTCTGGCTGCTGAAATCCTTGGCTCCTGTGGCCAGGTTTATTTTGCCCAGAAGATTCCTCCTGGACCAGAGAAACCTATTCCCAGTGGAAGTTTTGCTAACCTAATGTGTGTAGGTAACCAGAAAAACACGTTGGGGGTGACAACAGGCTATCAAAATGAATTCTCTGAACAAACAAGGGTTCAGACAAGTTTGCCAGTGAACCAAACCAAGTGTGCCATTGTGTTCTTTTGCTGAGATTTCATGGAAAGAGCTATAAATTGTGGTTCTGATTAGCCAGCAAGAAAGGTATCTGTCAGGCAAGTTCTGCCAGCCTTACTCATGTGCAGGATTTCATTTCACTGGTTGTCTCAACAGTTTTGCTGGACTATCCCTGTCAGGCTGCTCTGCCCTGCTCCTCTCTGCCTGCAGCAGTGCTATAAAGGGAAGGAGGGAGTTGTGAATTCCCGCAGTCTTTGGTGAGGTACAACTTCCTTCCTTGCTCACAGCTAATGAGAAAGGCTTCACCTCTTCTCCAGACCTTCTGGCCTGTTTATTTATAGAGGCCAGTGTCCAGACACTATGGGGAATGCTGCAAACCAGACTTGGACCTGGGATGTAGCTGGTCCAGCTCAGCTGCACAGTAGAGTTTTTGTTGGGTGGAGGCATCTCAGTGTCCTGCTTGGGACATAATATCTTACCTCTAAATAAATGCTCTGCCCTGCAGGGAAAGGTGATTCTCAACAGGAGTGAGGCTGGTGGAACCAGGCTTATAAAAATATCTGAGCAGGGGAAGAAAATAACTGCTGTTTTCCAAGAAGATGCATTTTTCTATTTTAATTTTTTAAGGCTGCGATAAAATTAATGTCGTCTATGATGTAAAGTTGAAAGATTGACCAGAACTTCCCTTGTGGTTCAGCTCTTTTTTTACTGATCGATTTTAAGTCCTCTAAATTTGTCAGGCTCACGAGTGCATGGTGACTTCAGTTATAAGAGAATGTTTGTGTCTTTAAGGAAAAATACAGCGACCCCTCCTCCCCCTTGCCCTTCTCAACCTTGCAAGGAAACCAACTTGACCAGAATATTTTTCCTCCCTCAGTGGAAAATGTTGATTAAATACCCAGAAAAAATAGCAATTAAAACCCCCAGACCCCTAAATCTCAAAAATCTTTAATGGGAAACTGCTGGTTATGGAATAGTTGCATAGTTTTGGATGAGAATGCACATTGGCATTTTTTTGGTGGAAGTTCAAAACTCTAAGAGAAATGTCTTGAAAAAATCACTTTTCTATTGATGAAAAGGCATCTTTTTTCAAACATTTCTATGCAAGTTGTTCTGCTGTTGAGCTGGTTGAGCAAACCATGGCCGTGTCGCTGAAAGGCACATGAGCAACTTTCCATACACAGGTTTTCATCCTGAGACAGGAATTGTTTCAGTTGATCTTTTTGGTCATTCTTCACACCAGAGCAGACACCAGGGTTTGGGCTGGGATCATCTGAGTGGTCAAGTCCAGTCTTGTAACACTGCTCTGCTGCTGTCAGCCCCTCAGGGTCTGGCACTGAGAGCTCTCTGCATTTTTGGGGCCCATCTTTGCTTAGCTGGTTTTACTGGGGTTAAAATTCCTGCTCTTATTAATCCCCACTGGCATACGCTGCTTTCCTGCTGACTCAAGTTTGTTCCAAAAGCAATGTGCAAGTGTTGTGTGAGGAGGTACAAAACATGAAGTGACCAGGGCAGATGACCAGGCTATGGGAAGTTCTTGGTAACAAGAACAGCAGAGCTCAGCTGAACTCTGTGTGGTGAGGTCACAAAGAACTCCTTGAAGAACACTCCTTGAAGAACACAGAATTACTCATCTTCCTTCAAAATCCATGCCTGCTCATGTAGCTGCCTTTTGAATGAAGAAATGTATGGAATCTAGATACATGAAACGAATTCAGGGAGGAGAAAACAAGCAATATGAACATGGAAGAGCTTTGCACATGCATGTAAATCTTGTGCTGTTTCTCTTGTTCCTGGGAATGCTGGCTGCTTCTCTAGTGCATTCCATGGTCCCCAGGGTTTTCTGTGTTAAGGATCTGATCCCTCTCTCCTCTGGCTGGGTCTTGCTTCTGGCTGAAGATTGAGAGAATAGGCGGATATTGGCAATCTGCAAGAGAAGAGGTGGAGCCATGTTTTGATGTCATTTGAGTTCATTGACACCATTTAGGATGTGGACTTCTCTGGTTTGTTTTCCCTCAAGGAAAAGAGATACAGAGAAATTAGAGGAGCTCTGGTGTGTGATTGCACTGTCAGTCAGCAGCAGAATCAGCCATGTAGGTTGCCTGTGGGGGTATTTCCTCATGTTGGCTCAGTCTGGCTGTTGTTGAAGTCAGTTGTTCCAGTGATCTCTATTATGGGAGCTGAGGTTGGCCATTCCTCATCCACATCCAGCTGGCGAGGGGCCCTTATGCTGGCCAGGAGTACAGCTCCAGAGTAAACTAGATGCTCACAAGGTTGTTTTCAGTAGCACTGTGGAAAACAGGGAACAGAAGGGAATGAGATTTCTTTCCACAGACCTTTGTTTTAAGGGTATTTTGGGGTGTGGGTTCACCTCTCCTTGGGTCTCTTGCCAGCAGGTGGGAACTTTTTTGAGTTGTCCCTTTTCTAAGAAGGGCTGAATCGTCCGCCCTAAAGCATCCCTTCATGCAATTAAAACCAGCAGTACTGCTTCTCCAACACTGGGGCCTCCGATACTGGGAGGGGAAGCGGTGGCTCTTCTTTGAAGTCCCACCTACGTGAACATCAGTGGCAGGACTTCAAAGGGAAGCTGCTATTTCCTGTTGGAGCTCAGCCCTGGTGCTCAGCACTGCTAACAAAGCAGTCGGACTGGTTGCAAAGGCACTGATCCAGCAGAGAACTTAAGCACATGCTTAAGTCCCTCAGGACTTATCCACATGGTCTGCTGGGTTGGGACTCACCTCTACTGGAGACTGGACTGATGGCCAGGGTTGTGTCTCCCAGGTTGGATTTGCAAGGGGAAGAGCGAGGTTAAAGAGCCCGTCACAAACGGGTGGATGGCGCTGGAACACTGGGCTCACCGTTCATTACCTTGGGGCAGCTGGGCAGCAGCAGGAGGGAGAACATCACAGGCCATACTATGGAACTTAGCAAACAACCCGGAGACAGGTAACAGGCCACAGTGACTATCACCAAATGCTTGCAAGTCACAGATTCAGAGCTAGCCTAAATCAGCATTGTAGAACTCAGGTGAGAATCCGGCCCAATAAATAGAGTTGTAAAGGTGGGAGCCTATTTGCAAGCAGGTAGGAAATGCTAAAGGCACAATCAGCCCCACCTTTTACTGGGTAGTATTTTATTTTCGTGTTAGCTCCTCTGTTGTCTATGGAGTTGCTTGCAGGCTAATGGATGGCAGCATGGAGATGTAATTTTCTAACGAGCATTATTTAGGTAATTCATGTAATTTGTACCAATTTATTATCTCAGTTTTTATCCTGAGGCTACAGACAGACCTTGTGGCCGTGATCTGCAGCTGATACAAAGGTACCACCCTGCTCTTGCCCTGTTCTCAGCATCACATAATCCCCCTTCAGCAGTGCAGCATAAGAGCTTTTCCCTCATCACAACCCACATGGAGCCTCATGGTTGCGTCATGAGTAGAAATTTAAAGATGTCTGGGAGATGTCCCATGCTGGGAGCATGGATAGAAGCTCACAATTGGAAAGGCTGTTCTTTGTGGAACAGACGTATTGGATTGAACACGGTAGGCTGTGGGAATAAACAGGTCATGAAGCCTGAGAAACCTCAGTAGGTTCCAGGTCCTGCCCCCTTAGGTTGTCCTGTTCCTAGGGTAGCACAGCCTGCCAAACCCGATTGTAGGCTGCAGTTTTCCTTCACCTTGCTCTTCTCCCAATAGGGGAACTCATTCCCTGGTTGCTAATCCCCCATTCCAAGTGAGTCAATCAAGAACACTGCATTTCCTGGAGATTATCCTCTGAGACAAAATAGAAACATTTTCATTTGGATTATGAAACATCTATGCCACCGGTTTGGGATGTCAGCAGACATCTGTCCGTTCATCCATGTTCCCAGAAGTTTCCCATGTGTCCTCATGGTGTGGATGTGCACTGTGTAGTCAGTGCTCACTGAAGCAGCAAGGCCCAGCTCTGTGCTGAGCTGCTCAGTGATGTGCCCACAGCCCTGTGGCACTGCCCAGACAAGGTAAGGCCCCCAGGGCTCAGGTGCAGGACACCACTACAGTGCTGATGTTACTGTATGACACCTCCTTGGCCTGCTCCTCGTGGGATCAGGCTGGGGTCTCCACTGTGATTTTGTGCGGAGGTCTGGTTTGGGAATGCCCAAACACAGGGAGCTGACATGCTCTCCTTTGGATGGGAGGTTGGATGGGGCAGTGGTGATTCTGCTTATGCCTGAGTGCTCTACAAGGGGCTTTGTTCCTGAAACTGAGTCTGGTCACTTCACCTAAGAGTGAAGCTGGTGACCTCAGAGGCTTATAAAAGTTAAACCCCAGCTTTCTGCTCCTGGAAAGTCTACAAGAAGCAGCTGAAGTGATTTCTTGGGAAGGAAGCCTTGTGTTGTGACTGAGGGATGGGACTCGAGCAAAAAAACTGTTTTGGAGTTGCCACAGGTGTCTCAGGTGGCCTTGCAAAGTTCACTTGGTCTCTTTATCCTTTGGTCTCCCACCTGTAAATTAGGCTAATAACCCCTTGCCCGTGTGGCTGCTAGCCAGGTAAGGGTGTATCTCATTGCATATAGGTACCAGATTTGTGCTTGAGCAGGATTCTCCTCCAAAAAGAAGAAATAATAACCAATTGAGACAGCACAGCTTTTTGGAAAGACTTCTTGCAAAGGCTCCTTGGATTCAAAGAAGGTGCATTTTTTTAATCTTCTTCATTTGTGTGGTTCCTACTCATGAGTTAGTACTAAAAGGGTTTTATCCGATTGAGGGTGTACATGCAAATATTTCTATTTGAATAATACTGGAGAATAAATTTAGAAATGTTTGAAGAGGGTATGAATGCCTCAATCTGCTAGGTGGAAAAATTACTACTTCTTGTGGGTAACCCAACCTGTTTAAGTTGCTAAAAACATACCTGACTTAAAAAAAAAGGAGAGCAAGAAGAAGGAATCGCTGAAAAGAGAGCTTTTTTAAAAAAACAACTCTCTTCAGATTTCTAGTTTAATATTTCAGTATGCAACAGTATTTTCATAACTGCAGCTTTTTTGGGTAGAGGTGGGGGAAATTAGAATAGATTAAAGAACTCTGGAAACCACTTTCTATTTGTAAAACATGTTGTGTGTGTATCATAACACCTACAGTACTTGTAGCTCTGCCAGATTGTGCATTGACTGCCAGAATTCTCCTCGCTAAATGACATTATACTACTTTGTGGGTATTGAAAACAAATATTTTGAGGGGCGGCAGCATTCTCATCCATAAAATGTTCATCGCACTTGCAATATTCAGTCACAGCCTTTTATTTGAAGGGTGCTGCGTTTTTCAGCTGCTTGCCATGAGTGGAAGGATAGGTTTGAGGAATGTTTTGCTCTCCAGCTGGTCTTTGGTGTGATTTTTTGCAATCTAGCAGCCCCTAGGGGCTCTGAAGGAGATGAGGGCTTCGGGATGCTGGGCACCGTACAGACATGTAGTAAAGGACAGTACTGGGAATGAAAAGTTTGGTGGTTTTTTTTAGAAGTGCAGCCCCAGAGCAGCTCTTCTTGCATGAGGTGGTTTTGGGAGGGATGGGAGATTGCCCAGATGGAGCAGGGAGTGAGGTCTGGCCCGGTGCAGCCGTGGGGCACTGCAAGGGGCAGTGCTGGCACTGTGCCTGTGGTGGTGCTGGAAATGACGGCAATGGGAGAGCTGCACTGCTGGCTGGCAGCTGTCACTGCTGCTGGATGGGTGATGCAGAGGCTGCAGGGACACAGCTGGTATCTGACTGAGGCTCCCAGTTAACCCAGTTACCCACAGCTTGTGCATTTTGAGGGTGGCACAGGGGGGCTTCCTTGCCAACATGAGATGAACCCTGACACATCCCTCTTGTAAAAACCTGCAGAAGAGGAGCAAGGAAGCAGAAAACCAGGTTAGAGTCTCTGAGGTCTCCTTCATTCATACACTGGAACAGCATCCACTGGGTTTTGGTTCTGCTCATCAAGCCAAGCTGCCTTAGATTGCTTTCACTCACTCCAGGGTTATGCCCCAGTCACAGCCTGGTGCATTCCTGTGCCAGAGCCCAAGAGGAGCAGGGAGCGTTGCCTAATGCCCTTCCGTGCCCTGGTGGCATCAGCACATTGCAAACTGCACTTGCCAAGCTCTAAACTGGAGACATTTGCTGACATTTTATATTATGTTTCAGTGGCACTCCTGTGCTTGTTTGGCATAAAAGCCGCGATTAAAATGCAAGCTAATTAGTAGCTACTTATTAGTATCTCCTTGGTTTTTAATCATAATAGACAGATGCGATCAGTTTTCACAGGTATAAAGGAGTAGTGTCCTGCTAAAAACTGTAACATGCTTTAATCCACAGCTGAGCAGTTTGCTGTGACTGGATAGACCTGTTGGTTTTTAGAATTTGTTATTAGAGATGGATGATTAAAATAGAAAGGAAATGGAAAGACGTTTTAGAGCCAGTTAGGAAAAAATCTTCAGGAATGGACTTTTCTGGTTTTTTGGTTTTTTTTTTTTTCCCTGGCCTTCTAGAAATGACACTATCTGGGACGGACAGAGCTGCTCCAGAGGCTTCAGGGCACATTAAAGGGTAATAAGAAGGGCATGGGGTGAGAAAAAGGTTCCTGCTGGGTTAAAGAGAGACACCTGATAGCTCATCTGGGAGCAGAGAGTCAGGTTTAATAATGTCCTTGCTAAACGCAGTTAATTATTGAGGTCAGGGCCCTGGGTGAGGGCAATAAGGGGATAGTCTCCCATGTGTGGAGTGATGGGGTAAGGACAAGCTGTTCAGAGCACACAAGCCATGCTGATTGCAGGCACACAGCAGAGCCAGCCTGGGTCACCTGGGACTCTGATGGCAGCAGGTAGCTCACAAAGCACTGCTTTTTGTGTGCCCATGGTTTTTATTTTTTTTCCAAATGCCTTCTAATTGAATTGCTTGCAGAATAGGGGGGCAGCATGGAAGTGATTGTGCTGGCTTGGCAGAGCCAAAGTGTTCACTGATCAGCTCGAGAGATCTGGGTAAGACAACAGGCTTATCTTGCTCCATCTTGCTGCTGTGGTAATGTATAGCTGGAATTAGGAACTAAAGGGCTAGAAATGTTTCCACCAGAAGGATCAGGTTTAAGTATCTGAGAGTCATTACACATGTTGTACTTCAGAGTTCCTTCCAGAACCCAGGGCAGTCATCCTCAGAGTGCTCTGCTGAAGGCAGGATTACCTTTTCCTTGTTGTACAGGTGAGGAATCAAACTATCAAACACCTGAGAGACTTGGCTGGCTACAGCTGTGCAGGGAGTCTCTGCCAGAGCCGGGTTAGTTCTCACTGAGCACTGGTGCTGGCCACTTCCCTTAGGGCACAACTTATTTAATGTTCTGCACACTTTTCATGGCCTGTATTTGTGGCGCTGATCCTGCCACAAGGTACAGATGGAAGCATGTCCATTGATTTTGGTGGGACCATGGGCTGTGTGCTGCAAGCCTGGGGCTTTTAGCAACAGGATTTGAGTTGCAGTTCTCTGGGATGAGGCACGTGTCATTCCTGGCACAGCAGGGAAAAGCAAGCTCAACCCATCACAGTTTCTTCCACCCCATGGCAAAGCTGGAGGGAGGATGGGAAAAAGCCACTCTCTGATTACAGCTCATGTATGTGCTTTGGCAGCGAGAACACAGTGTAATTGTGGGCCAGAATTTTGCCATTAAGTGGTAAATCCTTGAAAACCGTAATTCTGCAGACTTCAGGTGAGGGAAAAGCCTGTTTCCTCAGTTTGCTGTGGAGGGTTCAGCTCCAGACACTTGCCCAGCACAGGCAGCATGGCCCCCCCGTGCACTTGGTCAGCCAGCACTTTATTGCCATTCCTGTCACATAGGAGGGGGACACTACCTCTGCCTACTTAGAAAGGCTGGGAAAAGCCCTTTTCCTAGTCAATACACTGCCCAGAGCAGCATCCAGACGTTGCTTAGCACAGGCAGGGTCCTGTGACCTGCAGGGACTGCTGTGCCAGCAATTAATAATAAATCACAAGTATCATACAAGTTTTCTGACAGACCCTTCCTTCCTTCCACGGGCTTGTACTCCAGGCATGGGGTAAGAAAAACAAAAAAGGAAAGGAACAGCTTACTAAATGGCCAGATTGCATTAGTTTGGCAGTCTTTGCTTGAAAAAGGCCTGGTAGCACATGAAAAATTAATCAGTATGTGAAGGATTGGAACATAAGCACAAGATCTAGTAGACTGATGAAGGACTGAAAATAGTGCATGAATAAGTCATTCATAGCTTATCATCCCAGTAATCATTTCCTCAGTGATAACAACTTTTTAGAAAGCATTAAAGTGAACATGGCACGGACTTAAAATTTAAGATAAATCCTGGTGACATTTTGGCTGTCTGTGAGATTGAGTAGCAGAGGGGGGATGGCAGGAAACCAACCTTTTCTGTGAGCTCTTTGTGCAGGGACACGTGCTGGGCGAGTCCCCGGGGGCAGCAGCGCCCAAAGGGGCATCTTTTAAGGGATGCAGCTTCACACAATTCCTCTCACATCTAAATGCTGCACTCATCCTGTGTCAGTAAAATCCTTGACATACCTTCCCTGTCCCTGCTCCCGAGCATGGGTCCTAATTCCAAAAAATAGCATGTAGTCTGCAGAAAAATATTATACTGGGAGGCATAAGTTAATCTTAATTGCAGCGTTTCCTCACTTTTTAGGCTTGGCTTTGTCACTGCCGTAATGTTCTTTTAATGTTGTTATTGTTTCTTACATACATGAAGTGTTTTACAAATGATGGATGGCCAAGTCTCTCTGAAGTTTGGTTGCAACAGCTCAGTTCCGTGTGCTGCTAAAACATCAGCCAAAGCAGACATTAGGGGTCTGTGTGTGCAGCTAAGATGGATTTGGGGCTTCTGATCCTCTGGCTGGGTGTTGTCTGTCCTCACAGGCATTACTGGCCCAGATTATGCTGCTGTACCCCGGCTGTGACTCCGGCATTACTCCGCTGTTCCCAGGGGAGGATCCATCCCTGCTAGTGGTGGCGGGTGCTCCCCAAATCACAGAGTCCCAATTGTCCTCACTGTGCAATTCGTTTGCCACATGTTTAAAAATGAATGTAGCTATGTGAATAAGAGGAAAAGTTCAGGCAGAGGAATAATTTATAATTCCCAATAATATTGCTTCTAGCTACTGCTCTATAGTGGCAGTTCCTGCCCGCTGTGGTTTGAGCAGCTAACAGCTATAAAAGTTTGTTGACCTGAGAGGCTTAGTATCAACCATAGGTACAGTCAAAGTCAATATGGAGGCTGAAAATCCAGTGCTAATAGAAAAATAGAAGTCAATATTTAGGATGTGAGTCAGGTACTTAAAATAGGAAAGTGAAACAGATGAGGGCTGTAGCTGCAATAGTCCTGGAGGTGAAATGTTTAGATCCAAGGACCACTGCTGATTACTATCTTCTCCTCTAACAAGGTTGCTTATTCTGCTTCCAAAATTCATTTCCAGTGGCCAGGCCACTTCCCTGACCTATATTCCTCAGACTGCCATTACGTCAGAGCCTGCCTATTTGGGGCTATAAGTGAAATCCTCTGTCTTCTAGGTGAAATCCACAGGTAATTATTTGTGGGGCAAATACGGGCTGGGGCACGGAGAGGCCAGGAGAAGAGTTTGGCTTAGCTCTGTTTATACTGGAAAATCCCCTTTCTAAGGCTGTACTGTTAAGTCTTGGAGGGGAGGGGGCACAGGGAACTTCCCCCCTGCGAGGCAGCAGCTGCCGGGAACAGGGATTTCACAGTGAGCCTCTTCCAGTGAAGCATCAGGCGGAAAAGTAACCAGTCCTAAGTGGAGGTTGTCACGTTGGAGAGGGGCACGAGGAACTGAGAGCTCTTACCCACAGATGAAAATGCTGTGGCCTTATTTACATGGTGAGGGACGAGGAGAGATGCCCGAGCACGATGGTGATGAATTTATGTGCCCTCCACTGAGGTTGTATCTTAATTTCTACATCCTTTCCACAGTTTTGTTGCAGTGGACCAGATCTCCTACAGATGTGAATCTGTCCAACCCCATTAGAGTCAGTGGAGCATCTTTATTCCAGCTAGGGACTGCATCCACATCTCCTGTTTTTCAAAGAAATTGCCAACTTCCAGGTTCTCCCATTGCACTTCTCTTTCAGAGAGAGCATTGGTAGCCCAGGTGTCCCAGGATTCACAGTGACATTATTTTGCTACTGTAAGAGGACCCCATCGTGTCATCCTCTGACACATGTGATGACATTCCTTTGTTTTGATGTCACAACATTGTTTTCACAGACTTGCCCTGATATTGTTGTGACAAGGTCAACTCCCATTCAATTCAAGAGGAAAGTATCAATATGAGAGTGAAAACCCTGGTATTAATTAAGCTCTGAGCAGTAATTTCAGGCGGATGCTGCTGCCTTTATTTCTTGCATGTACAGTGCTCCAGCCAACACCACTGGTTCATGGGGCACTCCCAGTTTTGGTTTAAAAAAAGGTACATATTCTAAAAAATGTTTCCTGGACAGCAAAGCACCAGGTTCCAATTTTGAACTGTGCTCCAGTAAGTCACAGGGAGTTCAGCCTGACAAATTGTGTCATGGCACCACAGGGTGGACTGGCAAAATCTGCTATTGCAACTGTTTTCTTGTGAAAAGTAAGGTTTGTTTCTGCTGAACTATCTGAGGTACCTATATAAATTGGAGCTTTTTTATTTTTACATCCAAAATGTCCAAATATTTAAGCTGAAACAGTTTGATTGTAATAGAGTTCCTGTTTCATGCTGCCCCATCTGAGTATTGTGAACCGCACCAGGTTTTAATTTAATGCAATTGCAGACGTCTATAATTTGCAAGTATTATTGTAATATCAATGATGTTTGTTATTTTTTTTCTGACCAAGTGCTCAGGCAGTACGGCATGTCAGCACATCCTAAAATGTATAAACTGGGTTATGCAATGCCTGGTAGCTATTTAACTGAGTATTTCAGGTGCAGAAACTGAGGCCCATTGCACAGAATGATTTGCCCATTGCTCTTAAAGCAACACATTGTGGATTCAGTATGTAACTGGATCCCAGCTTGATGGGAAGTTTCTGAAGTGGGAGAAGTCCATCTCACACTCCCCTTTACTGCAGCCTTACTTTTGCTAAGGAAGAAACAAACAGATTTCTGTTCATCTCACCTCAGGGACCAATATTAAAGCAGATATGACACCTTTGAGCCCAGCTTTTTCAGCTGGAGAGTTCTCAGAGATAAGCTATCCATACAGATACCTTATCTGGACAAAAGGGTGTATGTAGGGGTTTCTCTTAAGGCTGGCAGAAATCCAGGGTTTCTGATTCTCCAGAAACCTAAAGAAACTTTCTTTCCTTTTTAACTTCAGGTAAAGCAGCAGCTCTTGGATTTGGCAGCTGCTCGGTTTCCCTTCTGTAGTAATCCCACCAAGGCTGCCCTTCAGAGCCTTTCTGCCTCATAAGGAAAGGTTAATGCACTCCTGGTGCCCTGACTGCCCTTGGCTCTTGCTCCATCCCTGAGCAGCAGTGGGACAGCCTTTCACCAGCATTGCCTCTGGGGGTTTTGTGGCTGCACCACGGGCTGGATGATGGGAACTCACTGCTGATCCCAGCACACTGTGGAACTGCAGGGATCTTCCACTCTTTCCCTGCTGGGGCACAGGATACCAACTTTGGGGTCACACACATCATCTGCTGCTTCCAGGTATTACAGCAACACAGGCAGAGCTCTTTCCAAGTCTTTGCTTTGCCTTTGGTAGGGCACAAGTCAATCAGATGCAGAATATTTAAAATGAAATTTTTTCAAGCCTCCTTGAACCATTGTCTGATGGAACTTTGTTTCCATGGAGAGCCTTTTGACTGGGAGCAGTTTTCATCACCAAACCTCTGGGGTAGGCCCATGATTTCAGAACAGATGAGCCCTGAGCCAGTTGTAAACAAAACAGCAAACAAGGTTTTGTTTGCAGACCACTGTATAAAGCCCTGGGTACGGGTCAAAGGCTTTGAAGATTGTGTATTGAATATAGTTTAGTTGAGTGTTCTTGTTACAACATATAGACTTCCTATTATGTGGACACAAGGTCAACAGTACAGATTTAGAGGGACAGAATGTCCTAAACTGACCTAAAATTGTTTCACTCTGCATAAACATGTCATGATTTTTAAAGAACTTAGGCTCTTTTATGGACAGAAACTTGGAATGTCTTCCCTCAGACAATACAAAGATTTCCTTTGTGAGATCTGATGAATCAGGAAATATTGGATCTTAGACTTATCACTCTTGCAAGACTGAATATTGCATATTCTATTGCTCAGGAGGTTGTAAATTTGCAGAGCTGTTACCCATTGAGGAACAAAACTCGAATCACTGTCACCTGGACTTATGTCAAAAGAGATGTCCCCGAGGAGGTCCCAAGGAGGAATAGTGACAAGTGTTTCCTTGCTTTGTTTGCTAAAAAGAGGATGGAAAATATCTGGACAAGTGGACATGAAGGACTTTGCGAGGCTGCTCTAAAAATGAGTTGCAAGACTGAGCAACAATCCCTGCACTGAACCCATGACTGTTCAGAGCAGAAGAAGAAACCTTCTCTGTCATCCCAACACAAAAACCCGAGTGCCCGGACAGGTTAAAACACCAGCTTTATTTCCCAGACCTTCCTACAAAACTGATCATGCACAGACAAGAGAGAAAAAATTAGAAAGTAAAATAAAATATCTCTAAGAAGCTATTTAGCACACAGAATAATAATGTAAGTGAGAGGACAAAAGCCCTCACACCCTGGCAAGTCCCCTGGGTAAAGCTGGAGCAAACAAACCACCGGCTCGTGGGCCAACCTGCTGCAGGTACATTTGACCCTCTTGCCCAAGCTGTATTCCATTAGTGCACCTCAAGGAGGATGGGCTGTTAAATGATTCAAGCTGGATAAGATTTGCTGCAATGGAAAACTTGTGTGCCTCTGTGCCTCTTTGGTTGAAATACCCTTTGCAAAAATAGATTAGCTAGCCATGGTTGCAAACTGGGCTGCTAACCTAAGAGTAGAAAGTACAATGGGGTTTCAAACTGGGTTTTAATTTGTCATGCTGCTGAATAATTTATTGTACATCTCACCATATATTGAAATTAAAACCTGAAGTATGACATACAGTAAATAATTCAGACTGGCTCTTTCATCGAGTGTGAGCTAGGTTATTGATACTTCATTTTAGTGAGTTAGACATCCATGTCAGCTCCTGCTGGCCTCTCTAATTTTGCTTGTGTTGGTACCAGTGAAAAATTTAGGGCTACAAAGGCAGTCAGAGGGCTGGGCAGAGTTGGGGTTGTTCAGACTGTTGCAGCCTTTCAATACTTAAAGGGCTTGTCATAGAGATGGGGACAGAGTTTTTTAGTAGCACCCTGTGATAAGGTAATGGTTTTAAACTAAAAGACAGTAGATTTAGATTAGGTATAAGGAAGATTTTTTTTTATGATGAAGGGGTGAAACACTGACACAGGTTGCCCAGAGAGGGGGTAGATGCTCCATCCCCGGACACATTCAAGGTGAGGCTCATGAGGCTCTGAGCAACCTGATCCAATTGAAGATGTCCCTGCTTATTGCAGGGGGGGCTGGACTAAACGGCCTTCATAGGTCCCTTCCAACCCAAGTTATGCTGTGATTCTGTGAAATCCTCCTTTAGGCCGTCCACGAACTCCCTGTGTACTCCTTCAATTCTCCTAATAAAATGACAGTAAGGAAAACTTCCCGTAGTCTGAGAAGCAAGGACAGATGAGCTGATATGAGCATCCAGCCTCACAAATACTTCAGGAGCAGCCACACGACCTCGAGGAGCAAGCTGGAGGTATTGATCCCAACCCACTTACCCCCAGCACCTGTCTTAGACGTGTGCATTGCGGCAGAAGAGGGATTGTGGGGTTGGCAGGTTGGTGGCACGTGCTTGCACTTGGCAAACACAAACAGATGGTTACAGCACAACTGCTTGTGTTATTGGAGATCGAAATCTTAACAGCTAATTAGTATCTCATTAGGGCTCTATTTACATAGCTAATGAAGGTAATTTATGAGGAAAGAAAACATTCAGACTCCCCAGCACAGTCGATTGATTTGGACTGTGGTGGAGCAGACAGCCAACTGCACTTAGAGGCTCCTTTTTTCCTGGATAAAAGGGACAACAAAAAGACATTAATCCATGGGAAAGTGTGACTTAAAGCTCCCCGTGCCTCAATTCCCACTAATCAAGGGCAATGAGTTCTCCATTCTCCATCCACTATTTAGGGTACTAACTTCTACACAGACAAAGGCAAAAGGCATGGCTTGCCTTTGTTTGTTTGTTTGAATCTCAAGAAAAGAAGAGGGGTCATCAGAAGTGGTCAAAACACGCGCATTGGTCCTGTTCAGCCCATTTCACAGGAGGTCTCTGTATGTTATTGAAGGTAATCCTGGGTTTACTGCACAGCAGTCTGAATTTGTCATTCCCAAATGCAGGAAAATATTTGCTAAATGGGTTTCTCTAGTGAAAAATTAGTTTCTCTACTTCTTTAAAGAAGTAGAATTATCCAGAGCAGAGCTTTGGGTGGCTGTGCTTACCTGCCTCACCACTCCAGTGTTCCTCTGCTTTCTTGGCAGAACTGCTTATACAAGACAATCTTTTAGAAGTAAGAGAAAGGAGACACTTGTTTCTCATCAAAACCAAATATTGACATTTCCTGCCTGCTAAACCTTTTGTTCTTGAACCATTGTTAAGGAAAAATATTTACAAAGTTAGGAGAAAGTCTAAAGCTAGAGCCCACATGGGGATCATGTGAGACTGTGTTTGAGGAAAAGATCCTAGTGTTTTGTCATGTTCAGTCTGGGATGAGTCCCAGAATTACCAAGATACTGTAACAACTGTTTTTAGGAGGGAGTAGGTCTTCAGCTGGGTTGAGAACTCACAGTTTCAGCTGAGCTTTACAAGTTCACTGGATTTAGACTTCCTATTGCTCTCCAAGACTTCAAACGGGAACACTAAAGAGCTGCAAACCAAAGCTGAGCTAAAGCAAAAACTGCTCTGGGTCACACTAGTACATATTCAGACCCAAGAGAAGCTATACAAAAATGTGAATCTGTAATTGTGATCTGATTGTAATTAGGACCAAATTGCACTCTAGAAATTAAACCATTGGTAGAGGCTGTAGAAAACTTTTGTAAACCTCTGGGTGGGTATGGGAGATTAAATATCTAATGATGACATTTGGGCAATAAAATCAGAAATAATCCACCTTCTCTTCCTCACTAATAACTCCTTGATCACTCATGGTCTTCCTGAGAATCTCTGTGGTAAGATTCTCAAATTTGTGCTTTGTTGGCTTTTCCTCTCTTTGCCACTCCTGGTGCGGTGGAAGCTCTGGATTCTCGTGCTGTTGCTGATCCAGTCGGTGCAGATGACATGGGCAGCATTCCCAGGGAGACTGGGTCACCCAGGAAATCAGCTTGGGAAAATCACTCCTCTTTTTTCATACATCCTTGTTGCTCCTCCCGCCCTGTTCCTGCATGTGTCTCTCTCTCATACTAAAAAGAAAAAGAAGATGGTAAAAAGGCAAAAAAGCTTTGAAGGCCTAAATATCAGATATGAGATTACTTGAGCTTTTATTTCCCTTTTTTTACCCAGAAAAGCTTATGTTCACTCAAAATGGCAATGACTTGAATCTAATTGGAACCATTTTATGTAGCTCCAAACTCATTGCTTGATCTCAATAATAAATGAACTTACAAAATATTTTTGTAACTAAAAGAATTGTAGTTGTGCAGGCCAAATCATCAATCATGATTTCCTTCTGTGGGCCTAATGTGAACCTCATTTGATTTTGAACAAAATGTTAGCTGAAACATTAGCTACTGTACTTTCAGCTATGGCAGGGAAGGGAACATGGCTCCTATAGATTTTTAAATCCTGGTTTACAGGGTAAAGATTTTAACTGATATTTACTTGTTAAACGAATTTACATTGCATTTAAATATAAAGGAAAGAACGTATTTGTAATGTAGAAGTTCCAACCTTGATCAGGACCCCACCGAGCGAAGTGCTGTGCATGTGCTCCAAGAAGGTTTCACTTTTCAGACAAACCAGCTCTTTGAACCTGCTTATGGCAGCAGTGTTGGCAGAAGAGATGGAGCAGGGCTGAGAAGGAGGCATCTGCTCAGAGGGATGGTGGCAGCCTGTGCTTTGATCAGCTGTGTTGTTTGGGACTCTGTTCATGGCAGCCAGGCTGGCCTCAGAAAGTTTCTGTGCTGAACAGAGGGCAGATGCAGGAGGAAAGGGTCCTTCATCTCTGGAATAACTTAGCCATGGGAAATGCCAAGCCTGAATCCAAGCAAGGAGTTATCAAACTGCAGCACAGATGGGAGAAGTGGCTTTGCTGTGGTTGTGCAGAAACCCTGATAGCTCCTGCCCAATTTATGGCTTGATAGTGAAGGAATAAAACTTGATTGATAGTCGACTGAAAAATTGTCTCTAGGGCAGATTGCTTTTGGGACCATGTGTTCATCTAGTGAACTGAATAAAAACATCTCCACATCCATCACTGAGCTTTGTGTAAAAAGAAAAGAAAACTGAGATTTAAAGCTGCCCAAAGAGGTATTGGTCACACATCCTCACCTGGCAGCAGCACTTTCTGCCAAACATCCCTGCTCCTCTCCCTCTCCCTGGAACCCGCCTTCCCCTGCCAGCAGAGCAGCATGTACACTTGCTCCCTAATCCAGAGAAAATAGTCAGCTTAAATGTCTGGTGAAGTTTCATCCTAACTTGGAGAGACCTGAGGAAGGGAATGGTTCAGTGTGAGAAGTGGAGGAGGCCCTCAGTGAGGGTGTGGGAGGAAAAGGCAATCCCTTTCCCTGCTCCCTGCAACCAAAACAAGGTTTATGGCCACAGAGTGACACCCCAATGAAAAGAATGCCAGTCACAAGCTGGTGCCATTTGGACCAGCCTGTGGCTAGAACACAATGCAGAGCTCTGTTGTGGTTTTTGCCATAGGCGTGCCAGTGCAGAGCTCCACCGATCCTGGCAAACACCCCTCAGCCCCTCTGTGGGAATGGCTGAGCACTGGGGCTTTGGGAGCCCTCTCACCTCACACCCCTCAGCCCCTCTGTGGGAATGAGCACTGGCTGTTCAGGAACCCTCTCACCTCCCCAGAGCTCTGGCTCCCTGGGTTCCCACCCCAGCCTGCCCCAGAGCTGCTCTCTGGATCACCGCAGCTCTGCTTTCAAGTGGTTTCCCCTCTGGGCACCTTTAAATGCTCCCTTATCAACAGCTCCTGTGCAGATAACAGTGTGCTCAGCGCTGGGTGGAATCCCCACCAGCTGACTGAAGTGGTGACAACCTTAACCCAGGTCCTGCATCCTCTGGGCAGGCAGAGGTGGACATGCCTTGGGAACACCTGCACTGGTCCACACTGCAGCGTCTGGGAACACATCCAAAGCCAGTGACTGTGGTTCTGTCAGGACACTCCCAGTGTGCCTTTGGGCCAGGCCAGGAACCTCTGTCCCAGGTGGTTTCTCACCATGGTTTGTTCTGACATCCCTGGGACCATCCCCAAGCAGCAGTTTGCATGCAGCCATCCCACTGAGGAAGCCAGCAGTGAAGCAGGCTTTTCCATGCCAGCTGGCCTCCATGCCCAGGAATGTTCCCAGGCACACTGGATTTACTAGTAGAGATGTAGCCTCAGAGGAAGAGATACAAACAGAGCTGTGGGTCTAGCTTGCTCCCATGGAATTTGGCCCTGGGCTTTGGAAGAAGAAAGTTTTGCTTCTCTGAAAATGCAGTGGGCTCACGAGAAGCATGGAGCTATGGGAAGAGAAGGAAGCAGGGAATAAGGTATACTTCTGTCAGGGCTCTGAGACTGGGCAGTGATACGACAGATCACTTTGGTATTGCTGCACCTGCATTTCTGTTTAATGCCCTAAGGTAGGTATAAATAGTGTTTTCCACGCAAGTGAAGGAAAAGTTGCAGTTTCAGTAACCTGGGAAGAAACTAGAGGCACTCTGCCCTCTGAATCCCCATTTCTGGCTGGAAATCCTTGCCTTCCTTCAGCACAGCAGGGTGGCTGAAATCCTCCAAGCTGCAGGTGCCAAGTTCTGATTGCCCACTCTACACCACTGGCTTAGCAAGGGCGAGACAGAGATTCCCTTCAGAGGTCACCCAGTTGGCTTGGAAGAAACTTAAAGATCATCCAGCTCCAAACCCTGCCGTGGACAGGAACGCTAAACCAGGCTGATCCAAGCCCCACTCAGCCTGCCCTTGAACACTTCCCCACTTCTTGGGGTTTTCTTTTCCCCCTTAAGATGGGATTTGTTGCTGTGGTTTCTTCCATTTTTAGGATGGGAAATATTACAATAAGAGAAAACCTCTCTTGAGGTTTTCTTGACTCCTCATTGAGGGGAATTACGTATCTTTTTCTGGTACTATTACATTGTTTATATCAAAGTAGTTGTATTAGAATTGTTTTTATCAGTAGCAGGACTAATGAAAAGGCTGCCAGGAGTAGTTATTCCCCTCTTGAGGAGCATTGGAAAATACTATTTCTCTGAACACAATGATGGTAGTCCTTCTGCTAACCAGCTGTTCTGCCTAAAAATGTTAAATGTTTAAAAGCTTAAAAATTTAAATGATGTTTGTGTGGCAGCTCAGGAGACTCCTTTCCACATGGGGTTTTGGGAAAGCCACAGAGCAAATGGCATTCAGTTGGAGTAGCAGTGATTTCACTTCATCTTAAGAGGAATAAATCTTTGTTTTATCATATAAGTAGATATTCCTTTGGAGAGTTCATAGAAAAGTTTTTTCATAGTTTCAGACCTGGAAAATTGAGCTTGTTTTATCAGAATGAGTCCAATATTGTAAAATGAATGAAGGGAAAAAAGGAAATAATAATATTGACATATTATTTCAGTGGTGTATTTTTTTAATCTATCACAGTTCCTCAAAATTAATGTCTGACATTTTAGAAGTTGCTTAGGGAAAAAAATATATACAAAACAGTCTACTTTTTATTAAGTTTATTTTGTAAGGAAACTATTTTCCCACCAGCTGCAGAAATGAATGTCACATTTGATTGCACAACTTGGATTTTCAATTTTCCACTGGTATGGAGAGAGCAGCCCTGATTTTCCAAGGATTTATTTGCAAACTTGAGTTTCAAGTCCTCAAGATTCTTCCTAGGCTGTGTGAGCAACTGAACCAGGACTTATAGTTTGTTTAAAATTATTTAAGGTATTAATTTGGGGCTTGTGGTGATCTTACTTCTTCCCTGATTCAAGTGCTGGCTGCCTTTTCTGGCAAAGAGGTAAAGGAGGAATTTTGGGGCAGTTCTGTTTTTGAAACCCATTGGCTGCCAGGGCTTGTGCAGAGGTTTGGGATGTACAAAGGGAAGAAGAAAGCAAAGGAGACAGTCAAAGGTACAAAATAAATGAAGTTTATTCCATGCTTCCCCAGCTCATTTGTTTGTTTAGTATTATGATTTATTTGAAAGGAGTTTATTCCACAGCTGACTAAAGGAATGTGTGCAATGTTTAGTACACCCACCTTAAGTGGATGTGAATGTTTACTGAGCCTCCACACCTGAATACTGGAGGGGAAACAGAAAATGTAAGGAAGGGCAAATCTCCTACAGGAACACAACACCAAGGCTGCCTGAGTCCAGGTAGAGAAAGCAGAATTGATGGGAATAATGGAATTAGTAACTGGACAATGCTGCACATCATGGATGTTTTATGGCACTGCTTTTCCAGGCTAATCCTGAACAGGCTGATGGATGTGCTTTAATGAGCACATAAAGTGAGGGTAGATAGGTCACTGCAAATATCAGAAAAAAGCAGGGAGCTGAGGTGTGGTGAGGGGAGGCAGTTAAAGGTGTTAAGGAATATAAAGGTTGGCCCAAACTTTTCCAAAGTGCTGAGCAGATTTGCTGTGCAACGCCCATCCTGCAGGGGGACCTGGAAAAAGCAAAGGGAGGAGGTGATGGCACAGCAAATGAGGGAATTCAGCGTGTCCCTCTCCTAGGGAGACTGATCCAGGTTGGGAACAAATCTGTACGTGGATACGCTGACTGGTACCTTTATTAACCTGACCAAGGCTGTAAAAACCCCTCTCTTCAGTGTAAACAGACTCCTACCACATCAGAGCTTTTCTCTGTAATTGAATGAGATTATCATATTCCTGCTAGGATTTATGGGTTGCAGTGAGAACTGTGGACAAGGCACTACAGGAATTTGTCAGGAAACTATTGGGTAATAGGTTTGGTATCAGGCTTTTAAAAAATGTCTCCATGAGTTGAGTACTGAACATCTCACTTGAAGTTTTAGGATTTTAGCCCAAAGACTCTGTCGGGCCTGCTTATGCATTTTTGAAAATCTGAGTGTGACCTCCACAGGTCTTTGCATCCCTGTGTACCGCTCAGTAAAAATAGCCTTTCTTTGGTCTCTGCCCCTTCTTTCCTTCTGTAAAATGGAGACAGTGGATATTCCTCCCCTTGGAGAGGAATGCGGAGGCTGGATACAGGGAGATGACTTTGACTAGGACTCTGACTTTAAGTTTACAGATGTTCTGAGGATAAAGAGTACCTTGAAGCAGTTGAATGTGTGCTGCTAATAATTAGTCCCTGCAATCTGGAATGTGCTTTCTGGAACGCCGCAGAGGGAGCGCTGGAGGGACAAGAGCCTGGGGACAGTCAAAGGATGCCGTTCTCCTAAGGCCCCTCCCAGTCAGTAGATTTTGTTGCACACAAGCAAACAGGCTCCCAAATAAAAGTTCCATGGTGATGTTTGAATGGGGACCTGTGCCCATCAGAGCCCCTCTGGGAGCTGGGAACAAGGGATGGGATTGAAGGCAACTCGCAAATGGCTTTGGTGCCAGCGTGGAGCAGGTGCAGCAGCTGATCACTTGTGCCGAGCACATGCCATGGAGCAGGCACAAATCTTCACTATTGCTCTCTGTACTTCTGCCTAGTCTTAAGAGGATATTTAAAAATTGGAATGATAATGACCTGAGCAAACGTGACTTTACAGCAGAAAATAAAATTGCAAGCCTTCACTATCAAAGGCAAAGAAGTGTTAGAGAACAAGAATGCGCGATGATGCAACGGTTTTCATCCTGCAACTGAGCACAGAAAACCTTTTCATATGCCCTAAATCTGCAGCTACAATAAAGCCTTCATACAGACAATCTGCTTAAACAGAACGTCACGCTCGCCTTTATTTTATTTTAATTGCAAAACATTATCCAGATTCACTGCTAAAATATGCACTTCTTAAGGCAATATGCGTAACTTTATTTTATCCTCCATTTTGCTTGACGTCATCTCTGCAGTGATGAAATTATAAGCTCTTGAAGTGGACCATCTATGACGCAGCCATTTCCCTTTCTTGTGGGAGAACACCCTCACCTCATTGTCTTCCTAACAAGACTTATATAATTAAAAAAAAATCCCACTTTGCTCCAAATCTTCTGACCAGAAGAGCTGGCATCCCTGTCTCTTCATTGCTTAAACATGTAAGTCTGTACCACCAAAACAAGTAGGAACTTTGCCACTGTCCTTGAGGCAAGATTGAGATTATTATTAGTATAAACCTAATATTTAACCCCAAACAATAGCAGTGACTAACTTTTAGTGCTTTTACTTCAAGGTCTTGCAGAAACTTACAAGTGAGGGTCAGCATGATCATCCCATTTTCATGGTGGGAAAAACCGAGCCACTATGGAAAGTAAAAGGACATTCCTATTGCTGGGAAGAGAACTGGGACCTTCTGCATCAGCTCACAGCCTAGTGAATTGCCCCAGTCTGTAACTGTTCCTACTACATGGAATTAAATGTGCATCAATGGTGGCAGTGCCATGGAATCTGTCCAATGGCTTGGTTGTCCTCCAGGCTGTTCTGAGGTGTTGTGGCATTTTCACCTGTTCACTAAAAAGCCACAGGTCAAATGCTACATTTTGAAATCTGGAACTTAGCAGCATCAAGGGAAAACACATTTAAAAACAAAAGTTATTGTACTAGCCTCCCTTTTTCCTCTTTCCCCAGTAATTTCATTACAAATTGTAGGAATTTGTCTAGCAGTTTCAAAGCTGCACAGCCATGTGAACTGATTGCTGCAGCCTGTATTTGCAGACACAACAGTTGGGAGCAACTCCTATCATTCACTAGCAGTGGAGACATACTGGAAATGGAGAAAATCCTGGGTTTGCATTGTATTTCCTGATAAATTCCAATTTCCCTGCCACCATGATGGAAAGCAAGGTGAGATTTGATGAATGAAATTGAGACTCACTGTGAAACGGAGCAACAGCTTTGAAGAGCTGCCAGATTTCAGCAAAGGTGAATAAAAAAGAAATAGACATTTCAGAATAAGCTGCCTTTCCTCTCTTCAGAAACAAATCACCGTCTTGTAACTTATCTTCTCAGGAGAGAATCCATCCTTCACAGAACAGGAGACAGGCTGTGCAGCAGAGCCAGTTGATAGATGTTAAAAGACAAACCACCGAAAGACAAATATGTCTTTGGAAAACAGTATTAAGTAATATTTTAAAGAATGGCCACACATCATATTCACACTGATGCCAACAGGAAGCACAGCTCAGGAAAAGAAAAGCTTTCAGATAATCTCTACCCATTAGGAAGGCAAAACCTCAACATCACTAACACATCTTAACTCATTTTCAGCCGTCGTCCTGCACACATTTGAGGCTGTACCATGTATATAGTTCATACTTCAGCACAGACTTTTATCAAGAGGTTTATTCACTGAAATGTGCAAAATTCATAAAAAAAAGCTTACTACTATTAATATTTCATGTCTCACATACTTATCATGTCCAGGGGACAGTGGTCTAAAGTGGGAATTTTCAAAAATGCTCTGCATTAGTGACACTGGGCTGCTGGAGCCAGTAGTAAAATGTTGAGCATCACTGTGCACAGACTAATGCAAATGTTTCTGCAGGTTTGTGTCTCTAACTAGACCAGAATTTAGGCCATTTTGTTAAGGACTGCAAGCTGTGGTCACAGACCCAAGGGAGCCTTTCTCATCTAGGTTGTCCAGCTGAAGTCTTCTGCCCACAGTCACCAGCAATGCTGGTTGCAGTGTAAGCAAGTTGGAAAAAAAGACACTACGTTATGGCAGTGTATAAATGTGTTTTTGTACAGGATTTGTCAGGAAAAAAAAAAGAGGGAAGAAAAGATTTTCTTCTTTCCTGTCTACCCTGGAAAAAGGATTCTCTCCTTGTTGTAATACATGTCCTTATTTGGATGCTTTTCCATCGTTTTACTAAGAAAACCCAGCAACACCTGAACACTTGATATCTATCAGCTGTGTTTGGGTCCTAGCGAGGAACACCTGGATCTGAAACATTAGCAGCAGGTGCCACTAATTAAATACTTACTGGCTAAACACCTGCCAAAAAAAAAAAAAAAAAAAAAAAAAANNAAAAAAAAAAAAAAAGACAAAAAAAAAGGAGTGCATGTGGTAAAGAAAAAATAAATGAATCTGTGTTGTCAGCTATGCAAAGTTCTGGGGGGAGAAGTGAAGTTTTACAGATGAGATTACCAAATAGGCACAGTCAGGTTTACTAAAATGGATCTTTTTAGTGTAAAAATGGTGGTTTCTCTTTCTGGCAGGACTTGAGTTGAAGAGCAAGATTGCTCTTGAAGTAACTCTGTAAAATGCAATGACACTGTGGGAGCCCACCTCGATGGCGCTGGATATTTAGCTGATGTACCACTCAGCTCCTCATTTTCACAGGTCTTGTGAGGAATTTCAGCTGCAGGAAATGCACTGGTTGAGCTTTATTTTCTTTATCTCAAGGTAAAGAGCTGCTGCACAGCTCTAGGAGTGGGAAGGGGACAAGGGCTCGTTTGTGGGGCTGGAAGTCTGGGTGGGCACATCCAGGCGTGTTTGCCCTCCGATTCATTAGACCTAACACACCTGTCTCTAATTCTCTCTGTAATCATGAGATGCTTCTTAGCTGGTAAGGCCAGGTGTGCTGGTGCTGGGGGGTATTGTGGAGCAGGCCTGAACACAGGGCAGAATTTAGTCAATTTTTGTGCTGAGGAGACACAGACCACAACCAAGCCTTTGGAAATGGTACTTTGAAGGCCTTTTCCCCCATATTCCAGGGTACTGCCTCAATGGAGCTGGATCTGCCTTGGTGAGAAATCTTTCTGTGGGGAAGGTGGGGGGCCATGGCTGAGGTTCTGGTGTGGGTGGGTGTACTCAGGGATCTGTTGTAGGTGCTTTAGTGTTGTTTTTGGGGCCTCAAGGAAATAGTTGGAAAGGCAGAGTTGCTGCCCCAGCAGCTCCAGATCAAAATAGACTGAGATATGACAAAGTATAAGGGCAAGGTGTTTTATGGCCAAGAGAAGACTCTGCGAGCTTATTTATACTTAAAATCAGAGAGGGGCCAACCTACGAGACCCTGCTGATATCAGATCAGAGCATATGCAGGCCTTCAGAACAACCACAAACACGTTTCTCCCTTCTAAGGCTTGTTATCCTAATATAGAAAGCTCCTGGAGATAAGGCTGTGCTGGGCATACAGTAGAGCCTATGCTCCAGGCACAGGGAGTAAGTGTTGAGGCAAGAAATGACTTTTTCCTGGCATGACCCACTAAGATTGAGCTGGAATGGCAATTAGAAGTTGAAGTGCTCATTTAATGTCAGTGATGTGTAAACTACGTTGCCATTGTTATTTTAGTGCTGATTTACATAATTGGCATACCCTGAAGTCACACTGCACGAACTTTCAGTTCATGCTAAAGACTTGCAGGAAGTCATAAAATTAAACTTTATCTGCTCTGGAATGCAACTGAAAAATAACTCAACTTTTGAGGGATTTCACCTTGCTTGGTGTCTGCTCTCCCACCGTGTGCACGGCAGCGAGTGAAAATCAGGTTAGCGAGTGTTGGGAGCTGTTGGCATGAAGGAGCTTTAGCAGCTCTTTAATTACGTTGGTGCAGTTCTGGGGTGGTTTGTTTTGCTGGCGTGTACCTCCCTGGGTGAGCTCCTCATCCTGCAGGGACGTTCCACAAGAATTGCTGGAGTCGTGATAGGGAAGCCAAGGGAGGAAGGCCCACAGGAGGAATTACTCCAGCCCAAATATGCTGAATTCCTCTCTCAAAACGGTGTTCTTCCTATACTAAAATGTTGTAAGATGGAGGGGAAAAGCCGCTCCCAAAGGAGGAGCTGGTAATGGAGCTGTCCCAGTTGTTATTGCTGTAAGTCCTCCTCCACAGTAATTCAAGGTGTCACAGGCTGGCTGTGCCTTTTGCAAATGAAGCCCCTGAGAGATATTGGGAAGAGAGGTGGAGCACAGAGCACTTGCTTTGCCGGGAAGGCACCAGGACCCCGGCTAATGATGGTGTGCCGATGGCTTTGGCTTTGATGAGGACCCTAAATTGCTAGGTATCGCATACCTATGCAAGGGCCTGGCCCTACCGCAGAGCCCAGGCAGACAAACAAAGGGACGGGGCAAAGGACACAGCCCTGCTCGCGACTTACTCGTTGTATCAGATTTGCCAGTCAGGAAAGGGATCGAGGGATGCGGTTGGGATTGGAGTCCAATCACGCTGGGCACGGACCTGCCTTCTCCATCCGTGCCACCGCTGTCCTGCTCTACGGGCGACGCCACGGGCTGTCGAGGATGCAGCCTGGGGAGCACCGGCGTGGGCACGGCTGGGCCCCGGCCCCGCGGGCAGCGCGGCTCAGCCCCGGGGCAGGTGCGGGGCCGCGGGCGGGCGGTTCGCGCCGGGGTTGCCGTTCCGGGCCGGGCGATCCGCCGCCGTTCCACCACTGGAGGGCAGCCACATCTTAAAAAAACCCCACACAGCCCAACCCCTCCGCCGCCCGCACGGGGCTGAGCCCGCATCGGATGCGCCGCGGCAGCGCTGCGGGAGGAGACTTCTCCCGAGTCCGGGCACTTCTCTTTCGGAGAGGAGAGCGAGGGAACCCCCAGATTTCCAGCTCTGGCCCCTGGCTCAGACAGCGGGCTCCACACTCTGGTAGGGGGAGGGAAAATGCATAACTACATATATGTATTTTTAAAGTAGTTTTAAAGCACCGGGATTCTCCCGGTACCTTACGTGACCTTCGCACCTTACCACCCCGGCAGTCCGGGGCACGGCGCTAATCCGATTTGCGGCGGCGGAGCGCCCGGGCTGTACAATGGGTCATTGTTCGATCCGGCCCGGTGCCGCTCCGCCACCGCCGCCCGGAGCTGGACGCGGGACCGGGCGGGCCGGGGGTCTTTCCGCATCGGATCAGCCGCCGGTACCACAGTTTAACGGGACAGCCGCCCGCCCCATCCCTCGCCCCGGCGGCACTGCGACCCGGGCGCGGGCGGCAGCCGCGGCGAGGGAGGGAGCGGGCGAGGGAGGAGGGAGGGAAGGAGCGAGGGAGGGAGGCGGCGTCTCCTTTAAAAGCCGTGCGGGGCCGCAGCCCGCTCCCACAGGGCGGCTGTGATTGGCGCGGGCCCCCGAGCCTCCGGGGTCGTGACATCGCCGCGCAACAAAAAGCCCCGGCGGCGGCGGCGGGCGGCCACCCCCGGCCATGGTGCGGTGCGGGGCCGGCGGGGAGCCCGGCGCGGTGCCCTAGCGCGGCCGCTCCACGCGGGACGGCGGCGGGCGGCTCCCCACCCCTTTTTTTTTTTTTTTCCTCCCCCTT